>JADRCH010000018.1:14578418-14595433 GCA_019843965.1 Rhynchomys soricoides | reverse complement strand
GGGGGCAGGTAACAGAGTTTTGACCTCCACACATGCCCCATGGCGCACGTGCGCGCGCACACACACACACAGAGAGAGAGAGAGAGAGAGAGAGAGAGAGAAGTTTTAAAAAGAAATATAAATGCGTTCCAATTTTCTGTTTTCTTTGAGGCCAGAAGATTTTGACAGAGGACATTTGTAGTTAAACTATCATCGGTTGAGAAGTTTTTCTTTACCAATAAGACTTGAGATGAATTGCTTATACTATCATTCCTAGTCAAGGATGTTTTGTGCTCAAATTGATGCCAGAGTCACAAGAAATTGGATGATAAATTAATATGTGACACAGACAAAAATAAGGTCAAGTTCCTTTGTTATAAGAAAAACCCCAGAATGCACTGTAATGGAAAATACTTAATTAGATCACTCATCCAGTCAATAGCTCGTTGTTCAATGCTGCTTAGCTCCCAGGTACTGTCAAGGCACGGTTTTCCTTCTTGTTCTTCCTCCTCTCCCTCACTCCTCTGTCTCTTCTCTCTCTGCGTCCTGCCAACACTTCTTTCCCTCCCCCCAGAACTTTGTCAACAATGCTATCACAGCCATGATGCCCTCTGATTGTCCTGGCGATAGGGAGGACAGAAGGAAAAATCTTCGTTTCTTAATTTTCTGGTCCTTCATTCTCCCTACTGACTTCTGTTGTCTTCCGAACAGGACCTACTGGAAGAACCAATCTGCATGCTAAGCACAGAGCTTTAATACACTGTTCAGCTGTGTTGGGGAGCATGGGATCTTTGGGATAATGAGGGGCAGGTAACAGAGTTTTGAAATACCTGGACATTCTCCCAAGACCCTTGGTACGGATTTCAGATGGTAGCATTAAGCAAGAACCCTAGCACTTATCCACTCAAGACCCCCCCTTCATAGTTTTTGGTGTTGTGGTGACAGTGCTAATAGCCGCAAGCTTTCTAGCCCAATAATGGCCCATTAGGGCTTCAGGAAAAGCCATCATGTTTCTGTAGCATTTATCTGTCAGCAGGAGACTATTACAGAGCACAAACTCACATTGTATTAGTGTTATCAGTTCCTTATGATCCTTGGCACAAGTGCCAGCCAATGGGCTGGCAGTCTGCTGGCCCCCACTGGATGATATAACTCCATACCCAGATTCAAGCATATGAGAAAGCAGCAGGTCGGCAGAGGTGTGCGTGGCTGGGACATCTCTCCAGCCTGGAGCCCATGACACACAGTCCTCAGAGATGCTCAGGCTAAGGTCACTGTCTTGGTCGGGCCTGCCTTAGTCACTGTAGACTGTCAATGGATGCCTTCCCAGGACCTGCCTTCTCTGGTCCTCGTTGTGGGCTGGAGCAGAATCAGGTTTGGTTTATGAGCCAAACAATTCCATGGAGTCAGCCTCCTCTTCCTGGACTGGCGGTAAGAAGTGTATCTACATGTTGTGTGTTTCCCCTCAGCCTTGTTCTCTCCTGCACCCTTGACTTCAGGAGATGTGGGAATGGGTGAGGGATGGCCGAACCAACCCGAAAGCCCTTACATCCACTGGACTCAGTGACCAGAGGGTAGATTTCCTAAAACTCCTTGGTGGGTCTTATTCAGTGATGAGGCCATCAAGGCCTCTGGGGGACTAAACGGGGCCCACCAGTTCCATTGAGTTTTTGTGGCTTGAGAGATACAAACAACTTCCTCTAGAGACTGGTCCTAGAGCATGTGGGAAGAGGAAATTATGGAGCGTGCCAGACATTTCTTAACTACTGCCTTATTTATGGAAAATAAGAATGGTTTGGGAAGGCTGTCCCAAGGGTTGAAGGATGACATCGAGACTGGGCTCTGAAGGAACAAAAGTGTGCTTTGCACCACACCAGAGACAGGGGCTGCTGTGCTGGGAGTGGTCGCAAAGGTGGCAAAAAACCCAGGTGCAGACATGTGGCAACACTAAGCATAGAGACCAGCTATGATGGGATGCAGCAGAGGATGGGTCCGTGTGGACCTGTGTTTGATTAGATTCATAGCCTACTTGGAGCTTCAAAGGGAAGCACAGTAGGCTGTGTTGAATGGCCATGGTTGTAGACAGCATATCAGGGCAGGAGAGCAGGTCATGAAATTGGCCCTCACCACCTAGCAATCCCTTTTGCCCTCCTAGGAGTCCATCATGATGTAAGAGGTGGACACAGATGCCCAGACCCCAGTGTATCTATGTGCAGAATACACCCAGAGGCTCAGATGCTCAGAGCCCAGTGCAATACACCCACAACACACCCAGAGGCTCATGCTACTGACCTCACAACTTCTGAAAGAACTTGTGCTCAGGGAAGGAGGAGGCAGGGAAAGGAGAGGGACCCATCTGCAAACATTAAGAAGTTGTTTTAAGCAGAAATCCAGACCTTGGCTGGCATGCTTTGCCTGTATTTGATGTGTGACCTGGCGAAGGACATTTCAGCACACAGGGAAGTGCACGAATCTCTCCATTTATCAAACCTGATTCTCAGCTCAGGATGGGGTTACATCCCCATCAACCTATCACGAATCGAAACGATCGTACGTTGGAAAGGCATTGAACATACCCATCCTAGTGAACCTCACGGCAAAACTACACAGTGCCCTGCCCCCTGCCCCCGTGTTTTGGGGCTGAGTAGGGGCTATAGCTGTCGATGCTTGGCACATCCAGCCAGTGTGGCATGCATCTGTATGCTGGAGAAAGAATCCCCCCACCCCCCAAAGATCTTGCTGTGTAACCTTTGTCCATGAGCTGCTCTTCACACTGTGCATTTTCAAAGCACTGCCCAGCCCCGTGTGTGCTTAGGGACAGAAAGAATACAGGGAAGCCGTCAATGAGGCCTTCACAAGAGATGGGAGTCATGTAGAAACCAACTCAAGGACAATAATACCTCTGTGTCGCTTTGCCTCTAATAAAATACCTATTGGGTTTTGTTTATTTGCTTGTTTTGTTTCAATGATGCAGGTCTGCTGGGGGTCTGTTGAGAGAGCAAACATCCCTGTCCATCTCTTTATATGGTGCCTCAGGACCACCCCACACTTCCATCCACTTCAGCGAGTGTAAACAGTATCAGCTGCCCTCCCCGGCCTTGACTAGTGCATTTATTCAAGTCAAACACTGCCCTTGAAGCCAGTGCCTACTCCCCAAGTCCCTTCACAGTGGCTAACCCCTCCTGAGGCTTCCAGCACCACCCTTCCAGCTTTATTCCCAAACACATAGCTCTGCCTACAGGTACACTCCGCTTAGACATTATTTTTGGTAATAAAATTATGTCTCTCCCCCCCCCAACACTGTTCATTGTCTTTTGTAGAGAATAAGGTAAAACTCTCTCCTGAGGGCTTTTCCTCCCCCTTTTAAATAATTCTGTATCCACACCAGCACACATAATCAAATTGATTATTATCCCTGTGGCAGGCACATTCCCAAGGTGAAAAGCCCCACAAGAAGAGCTGAGACTTGACTTATGGTTCATTTTGGTACAGTGGCAGCCCATAATGTTCTGGTTCATAGAGGGAGAGGCAGACAGGGATGCAGGTGCGTTGATAGCTGGGAATTCAGGTGTGCGTTTGAAAGTGTCAACCAGTGCCTCAGAGAAGCTGTAACAGGTAAGTTGGAGGTTTAAAAGCACAATTGTGTTTTCCCAAGCAGACAGGGATTTATGCCTGGAGCCTGGGGCCTGAGTGCACTGTTGAGATTTGCCAACGGGCAAAGCCTGACTTTCGTAGTCTAGAGGCATTTTATGGACACACACCCTGCATGGAGCCACATGCCAGCGGTTCAGAGCAGACTGGCCCAGGTGATAGGAGCAGGGATGGGAATCTGTCTCTCTCCTCTGGCTGGCTGCACCTCACCTGCTGGCCTGACCCTATGCGCACTAAACGCGAGGTTAGAGCCTGCGAATTTCTAAGCCACTGGCCGCTTCTCCATGGTGGTGATGCTGCGGAATGTGACTTGTTTTTAATGTGGAGAACAAACCCATTCCAAGAGACTCAGAGTGGGTTTGCCAAGCCTGTCGGTTCATAGGGCTGTGTCCCGGTGTGGGGCGGGGAGGAGGGAGCGGGCGTTGTGCGTATGTTAGCACCCTCCCTTCCAACAACAGTCCCACCAAGCACTTTGACTTTTCCCTCTGCTTTTCAGCTTCGAAAGCAAGACCGCAAGCTTTAGGACTCTAAAATCCAGCCTCCCTACTCCACAGGAGGTGGGGACCTTGCTTGCCCGCGGGAGTGTCCTATTCCATTGAAGTCTCTTGGGCTGGCCCCCCTTCCCCCACCCCAGCTCGATTCTGTCACTTTAAGTCCAGCCCCTGAGAGATAGCCAATAGGAGCCAAATCATACATCAGTCTCTCAGCCTTAAAGCTACAGTAGGGTTAGTGGGCTCCAAGTGTCGGGCGCCCCAGCCTCCTCTCCGGCTTCGCGTCCCCTCTGCCCGTTCGCTGAGCGCGCGGATGAGTGGGAACGCGGAGCTGCGCGCCGTCTCTGCCTCCGGCTCCCTCGCCGCGGCCGCGTCCTCACACTCCGCCTTCTCGCGCTCACCGTGCCCGGCTGGGACTCGCACCTCGCCTGTGCCCTTCACTCGTCTTCCGCGTGATTTCCCCGCCGCCTTTCTCCTCCAACTGGGAATGCTAAAACGGGACTGATGGACGTATCCGAACTCTGCATCCCGGACCCCCTCGGCTACCACAACCAGTAGGTGCCTTACTTTCCCGTCTGTCTGTCTGTCTGTCTGGATGTCAAGTATCTCTATCTTGGATGTCGCAGTTCCTCTTCTACACATTCCTGAAGTGGCAGGGACCTAGGAGGAGCACTCTGGACGTAGGAGGGGGCAAACCGCACACTTGCCCGGGTTTCTTAAACCCTCCTCTTAACTTTTCCCGCATCCTCTTTCATGAGCCCTTACTTTTAGACAACAGTGGCGCTTTCTCGCTCACTCTGAATTGCTCCACGGTGACAAATATCTCCATTTCCGTGACGGGTAGGCGGAAGCCCAGAACAGGTGCGGGAACGTGACCGCAAGGGTGTTCTGTCCCGTCCTAGGAATCCTCCCCACAGATGCTTTGATTTCCATCCTGAGTATCCAAAATTATTTCAGCCAGGGGCAGAAAAATTAGGTGTGCTGGGTCCGGTGAGGGGAACTGCAGGACACCAATGTCGTGCGGGCGCGGGAGGGGGGGGTCCCAGCGGGACGCGCTCGGCGTGGCGGTCCTCAGGAGCCCCTGGGGCGCGGCGGGGCCCGGAGCGCTGCGCTCCGCACGTCCTGCTTGGGGACCGATGTCCCGCCGGGAACCGAGTGGCCCGCTCCGTGCTGCGGAGGTGAAGTCGGTTGGACGTTCGGGCAGCATGTCGGGTGCTGTTTCCTAGCCGCGGGCTGAGCAGCGCCAGAACGTGGAGTAAGCGAGCGACATGGGTGGCTGAGGCTGTGGCGACCGGACACGACTCTCCGTAGCTCCGAGGTCTTGGGACAGTTTTCCCAGCGTACTGGGTGGGAAGGGGAGGACTGACCCAAGCCTGGACTATCGCTGTTCTACACGGGCCACCTGCGCTCTCCAAGGTGGCCGTGCCACCTGCTCAAGCACCTACCGGGGTCTCCCTTCTGGCGCTCCGCGTCCCATCGCGCTTCGGTGGAACTCGGAGCGTTGGTACTGGTTGTGCTTTCCTGGAAATGGTCCTCATCATGCTTAATAATTAAGAGAAAAAAAAATCTAATGAAAACTCTATCTTCTCACCGGCAGCTTTCCTAAGTAACTTTGTTTTTCTTTTCTCCACCCCCAAAGCCCCTCTTTTTCTTTCCTTCTTTTTTCCTTCATTTCCTGAAAGAAACTTACAGTCAGGTTTTCTTCCCCACCACGGTCCTTTCCACATCACTCAACCTTTCCCCGCACCATCCCTCCCAAGAACCTGACTTGGGAGACAGCTCTAAGATAAAGGCTGTGTGTGGACCACCTCTGGTTAGGTGAAGTTTCGAACCCTCCACCTCGCCTCGGAGACTACTTTCACTCGCCGGGGCCAGCACGAGGAGGCAACTTAGCAGCGCCACTGCTGTGTTAATAATAGCCGGACTGTCCTGTTCCCACCTCATCCTGGAAGCAGTTTCGGGATTTTCCCCCTGGCAGAGTCCTTTTTAGATACCTGCAGAATTTAAACAGAGGTTCAGAAGGAGTTGTTGAAGAAGAGGAAAGCGATCCTTAATTATAATGGTTTCTGATTTCCATCAGCTTGAAAAGTGGCTTTTCACTTCTCTTTCAAGGTTATGCTGTTCCTGAGGCTGCCGGTTGGGAGTAGGGGGGTCTTTGCTTTCAGGCTCCTCCCCAAGGGAGCATGGGAGCCTCGGAAACCCGGGGAAAGAATAGGTTGGGGATGTGGACCGTAATGCATGTTGGACATTTCCTCACATAAAATTACCAAGTACGTCAAATATTGGATATTTAAATTATTTAGGCTCCCTTTCTCCGGAGGTGACTTCTTCCCTTGAGCCTGAAATATCTCTGTGTTTGTCCCTAGCTCAAGTCATCATCGATCAATATGAGAATGTGTGTGCGTGGAGGGGCCGGAATATATGCATTGATAGTGTTGAGCAGACCCCAGAAGGCCTGATTTCAGTTTGGGATTAAGAAGAGACTCTCAGAGAGGCAACAAACAGGATGATGGGGCCAAGGTCTTGGAGGTCTGGAGAAGGTGTAAATCGAAAACCATTTATAAAGTAAAGCCTGGCAGTGGTGTGGAGCCCTTCCTGGCTCCTTCCTTTCTTCGTTCCTTTCTTTCTTTCCTTTTTTTTCCATCTTCAAAATAATAATAACAATAACAATAGCTTCTCCATCCATAAGCCATACCAAAAGTCAAAAGTATGCCTGCTGTTACTGAGGACTTGAGCAGTTGTGAAATGCTTTTTTTTTTTTTTTTTACCCAGGACCTTCTGAGCTGCAGCTCCAAGCTATAACCAGTAGTTCATTTGCAGGTGTTTGCCGAAGCTACGGTTTGCGTTTGCCTTGGTACAGAGGTGCCGGGGCATCAGTGTGAACATGTTGAGGACAGAGGCTAGTATGTGGAGGAGACAGATAGCTTTGGAGCACCTCTAGTAAAGTAACAAAACAGGGGGTGCTGCACACTCTGGTTTGTGGGAAGGATGGTGGCATGCATGCATTTATTACAGGCTGATGTTTCTCAGAGAGCCAGTGATTGGGGGGGATGTCATGTGCTCTGTGTATATGTTTTTTACTCCCGTGTGGACTCATTGATATTCCCAGACCTTAGAAAGCCCAAGGGCACAGGGAGTGTGAGTTGGGGGTGGGGATGCAGCTCTCCTGTCCCCTCCTAAGACAGAGAACATTTGTCACATTCTCTGTGTTATCCACACCGTCCCAGGTGAGAAATGAAGATGCACGTGTGCACCTTCATAGTCCATCCCAGAGGTGGCTCCTCACCCTTCTTAATCAGTATTTTATGTACACGTATGACCTGCCACAGGCAGGCTGAATGTCCTTTCCTGGGAGTTGTCCGTGTATGAATGACTGGATGAGGCACTGGAAGGAGACCCAAGGCACAAACCCCCGCCCCCCATGTGTGTGTCTTGGGGTGGTGTGGGGGTGGAGTTGCCACCTTCTGAGGAGGAGGACCACTTCACTTCACTGTTGTTAAGGAGACAAAGAACAAACTGTCCCGAAGGTAAAATATGTGGGTTCACACGTAGGAAAAATGCCACATGGTAATTCAAAATCAGTGACCTGGAGAAAAACAAAGGGGGGAATTAATTTTTAATGGTACATTCAAAAATAAATCAGAGTGAAGGCATTAGTCGCGGTTTTCCAGGGGAGGGGCTCCAGAAAAGAAACCTTTATGTGTCTGCCATTCCTCTGAAGGTGTCAATAGGTGGTAGAGGATGGTGGTATGCCAGCCAAAATTGTTCAGCCCCGAGGCAATAAATAGAAAAAAAGCCATTAGGTCAGTGTCACAGGGTCCTAGTCAGTACTGAGGCCCTTCCGGGTCGGTGACAGTGATAATCTCCTTGGAAATTTCCTCTTGGGGTAGATTCCTTGGGGTAGATTTACCAATTCCTCTTCTTAGAAACAATCTTCTATTCTGCCAATAATTATAGTAAGTGTGTGTGTGTGTGTGTGTGTGTGTGTGTGTGTCTGTGTGTGTATGAAAAAAAAAGATTTTCTTTTATAAGAGCATGCACGAGAGAAACAACCTGATCCCCAAACAGGAACCTTTTCATTCTATTGATTTGGAGTGATCAATAAATATCCCATTTAGTCGAGAAAAGGGACAGAGGAGACTTTCTGGACAGCAGTGTATGTAGGAGGGGGTGGAAGCTTTGACAGTGACTTGATGTCACCCTCAGCCTGTCCTCAACGGAGCTCTCACAATTCCGTGCTTTGGGCTTCGTGTCCCTGTAACTGGACATTCTGTCAGAAAGCTTTTGAAGAGAGTCTAAAGTCATTGAAAAGTTTCTCTTCTTCCTTGGTCCTCTGCAAAATGTCTTGCTTCTCTGGAGCAGAGGTCTCTATCATTTCCAGGCTGTGGTAGTACCTGAGAGGGTGACTGAGGAAGGCTAGGGAGCAGGCAGGCTGCAGGAGAGTGTCTGGCCAACAGCACATAGACCAGAGGCTGACTGCTATTGGCCTGGCTCCCTAGAATTTAGCTGTGAGAACTTGTCATCTCAAGATGATTAAGCTGTGGTCCAAATTTTAAAGGAAAGAATGGCAGATCTTTAGACCATGACCTACCTTTTCAAATAAGCCAGACCCATACCCTGAACGGCCTGACTCTGATGCCCTCCCTCACCTGCTAACTTTCCTGAGGTCTACCCATCTCTCTCAGCAGGAGATCCTCAAAATGCTCCTCCTGCATAAATAGAAGTTGTGCCCAGCATTAACCAGCTCTGCTGATGGGCTCTGGGAATGTCTAGCTTGGATTCTGACGACCCCTACCTTAATGTTTCTGCAATGTTCCAGCTTGACTGGAATGTTCAGCTTCTAGTGTCTTTCTCTGTAAATCTCCAGGAGTACCTGGGGCAGGAGTGGGCTGTGAGTGCAGGGTCTGCAGATTGCTCCCTGGAAGCCATAGAGTAGAGTGGAGGAGGATGGGCTGCAGCCAAACCAGTCAGTCAGCTTGGAAGCATCCTGAACATTCTGCTGTGTGCCCTTGAGACTCCTGCTGCTTCCAACTCTGAAGGGGAGAGAAAAAAAAGTGTGTGTGTGTGTGTGTGTGTGTGTGTGTGTGTGTGTGTGCGCGCACACACACACACACACACACACACACAAAATATACATCTGTAACCCCTGACAGAACCTTCTTTAAGCTTGCTGAGTTTCCCATCTCTGTCCAACACAGTCATACCTCTGTGGAATGCTTGCAGAGAAGACTATTCCTCAGAGGTAGGACTCACAGGCTTCAGCTGGCCCTAGTCTCTCCTGGTGGAACCAGAGTGGCCTGGGGCTGGGTTACATCTGGTTGCCCCATTGGCCCAATGTGGTCTGGTCCCTGTACAGGGAGGCTGTGGTGCTTATAATTGCAAATGTAATTAGCAGACCAGCCATGGGGGACTAGGATGCTCAACTTCTCTGCACATCTCAGTGACCCCTGTGATAGCTAGCCCGGCAGATTAACCCTCAAAGGACCAGCCTGCCTCTTGCCACCAGTGGGGCCCACTGATCTTTCGCTGACCACAGCAGAGCTGTGCTGAGACCAGACCCCTTCCTCTGGAGAGGCTCTCTAGGCAATGAGTAGGAGAGGTTGGTACTTGGAGATTTTTCTTCCCTTGGACACTGGGTTAGTGACCCTCAATTCTTGTCTGCTGGGGCATTTCCTTCCCCATTTTCCTGGTCACACTGGGATGCTGCGGTAGGAGCCTTTGACTGTGAGCTGGTTGGTCCTGTGACCCTGGGAAAGCAAAGCTCTGAAAAATGGCTTCTGCCCGGAGCACTTGGGGCTCAGGGGCAGGGGCTTGTATTCACCCATCTCATCAGCTTGCAGGAAGTGATTGCTTCCCCGGAGCTCTTAGTGAGTGTGTGCTCTGCAAGGCAGCCCAGCTTCTGCTGTCCTGCTCGGAGATTTGTAGAGAGCCAGTCACTGGGTTCATCATCCAAAACTAGACACCAAACACCATACAAGTGCAGACATGTGCAACAACCTAATCTTTCCCCTATCCCCCCAAGAGTGCCCCCCTCTCTTTTTTCCCCCTTTCTGCCTTGGTTAGGATTAATATCAGAGATCTTAAGGAGATTTTAATTTACAAGTACTGGGGTAAAGAAGTGTCAAGCCTTTTTTTGTGATGGCATCAGGAGCTTCATCCAGCCCTGGGTCACTGTGCTCTGGAGAGCTGTGTGTGCTGCTGTGTACAAGCAGGCACCATGAGCATTGCTCCCTTTAAAAGGAGTGACAGTGTACAAAAAAATGCTGCCTGCCTGTCCCTTGCCTGAGCTGAGATCAGGTCTGGCGACATTCCAGCAAAAACTTTCACCTTGACATTGACCCAGAGTATGGGCCACAGAGGGACCCACTGGCTGGTGCTCTTGTGGTACAAAGGGTTCTGGCTTTTCTCAGAGGCCTCTTTTCCATCTTTACCCTGGGCTGAACGGGGGCTGACTCCACAGAGAGAGTGAAGGTAGACCTGCCCCTCTAGCAGATGGCCATTCCAAGGAACACTCGAGGACTTGGGCCATTCTGCTGCAGGCCTCCATGTCCTCTGCTCTCTTTGGACAGATATGTCACCAAAACTGAAGTGTAAAGGCTCAGATGGTTTCTTAAATGGAGGAAAATAAACTGTTGTTCATCTGTCCTTTCTATATAGGATCTGATAAGATAAGGTAGGGTCAGCCGAACATCTTAAAATTAGGATTGTCTCAGTGTAAATTAAAACTATGTAAATCTAAAGTTTTTCTGAAGGTGAATATATGTGTGTGAGTGTGTAGTGACTCTTCCTTTTTTGTGTGTTCTAAAACCTATATAGATTTTGATCCTAAAAAGATAAATGTTCCTGTTTCGTTCCTTAGACCCCCGAATTGTCTATTCTATACTGTATTCAGCTTTGTCCAGGGTGGAGTCTTTTCTATCCCTGGCTGTCGTTCAGAATTGCCAGGATGGAGCCATTTCTGGGACTAGGTTTCTAGAATATGTTATTTTATGCTTAAGTATCACCTTGTTCAAGAGTCAGAGGGTAGTTTCACAAACTCTGACCAGCTTTTGTTTTTAGCATCTGGCTTCAAATGAGATCAATTTTTGGTTTAAGGGTCTAGCGTGTTCCTCTCTGAACAATTACAGAAACAGATAGCTGGCAACTGATGACCGGCATTTTACTAAAACACGGCATTTAAAACAGAGAGGAGGTGACACACCGAAGTCATACCAGGCACTGCCATCCTAGAACTTCAGATCTGAAATATAAAGTATTCTTCACAGGTGGCTCTTTAATTTTCAATTGCTCAAATTAACTGGAGTTTACGTATTAGTTTTTAAAATTATCAATTCTTTTGCTAATTCACTTTGGGTTTCTGGTTTGAGGTTTTTTTGTTTTGCTTTGTTTTAACTTGTCTGTGTAGATACCAGAAACTGGGCATGACAGTTCGTGCCTACAATTCCAACACTGTGATGACAGGAGAATCAGGGGTTCAAGGTCATCCTCAGCTGCAGATAGAGTTGGAGGCTAGCCTGGGCTATAGGAGATCTACATTAAATGAGAAAGAATATTATCTATGTTAAAAGAAGAAAGAATGAGAGAGAGGAAGGAAGATCTGGAAAGGTGGTTTTGAACATCACCAGCTTTTCTCTGTGCTTCTTGGGTCTAGAAGGATGGAGAACAAGGTCATACAGTCCTAAGGACACATTCTGGGGAGAGATGGGGTAAAGGGGCATGTACTAGATGACCTTTTTCTCGTGGTTTACAACTCAGTCTCATCTTCTGTCTCCATTCATCACCCCTGGCCGTTTCCATCCCAACCTGTACAGCATGTCCTTGTCCGCTATCCTGTTTTGATTTCATGCTATGGAGGGAGACTGTAGGTTTGTGGGCCTGATTGTGCACATGTCTCAGTGCAAGCAAGAGAGCATTTGAGCTGTCCTGGGGTGGAGCAGGTAAAGTCTGATACAGAGTATCATCAGCCAGTCTACTTTGATTCATCCATCGATCTCTTTATCCATTGATGCTCACCTGCTCATCTGTTTGGGTAAAAACAGCAAGAACAGTGAAGAAAGACCCAGTCTTCATATTTCATTCAAGCTGGCTGTGTCTGTTACCTGGGAAACCAGTGATAGAGTATGAATGGAGGTAGCAGGAAACAGAAAAACTCTTCAGAGACAGTTTTCAAATCTTCCCCCATCTCACTGCCTGGTCCTGGGTGCCCTTGTTGGGACCCTGGTGAAGCAGAGTAAGCAAGCTTGTATATATGTCTTCATGTTTCTGCATTCCTGATCGACCTGCAGAGAACAACATTAGTAATAAACCAGACCTTTGGTATGCATGAAACAATATTTAGCCGTCTCTTTTCAAGCTGACTCTTTGTCAGCCGTCTGTTGACGCCCCCGTCTACCTAAACAGTCAAGTTAACAAGCACTGTCAGAAAGAACACCGCTCTTCACGGAAATAATAGCAAGAAGGCATGGTGGTAATGATTATAAGGATGGTAATAACAGCTCTCACCTTTCCCTTCCCCCAGAGTGCCACGCGATTCACATGATCCGTGTTCTCACAGCATCTGGTTAACGGTAGCCACATTTTACCTCAGAACATAAACATATTTGTGGGAATGTAAAATACGTAAAGGCCTCAGGCTTGCATATTTGAATTCATCCAGGAGCAAAGCCAGCCCAGTGTCTGGATATGAGCAGGCAGGTGGCAGGAGAATCTGGTTGGTATTAACCACATGCACTCAACTCCCGAGAAATGCAGAAGAGAGAAGTCTCTCTTTAAGGATGCAGGTTTGGTGGCCCCACTGCATACATCAGCAGCCTTTGTTCAGTTCCCCTTCTCCTGTTGCCATCGGGTGGTTCTTCTGGCTATGTTCTCAGATAAACATGTCAGATAAACAGGTTGGGGGCCTTTGAAGGACAAGGGGATGGTGCTTTGACATGGAGTGGCTTCAGAGAGTGGCATGAAGTGAGCAAAGTAACCTCCCTAACCTTGGTCGGTCACCCTACTGGTCATCCATTTCTGCCAGGCTCTTGTCCCAGCTTGCAGGGTGGGGACCTCTCCAAGAACCTCTGAGTTACTCCTGCATCCAACAATGCTACGATTGTGTTCGCTTTCATTTACTTTTGTCTGTGCTTGTGTGTGCACTTTGGAACGTAAGACCCAGCTCTGTTTCCCCTAGTATGTCAGGGACCCTGATGTCCGCATTCTTTTGAACACCGTCAGAATCACTATTACTCAGCTTCTTACCCTCCCCCCAAAGGAAAATAGAATCGAAGCTTTGGATTATGAGTTGATTAGTAAGCGATTTAGCAAACAAACCAGTCCCCTCTGGCAATGCAAACCAGGGTAGTTGTACAGTTCAGGTTCAAATCTGATATTCATTCAGTCAGTGAGAGATTTTATAGCTGCAATTCCCTTGTTTGGCTCAGAGGTTTTGTTTGTTTTGTTTTTAATAATGAGTAATAACAACCAATTAGGTTTGTTGAGTTTAAGAATGATTAGGAGAAATAATTTTTATTTTTTATTTTTTAATTTTAATTTTTTTTCTTCCAAAGAGCATTTGGAATCTGTGTGTCATTGTCACTGAGAGTTCAGGGATGGCCTGAGCATGCCTGCCTGCCTTTGTAGCAAATGAGCTAACTGTTCATTATAGAGACTTGTAACATTATCTTCAGCAGGTGCAAGGCCAACTTACTATTGGCCTTGGGGCATCCCTCCTGTGTGTGCCACATCCTGTACTGATTCCAGAGGCAACTGGTTGAAATGAAGACATTTTCCTTTATAACTAGCATACAACCAAACAGCCACGGCTGTGGCACTGCTGGTTTATTGATGACTCAGAATCTTGCTGGTTTCTTTCCTCTCTTCCCCAAGAAGTAACTAACTGGAAATGTGCGTGCTTTTGGAAGAGCCATGGACATAAGATTCATGGATTTTTGTAGGCTTGATAGTGTTGGCTTTTACTTGTTTGCTTTGAGACAGAGTCTCACTAGTGAGCCTGCTATGTAGGCAGTCTGTCCTTCAATTCAAAGAAATCCACCTGTCTCTGCCTTCAGAGTGCTAAAACTAAAGGCATGAGCCACCACACCCAGATTCATAGGTTTTTGCGGAAACTTCATTCTCTCCTTCTTTCTCTTTAAGTTGCTGTGGTGATCAAACCAAGTCATTGACAAGTGCCGGGCACTTAGCAGGCGTGCAGTAGGCATGCCATAAATGTTAATGAAAGTGGGGTGCCTGAACTGGACTTAGCTTAATGTGATCACGGTGGCCGGGATTTCTGTATGTGTAACACAGGGGATTAGAGAAGAGATTAGCCGAGAGGGGGGGATGATGAATAGGAAATTTTCCTCTGAATGAGTGTGTATATTCTCAGCCTCCTAAGTAGAGTGCTTGGTGAAATAGAGACTACCACACGGTTAAATGTAATTTTGACTTAGATAATTCGGTTTAGTTTAGATAGACAATGATGTTTTTAGTGTAAATCTCATGCAATATCTGCTAAATCTTAAATTTGCCTGATTAAGTAATGCACAATTCTCCTTACCATTATTGTTATGGTTGTTGTTGCTTTCTGCAAAACACCAAAGAATTTTGCTGTTTTGGGTTTGCTTAGGGTTTGGGGAAAGCGCAGGAGGTGTTGGGGGGAGGGGTTACTTTTTTTTTTTTTTTTTAACAATTGTCTTTTTCTTTTCAACTTATTTATTTGTTGAATTTATTTTTGGTGTTTTCTGACAGCCTCACGTAGGTCTGGAACTCACTATAGCCAGTGATAATCTTGAACTCCTCATCCTCCTGCCTTCATCTCCCAAGTGCTTGGATTACAGGCATGCAGTGGTACACTCCGCTCACATTATTTCTAATTACATGTTTATTCATTTATTTGTGTGTTTCTGTATGCATGTGTATGTGTGGGCAGATGTGTGGCATGCTGCCATGTGGAGGTCAGAAGACAACATGTGAGAGTTGGTTCTCTCCTGCCACTTGTGTCTCCAGGGATCAAACTTTGGTCCGTGGGTTTGAAAACAGGTGGCCTTATCTGCTGAGCCATCTTTCTGGCCCCTCAAAGTATTAAGGGACCGTCTCCCGAAACTTGCCAATATTAAGCGGCTAGATTGGTCATAGCCTCAGGGGTTAGTGGGTAAAAGTGAGTTTGACTCTCCCAATGTGTCAATGGAATCGCAATTGTGTAAATAAGTCCTTGGGACCCATAGCGCCCACAGCTCCACAGCTGTTGAGTTTTGCTTTAGAGAGAAGCAGAGGAAAGACTCTTCGGGGGACCCATATTTGCTTGGTGTTCCGCCCTCTACCCCACCCTCAGACATGTTGGACAACTGCTACAAGAACCGAACACTCAAGCAATGAGAAGGGCCAAGAAAGTTATTATCCCGTCTTCCAATGGAGAACACGGGTAAGAGGCTGTGGAAAATCCTCTGTCATATTGGAAGCAGAGGGGACTAGGGATCAAATCTGAACAGGGTCATCTGGGAGGGGTGCAGATAAACTAGGACCGTCTAGTAGCAGAATAACAGCGAACCCCAGTTGCTACTCACTCTCCTCCCAGAGCTGGCAAGTACCATTGTTTTGCCTAAGGTCTCCTCGCTGCCTGGATCCCGGGAATAAAAGGGCTCTAGAGCCCCCTACAGGCCCTCTCCGACTCTGCAGCCCATGGACACCAGCCCTTCAGCTGGGCCTTTCTAGAGCGGAAAGGAGAGGCGCATGGACGCCTCAGAAGCCAGGACCACAGCTCAGCCCTAGTTTCTAGTTCTCTTTCTGAGGCATAGTGCAGATTCTGTAGCATTGCAGCTGCCTCCAGCTGTGGAGTGCCTTCCCCTAGCTCGAGCGCGCGCGCGCGCGCGCGCACACACACACACACACACACACACACACACACACACGCCCGCTCGCGCACACACACACCAGCAGGACAGGACATACTCACTGCCTCTGAGGCTTGCCTGACCTTCAGATAGCCTGGTAAATGTTCCAGCCCCACTTATTCTGAGGAATGCCCTCTGGCTGCTGAATATGCAGAAGCATCACAGCCAGGTGCAGAGCCCAACGGTGGTGTTCAGATCCATGGATGATCTTGATAATAGTAACAGTCACAACAACTGACCTTTATTGGGTGCTTACTATGTGACACATTTTCCTAAAATATATTTTACATATTCACTAATTGCTTCCTCACAACAGCCCTGGGAATCTCACTTCACAGATAGATAAACGGAGGCACAGGAATACTAAGTCACTGTTTGAGCCCTTATCAGCTGCCCTTTCTCAGGCATCATAAAGGCATTCTGGATAGAATCCTCTCTTGTGGCCTGTTTCTCCCTTCCCATGCCTCTCATCATCAGCTCTGCCTCACTCCTTCTCCATCAGCACCCAAGTCTGTGTGTGATGCTGGAGCCTGCCTTGAATCCCGCTTGTGCCTGTCAGCAGTGCACAGCCCCAGCGCAGCAACCCCACCCTCCGTGTGTCTTCCCTCGCTCTAC
This sequence comes from Rhynchomys soricoides, assembly GCA_019843965.1. Taxonomy (NCBI): domain Eukaryota; kingdom Metazoa; phylum Chordata; class Mammalia; order Rodentia; family Muridae; genus Rhynchomys; species Rhynchomys soricoides. The sequence goes on along the minus strand of JADRCH010000018.1, from coordinate 14,578,827 downwards.
CCAGCAACTCAGGGATTCCCAGCAAGACACTGAGAGTATATGCAGTTCTTTTCCCTCTCTTTGTTGTCTAATGCCCACCAACACCTTAAAACTTATCCAAATACACAGTTGAGGTCTGTTCCTCCCCAGAAGGCCTTTCCCCATCCCTGAAAGCTTCTATGGATCCTGTGAAACTCAACCCAAGTATCCCCCTCTCTGTGAAGCCATCTCTTACACGGAATCTCTGTCCTTGAGGCTGCCCGATGGCTCTGGGTCTTGGTCCTAGCATAGAGTGAGTGCTTACTAATTGCTGATGGCGTATCATGGAGAGGTTAGACAAGAGGAAAGGGGAATCTTGGGGACACAAAAGGGAGTCGAGAGCCCTATAGATAGTGATGACCAGGACCCCTATAGATAGTGATGGCCAGGA
>JADRCH010000018.1:14460004-14578408 GCA_019843965.1 Rhynchomys soricoides | reverse complement strand
TATAGATAGTGATGACCAGGACCCCTATAGATAGTGATGACCAGGACTCTCTGTGGCTCCACACCTGCTGCTCAAGCTGAGCAAGGAGCCGCCTAGCACAAGGGCAGGTAACTGGGAGTATGCACACTCTTCTGCCAAGCAGCTAGTTTTGCAGCTGAGAGGAAACCTAGCTCTAGGTGCCCAGGCCCCAGGAGACTCCATTGTTAATTTTCCAGATTTTTTTTTTTTAAAAAACACAATCACTATTGAGCATGAAATAATATAAATGTGTAATTCATCACATCATAGTAAAACCAAAGATCATGATCCTGAAAGCTCAGCATTTCTTTGTTTGAAGCAGATAGCCATCTCTGCGCTTGTCAAGGGGTATACTATACTGTACCGTGGCAATTTGTGACCCATTCCTCTCAGCCCTTCAGAGTTGTCACACTGATAGCTTAAAATAGGATACCACAGAAACTCCAAAATTCTGTAAGTCAGTCATTGCCTCCTCTGACTCCTGCATGTGTTCAACATTGGCCATCAACACTGTCTGGCTCCCTTGCATCCTGCTCTGTGACTGTGGATAAATGACTTGACCTCTCTGGGCTTCAGATTCCTTATCTGCAGTGAGCCTTCTTGTGGTGCTGGCACAACTAAAGGGTGGTAAACATCAGAAGCTCAAGCAGAGACTGGTACACAGTAAGTGCTCAATAAGCGTTACTCGCTGTACTTATGCTCCTCACTGTCCTGTAACATGTCCAAATCCCACCACCATGGAAGACTTCCCAGATAGAGGAATGTGCACTGTGTGTCTGGATTCTAAGGTTCATTGCTTTTCCCTCCTGCTCCCCTACCCATGTCGTTGAACCTGAGTAGCTCAGAGCAGGAAGCAGAAAATACTGAGTGTCCCAGAGGAACAGCCCTGTGGACTAGAGGATTGCGCCCCAGGGCCTATGAGGCTTTGAGATTGGGGCTGTAACAGTGTGGGAAGCCGGTGAGGAGGCACAGAGTGGTCGGGGCAGAGTAGGGTTGATGTCGAGCATAGCCAAGCTGCATGAGCAGGGGAGGTCGGCAGATGGCTGTTGGCACACTGAAGCTCTGAGAAGAGACTCCTGCCCTCCCTGTAAATGTGAGACACAGAAGCTGTGCCCCAGCAGGTGAGGACTCTCCTGGTACTGGGAAAAGAAAATGCTTCCCGGACTATCTCAAGGGGAGCATGCGCAGTGAATGTCCTGGACTGGACCATATTGACTGTGCTGTTGTTTCTTGGGATATCGAGTGAGGAGTTGAAAGACCAAGTCATTCTGTGTGCTGCAGCCACTCAGGCATCAGAGGCCAAGTGGGCAAGGGCACTCTGGCTCTTAGTCACCTGGCTCAGCTCTGGTCCTAAAGGGCCATTTGCTCTGAAGTTTTCTGACATTGCTAAGTCATACCCAGACAGGCCCTAACCAACTCCAGCCCAGCCCACTTCCAATAGTAAGCTAACTAGGAGCCTATGGACTCCCAGTAATGGTTACAGCTGCCTCTGCACAGGCCTGATGGTTCATCTGACTGATTGTTGTGATCCCTTTTTGGGTTTTAACTCTGGACTCATGGACCAACGCCCCTGGAAGTTACCATGTCTAGAATGGGTTACTTCTCATGAGATTCTGGTCTTTCCCCAAACAACTCTGGGCCTGCCTGGGTCAGAACTATCTGTGAATGGAAACTCAGGGCTGGGATTAGAGGAGCCTCCAATAAATGTGATACATTTGAGAACGTTTTGTTAGGCTGGACTTCTCGTGGTCTACCGAATAGCTGTACAGGTTGCTCACTGACCACAAAGGCCTGTTTGAGAGGATTGGTGAGATCAGAGGCTTGTTTTTCCTCAGTCATGAGGCATGTATAACAGGGAGAAGAGGGAGTGAGCATCTGAGGACTTGAGGGGGTAGAGAGGCTAAGGAACCTGGGCCTATTTGTTCAATGAGAAGAGCCCCATCACAAAGTCACCCTTGCTTGCTCTTACTGCTAGGAATCCAGTGCTCAGGGATAAGAACCAGGCTGGCCCCCTGAGTTGAGCATTCTCTAGCTACCAGGAAAAAAGAAGAATGTTCTGGAGCAGCACTGGGATCCTCAAGCTCTGAGGTCTTAGTGAGCAGGTTTGGGAGTGTGCAGGCACTCTGAGAGGATATCGGAGGAGAGGGAACCACTGTATGAAGTAGAATTTGCTCTTAGGTTTTGACAGTAACTCTAAGTGGGAAACCTTGCCCTGCTTTACAGAATACAGAGGAGGAAGGGCCTGCCCAGGTGACCCAGGGATCCATTGGAATCAGGTTCAAAACAAAGCCATTTTCTGCAATAACTCTAAAGTCCACGTGCTAGGAAAGCACTGTGTGTGTCACGTCTCATGGTTAGTCCAGCATGGGCCAGTTCTCACATGCTTCCTCCCTGCCTGTGGACAAACTGCTTTGAAAAGTCCTGTGGAGCCTCTGAGAAGGCCTGTGGCTGATCTGAAAGTGACCCTGTCCATGGTGGCTACTTGCCAGGAAAGAAGGAGGAAGAGAACATAGCCCTTGTCCCCTCATCCTAAAAGGACAAGGAGAGTGCCTATCATACCAAACCAAATGTGGCCTGTATTAGTGCCGTGGAAGGTCTCTGTGAAGATGCGTAGGCATTGTTTTATGACGTAGACACACTACCCAAGCCATCTTTATTACAATGAAAATATTAGCCGGGTGCAGTGACACAAGCCTTTAATTCCAGCATTCAGAAAAACAGAGGCAGGTAGATCTCTGAGTTCAAGGCCAGCCTGCCTTTCAGAGCAAGTTCCAGGACAATCAGAACTACACAGAGAAACTCTGGAAAAAAAAAAAAAAAAGAAAGAAAGAAAAGAAAAAATTAGAGAGATTAAAGCAGTTCTATCAAACAGGGTCCCCTGGAAGCAGGAGACGGGTCTTTGATGAGTAGCTATGGAGGAACTGAGTCTCCAGAGCCTTCATGTATCCCAGACACCTACAAGATTTGGACACCCTAGCAAGCTCTGGCACCTGACCAGGGAAGAGAGAATACTTCAGATTCGGTGCCTCTGCTCTCCTAGTCCTGGCCACATGGATCAGCCTGAGATTGTGTTTATGACAGGTGGGCCTCCTTCCAGAGAGAACAGGAAGCAGGGGGTCCTACTTGGCAGCCATGCAGGGAACTCAGGGGATCCAGGGTGAATCTTCAGAACAGAAGAGCTAGCATGTGTGGCCACCAGCAGCAATCACTGGGAATGCTATTTACTTTGTCATCATAGTCAGAGGGGAACCTTGCAAAAAAGATCTGTGGGGGCAGAGTGGTGTGAATGGCAGGGATAGAAAGACCATGAGATGGGAAAAGCCCAGCGTGGGAGCAAATGTGGCTGTGTTCTCCGACTGCCTCACTGTGGCCTTCAGCGCCCAGTGCAGAGACACTGATGCTGCTGTCTCCTCCTGCTGACTACTGCCAGGCTGCATCCCAGCTAGCACAGCCGTGCCTAAGCTCATAATCTCACTTGGCCACCCTTATTCAGAGGTGGCCTCTGGTACTATGTGTCTAAGATCTCTGGCTGAGAAGGAAGGTTGTAGAGCTGGAGGTGGGAAGGGGATTCATGACCCCAGCATGGAGATGTCCTCATGGAAACGTGGGGGATGAATGGTAAAACAGGCAACCTAGAATCATCACCACCACCACCACCATCATCATCATCATCATCATCATCATCATTTTTAAAAGCAGTGGAGTAATATAAACAGTAAAATTAAAGCTCTTTAAGCTCTAAAATGCCAGATATGAGCTTTGGAAAATTCTAGAAGGAGGCACATAATACTGTCATTTTGAAGGACATATGGGGAATGGGTTTAGAGGTTCTGATATTGAGATTTTTTGCTTTTCTCTTTCCTATGATCACACATAAGTATCCTTGAATAAAAGCAATAATTTATGTTAATGAAGCAAGGTACATAAAAGCCAGAAGGCAGACAACTTTCTCTTGAAAGAGAAGCAAAGTCCCAAAGAACCCTGTCCCAACATGGAGACCAAGCTCTGGGACCTGGAGACGCTCTGTCTATTCTTGCTCCACTGTTCTCTCTCTCTGCTACCAAGTTGGTCTCTCTGCTTGCTGCCATGACAAAGTCTGGGAGGGGGGGCTGAATCAAAAGCTTGGGTCTTGGACTGTGGATGGATACAGTGACCAGCTTTGCCTGCTTGGTGAGGGCTGTTCTCCCTGCCAGGCTCTTGCTACGCTGTGTGCCTCACACAGCCTGCCCAGGCCATGGGAGCTGGCAAGGGACAGCAGATCACCTCCCTCAAATGCCATTAATCTTGTGTCTCTGCGGGCCCTTGTCATCCGATGCCAGCCTGCCTTGCACCAACTGTGGTGGAGAAGGACATGAATGGAGCCCTGGGCTTCTCTACAGTAGGCCAGGACCCTGGAAAATACCATCTGCCTTCTTTTGAGTCTTCTGACACCAATTCCCCAGGTCAGGAAACATCAAGGAGAGTCCTGCCTGGTGAAATCTCTTTGTTATCCCCTTGGCAAGACCTTAGGATTCAAGGTCATGGCTATAAGGCACCCCTAGAGTGACCTGTGAGTCCCCTCCCCCCAAGGAGGCTTCCAGAGGAAGACCTGGAGCCTAAGACACACTGCATCTAGCTGACCAGCTTGCACACGGAACAGCAGAGATTCTAATTTCCTACCCTGGCTTTCCGTGTCTAGCTTATCCTTATCCCACAAATTGACCAAGGGCAGATCACAAGCCATCTGGGTACCACCAGATAGATGGAGTCTGAGCCTGGCCATGAATATCTCTCAGCAACAGCCGAGAAACTATATTTTCTTTACACTTAGAAAGCCAAAGTTAGGGGCAGGAGAGATGGCTCAGTGGTTAAAAGCATCGGCTGCTCTTCCAGAGGACCTAGGTTCAATTCTCAGAACCCACATGGCAGCTCACTATTGTCTGTAATCCAGCTTTGACACCCTCATACAGACATACGTGCTGGCAAAACCACCAATACGCATGAAATAATTTTTAATTAATTTTTTTAAAAAAGCCAAAACCATATGCATGCTGGCGATGCATCTGTGTAATCCTAGCACTCAGAATCCAGCCCTTGAGATGTAGAGACCAGAATCAGAAGTTCAAAGTCTTCCTCTGCTACATATCAAGTTAGAGGATAGCCTGGGCTACATCAGACCTTGTCTCAAATGAGAAATAGATGAGTAAACAGCTCTTGCTTATGCTCTTTAACCTGGAGAATAACCTCTTCATTCGGGTCAATGGGCATGGTCTCATCCTTTCACTCCTGATCTTTGACATGTGGGCAGTACCCCTCAGCCAGCCTGTGGCCATGGGACATTGGCTCTGGAGCTGGAGGAGTCGGCACAGGTCTGCTGTTACTGTCCCAGGCACACTGCCGCACACTTTCCTACTTCCTGTCTTGACTTTCTCTGTTGTGCACATACATTTTCCTTATGGAGGAGAGGAGATTGAGAGATGGAGTAGTGGCCCCCAAAGCACAGAGCTGGTAAAAATCACAAGATTGGGGCTGGAGAGATGTCTCTGTGGTTAAGAATGTTTGCTGAATTTTGCTTCAAACATTAGTGTATGGCAGTTTACAACTGTCTGCTAAACTCCGGCTTCAAGGGGTCTAATGCTCTCTTCTGGCTTCTATGCGCGCGCGCGCGCACACACACACACACACACACACACACACAGAGAGAGAGAGAGAGAGAGAGAGAGAGAGAGAGAGACAGAGAGAGAGACAGAGAGAGAGAGAGACAGAGAGAGACAGAGAGAAAGAGAGAGAGAGAATAATGCTTTTTTTTTTTTTAATGTCAAAGCAAGGATATGAACCCAGGTCCACGCTGGTCTGCCATGCTGGGCGCATCGGAGGATGACAAATGACTCCTGTATCCCCCTCCCACCTAATTTTAATTTTGCTAACTTACGTAGTATAGGGTGCACATGCTGAGGTCCACATGCTGAGGTCCGAGAACACCTTCCTTCCATCCTGTGGGTCCCAGGGATGACAGCCGGATCATCAGGTTTGGTAGCAAGGGCTTTCTCTAACTGAGCCATCTCAACTGCCCCCCCCCTCTGTTATCAGACAGAGCTTTGTGTGTCCCAGGCTCTCCTCAAGCACACCATGTAGCCCAGGACGACTTTGACCTCTGACACCCATGCTTCCACCTTCCAAGTGCCAGGATTACAGGCATGTGGCACCAAACCCAATTTACAGGGAACAGGTGCATGCCTTGTGCTTCATGCACGCCAGGTGAGCACTGCTGTCTGAGTGGCAGCTTACCTCCTTTAGTTGTCATTTTCTCCGCTAGAGTGCATAGGTCATCCAGAGAATTGGGAGGTCTCTGTTTTGCTGCTTACAGATTGGACCTTTAACCTTTTCCTAGCAGGGTCCAGCCTTAGATACCACTTTCACAGCATTTGCTGTGGCTGACAGATAAATTATGCATGGGCCTTTGCAACAACCCCATGAGACAGAAGCTCCTCTGTTCCTTGTTTCAAGATGTTGCAACTACAGCCTGGAGAGGTTCTTTGACTGGCCCAGGGTGGCTCAGCGTTACAGCACAGAGTGAGACTCAAGCTTGACGTTCCTGTGTTCTGCACAGCCCTCTGGCCTCTGTTTGCCTCTTTCCAGGCAGGCCTTAAGCACAGATGCCAATGCTGTGGAAGGGACTAGTCACCATGGTGGTGTTTAAAGGTACAGGATGGGACAGTTTGTGGGTGAACTGGTTGATACTTTTGTTGCTTTTGTTTTTGAAAGGGAGTCTTGCTATGTAGCCCAGGCTGGCCCTGAACCCCAGGCAGTCCTCCTGCCATCACCTGCCAAGGGTTACAATTACAGGCATGTATTATTTTGTCTTCAGTGATTGTTCCTCAATTCAGGGTGAAACCTTTGTTTAAACAGATGACTGGCTTTGGGTAATGTAAAGAAAGCTCCTTGTGATGGGATACAAAGCCTCCCTGGGAGCTCTGGGCTCTTAGAAAGATCTTCATTTTGAACCTTGTGGTCTCACCTGAAGAGTGGGTATAGCAACCAGCTCATAGGAGAGCCAAGGAGTCAAAGCACACTGTGGGATAAGGTGTGTTTAGACAGGGGTTTTAACAGCTCCTTCTTCCCTTTCACCCCCATGTTCCCTGTTTGTTACACTTATTGTGAGCACTGCTCCAACTAATGATGAATTCTTTCCTGGGGGTGGGGGTGGGGTGGGGTGAATGTGACCAAGGTCATTTAGAAGACTCGCTGGGAGATTAGGTAGGTGACAAAGCTTAGCAAAGCTAGTTTTGATGACAAAGAGAGGCTGTGACTCTTTCTCAGAGGATCTGACCCCAAAGACAGCTCCCAAAAGAAGCATCAAGAATAAGACCAAAGACAGCATGGCTGGGAACGGAGATGTCCAAGGTGACCATTTTGAAGGGGACTGCACTCTCCAGGTATATAAATATCACTGGTCACAAGTGGGTCTCCTGACTTCACAGTCACAGCGGATGCCCCAGACCAGCTGTCCCTGCTTCCCGTGGTAAACTTGGTAGGAGTTCATGTAAGTCTCCGAGGGAACAATTACTTCTTGAGTAGCTGTGGCAGCCACTGGTCAGGTTCCATCCAGTTCCATGCAGAATAAGCAATGGCCCAGCAAGATATCTGTAACTTTCTCATCACACCTGCAAATTGACTGACAGAACCCACGATGGTTTGGCCTGGAGGACCAAATGGGCCAGAGTTTGCAGAGCTCACTGAAGGCCAAGGAAGGATGCATGGCACACAGGGCTCCGAGCCCATCCTCCACCCTTGAGAGTTAGCTGGGCAGTGGGACCCCGCCAGAGAGGGCAACTCACCCCCTTTTTCTTGTGCTACCATAAGCTGACATTATCCTTCTGGAAAAACTTCTAGAAAAGTCATTTGGAGAGGCAGAGACCTGGGGGTTTTGAATAGGAATGTAACAAGCCTAGAGATGGCCTCAAGGGCAGGCCTGCAGACTTGAAAACAGAGGTAGAATGTCGAAGGCAAAGAATTTTCCAGAACTCACTTCAGCTGAGATGACCATTGGTCTAGTTTAATTCTGCTGATGTGATGAAATGCTGACCAGAAACAACCTAGGAAGGAAAGGGTTATCTTTCAGGTCTCATCACTAAGGGAGCTCAGGGTAGAAACCTGGAGGCAGGAGTCATGGAGGGATGCTGCTTGCTGGCTGACTCTCTGGCTCTTTTACATGCTTATGCTAAGACAACTTTCCTTTCCTTTCTTCCTTCCTTTCTTCCTTCCTTCCTTCCTTCCTTCCTTCCTTCCTTTGTTTATTTTGTTTTTTGAGACAGGGTTTGTCTGTGTAGTCCTGACTGTCCTGAAACTCTCTCTGCAGACCAGGCTGGCCTCAAACTCACAGCAATCTCCCGAGTGTTGGGATTAAAGGCATGTGCAACCACCACTGCCCGGCAATAGTTTCTAAATTTATTTGACCATGGTACATTTGGGGGAAAGGAGCATATTAAATTCCCATGGAGTTGGGTCCAAGGTTCAATATACTAGGACTTCTAACTCTGGCACTGTGTTTACTCCGTGTTGCTCAGAGCCTCCTCTGTCTGCAATACGTGGCTTTTGCCTCTGGCTGTCTTCCATGCTTTCTGCTCTGCCGCGCCAACCCATGATCATTGTGCAATGGAAGCTCCCAGGTCCCCTCATGGCCACCAGACATCTAGAAGTGAAAGGACTAAGAGAGAACATTCTACGAGTTGAAACAAAGTCCCACAGTGTAGTCCAGACTGGCCTAGAACTTTCAGCAGCTCCCCCAGTTTCTCACCTGCACTCTCAGCCTCTGGGATCACAGGAATAAACACAAATTCCTGGCTCAGCACTTGCTAGGTACTCTCTCCTGGCTGAGTGGTCATCCTGATGCACACAATCTCTTTTCATCTTTCCAATCACTCTTTGAGGTCCACACAAGTATCCTATTTGACAGACTGAGAGAGGCTATGGGATTTTGCCGCTAGTCAGGCTTTGGATCCTGACCCACGTGAGTTCAGAGCAGTGATCTGACCACGATCTTGCCCAGTTCTTATTGGATAAGGGCAGCTCTGCAGAGTAAGGAAGCTCCCCAGCCATACTGTTTGGGTGGCTCAGTTCATCTGAAAACCCTTTGTCGACTGCAAGTACTTTTGGTAACAGAAAGAGATAGGAGAGGTCAGGGCTGTGGTGAGCCTAGGGCTGTGTACTAACCTGATATTCCCACATCCTGAGGTGTTGTCAGAAAAATAAGAACACTAGGCACAGAATGTCCTGAGCTGCCATCTGCCTTGCTGGTGAAAGATCTTGCTTTGTTCTCGTTTTGTTAGCTGTGTGAGGGCCCAGGACTCTCGGAGGCAGACATGACAATAGGCAGAAAGAGCAACTAATGAGGGGCAGGAACTTTTGATCTAGTGCTAGGTGTATCTTGGAGAAGTCTGGTTACTTTCTAGTACCCAGCATGTTCTCTGCTTGTGTCCTAAGTATGTTGATTTGCACAAGAGCATTCCATCAAGAAGTATGTGTGTGTGCAGGTATCCACGGGAACATGTGTATGTGAACCATGTGTATGTGAGCCTGTGTGTGTAAGCACTTAGTGTGTACGCATGTAGAGCCAAGTTGTGTGTGTAGATGTATGTACACGTGACTCTTTTATCTGCTTACCAGGGACTGACTTTGCCACCAATAAATAGTATATCTACACCTATATGTGCACAGACTATATATAGATATATCCCTGCGTGCCATTTGACTTTTAAACTATCTATGTTCCAATAGCCTTCTGCCCTTGTTCATCAACTGCCATTCTCACTACTGTAAAAACATACAAGTGCCCTAAATGTGGAACCAGGGTTCCTAATATCATTGCCAGAACAGCAGCCTAATCTCCAATATATGAGTGAATAACCAGACAGACTACTAGGTGATCTTTTGGTCAGTGCCCTAGAATTTTGTGGACATATGAACTGCTGTCCTTCAGCCAACCCTTTCCGAGATACTGTAGTTTACTGCCTCAGCCCCAATCCCAGCTGCTTCTTCATTCCTCGGCACACCCTGCCTGATCATATAGTGCCTAGACTCATCATGGCCACAGCTCCTGTCTAGTATTTTGAATAGGCTTAATGGTGGTTTTTGCTTCTCTCTAAAAGCAACAAAAATTATTCAGAAGGAGACATTTGAGTTGGCCTGCTGGCTACCCAATGGGATAAGTGACTGTAGCAATAACAGATACTGTTGCCAACTGAAGCTCATGCCTGTAATCTCAGCACTTGAGTTCAAGGTCAGCTTGGCTACACAGCAAGATCTTGTCTGAGAAGGGGGACAGTGAAGACTGGGGATGTAGCTCAGTTGGGAGAGTGCCTGCCTAGCATTCATGAAGCCCTGGGTTTGTTCTACAGCACCTCACAACCTGAGTGTGATGATGCCCACTTGTAATCACAGCACTCAGAAGTTAGAGAAAGGAGGATAAAAGGTTCAAGGCCACTGTTGGCTGTATAGTGAATTCAGTGCCCACCTTGGACCCAGCATAGACCTGGAGGTCCTGGAACCTGAGGCCAGACTAACAGAGGAGGACACTCAGGTGGACACACTTCTCCAAAGCAAGCTAAGTGACGAAAACATTAAGGAGAACTTAAGTTGTCTGGTAGTGGGAGGGGGGAGGGAGTTTCCAGAGTTGATAGGGTCAGGTGTCCCAGGCTGGGGTAAGGGCCAGTGATGTCTCAAGTCAGTTTCCTCTTGAGGCAGTAATGGGACTCTACCTTGGGCCTGTGAGTCCACAGGCTAACCAGAAGAGGTATATGGGTCTGGAGGGATGGCTCAGAGGTTAAGAGAGATGGCTCAGAGAGCCTGTACTGCCTTTGAAGAGGACAGAGTTCAATCCTTAGCACCTCTGTCTGTCTGTAGGCTCATAACTGCCTGTAACTCCAGTTCCAGGAGATCCAGAGCCTCTAGCCTCTGCAAGGATCCAACTCGTATGCACACCCCGCTACATGTAATTAAAAATAAAAGCAAACAAACTGAAGAAGCCTCTGTAGCAGCAGCTCATAAGCACTTACTTCAGAGTGCAGGAGGCCTGATGTAGCCAGGATGTCAGATACATACAGAGTTTAGCTGCTTCTCTGGTGTCACCATGGACATTATGAACCCTTTTTTAAAAAATGTCGTTTAAAGACAGAGTCTCACAAACCAGGCTGGCCTTAAACTCACCAAAGTAACAGAGGACGACCTTGAATTCCTGATTCTCCTTCCTCTACCTCCCTAGTGGTGAAGCTACAGGGATTCAATACCAGGACCTGACTGACTGACTGATATTGATTGATGCTTGATTGATGGATTGATTATTTGAGTTTTATTAGCGTTGCTTATGTAGCATGGGTTAGGGGTTATCTACAACAGCATGGAACCTTACTAGTAACTATACCACTGAACAGAATGTCTCTCCCTCCCCAGAAACCATTAACTACTAACCTCACCATGGAGGGTGGGGCCTTGTGAGCTCCTCCTCCCAGATTGTTTTTTTATTTGTTTGCTTGTTTGTTCTGAGACAGGTTTTGGATGATGATACAGGTATAAATATCTCCTTCTACCAGAGTGCCATTTGTAGTTTAAATTTTCGTAGGAAGAATCTCAGAGGCCAGTGGTGGCAGCGCCTATATCCCAGCGCCTCTGGAGGCTAAGGCAGCAGAATTGCTGTGAGTTTGGGACCAACCAGAGCTGCAACGTGAGACTCTATCTCAAAAAAAAGCAAAGAAAAAGAAAGGAGTAACTTGGTTCGAGATTAGCCTCCATGTCAAGTTTAAAGTCACCCTGGGGCACCTTAGTTCTTGTTGACAAAGAAAGCCTGGTGTGGTGACATAGACCAGTATACCAAGACACTTGGGAAACTGAGACAGGAGAATTAAGAGTTCAAGGTCACCTTCAGCTACAAAGCAAGTTTGATGTTACCCTGGCCTATAGGATACTCAGACAAATAACCACCACCACCACCACAACAGTAACAACAACGAAGCCATTGATGCTCTACAGACAGATAAGCAGGTTAGGAGAGTTGAGCATGACCATTTGTATTTCCATGCTGTCAACAGGCTTCTCAGTACAAAAGAGCCAGGTCCTGTTGGGTCAGTAGGGCAGTGGTGCTGGTTCCCATCTGAGCTGAAACCCTTGTAGTTGACATGGATGGGAACTGTGCAGTTCTGGATGTGGGGCTTCTAGGAGGGCAAAGGTTCTTTATGATCTATCTCCTGGTAATCTTGCTGACAGGCACCTGAAGCAATACAGCTCTTTGAAGCTTCCTTGGCCTGTGTGAGTGGCCTATGGTTCTCTCTGGTCTAGCCACAGCTTGGGTGACTGTGGTGTAGGACCACAGGCTCCTGGCAGTCTAGTACTCAGACAGATGCTAACAGCCCATGGAACTGAGGCCCTGTCAGTCACCATCAATGACAAGGCCCATCTTTTCAGTGATGGGATATCAGACTTCAGATGTTTACATCTCTGGAGCGCCTGAGTCCCAGTCACCAGAGAGCGTTGAGGAGCCATCGGGGAAAGGAATAAGACCACTTGGCTGAGAACAGTTGTTCCAGAACATCCCATGTCCTTACACTGTTGTCCGTATTCCCAGTTTTCAGCTACACAACTGCAAGGCCAGGAAAAAAATCAAGTTCTTGTCTGAGGCCACACAGGCAACAAGTCTCCATCAGCTATAATCGAGAGATCAAAAGATTTGGGGGACGGCGGGCAGTGGAGGCATACACCTTTAGTCCCAGTATTCAGGAGGCAGACGGGTGGATCTCTGAGTTGCAAGGCCAGCCTGGTCTACAGAGAGAGTTCCAGGACAGCCAGAGCCATGTAGAGAAACCCTGTCTCTGAAACCAAGCAAACGAACAACAAAAAAAAAGATTTGGGAGAAAAAAACATTCTGATTGGACCCCTTCCTGAGTTTCTGGTGGGCAACAGTTAAGTGACAAGAGACACTGTGGGAAGGTGTTAGGTCTGGGTGAGGGAGGGTAAGGCTGGTGTTCTTGGAGTGGGAATAGGAAGAAGGACATGGGCTGGCAACAGGCTTTTGCCTTAATCCAGCATAGATGTTTTATCTCCCCAGACTTCACTCAGGCAGGCTCCCTATAAAGATTTCAGCTCAATACCATTAGTGTCTATCTGCAGAAGCCCTTCATAAAACTGATTAGAAAGCGGGCTTTTGCATGTGGGGTGGGGACCGTGGGCCTAATTGCATTTGTGCACAAGATGATATCTAACTCCCTGCATAGAGCAAGCAGACTGGGGGACCTCCCCTGGAGCCAGGGCCCCCCTAATTTGGTTTGCGAATACATTAGCTAAGCAAGCTGAGGGCACTCCGTAGGGGAGTGGATTTTTGGAGAGTGGGGACAAAGCACCCAGGGCCTGAAGGAGAGAAATGACCATTACTCCTGTCTTGAGGGGTGAACTGTGCTGACATTGCCCCGAGTGTTATTTCTGATGATGTGAGAGCAGGCATTCAGAAGACCAAAGCAGCCATGTAAGGAGACTTGTTACTGCTTTGCCATTTTTTTTTAGCCACTTTGTGTACTTTCCTGCTTTCGTTTTTAATCTTTAAATAACAACAACAACAACAACAATAATACTAGGGCCCAGAAAGATAGCTTACTTCCTGCTCTTTCAAAGGACCTGGGTTCAGTTCCTAGCACCCACATAGCAGCTCATAACTATCTGTAACTTCTGTCCCAGGGGGTCCTATGCACTCTTCTGGTCTCTACAGGCTCTTGAATGAATGTAGTGAACAGACCATGCATGCAGACAAAACAGCCATATACTTAACTCCTCCTCCAGGAGGAGGCAGAGGACGACTGATCTCTGAGTTCAAGGCCAGCCTGATCTACAGAGTTCCGGGACAGCCTAGGCGACATAGAGAAATCCAGTCTAGATAACCAACAACAGACAAAGGAATATGGCGAGAAGGGTGTGGTTAGGTTGGTAAAGTGTATGCCTATCAGGCACAAAGTCTTGGGTTCCCATAGCATCCCATAAAATCAGGCACTCAGGAGGTGGAAGCATCCTGGGACAGCTTTGTTAATCTCTCCAACAAGGGCTGGAGGGATGGCTCAGTAGTACTCGATGCTTTTGCTATGGCGTTTTTATCAACTTGACACAAACTAGAATCACCCAGCAAAGGGGAAGCTTAGATAAGGAATTTCCTCCATCAGATTGGCCAGGGGAGGAGTGTATGGTTGTCTGTGGGGGGCAGTAACGTGCTTCATGGTTGATATAGGAGGGTCCAGCCCCCTGTGGGCGGTGCCACCCCTAGGCAGATGGTCTTGGGTTGTATAGGAGACCTAGCTGAGCAAGCCATGGAAGTAAGGCAGGAGGCAGCCTTCATCCTTCCTCCGTGGGCTTTCTTTAGTTCCTTTCAGCTTTCAGCCTTGAGTGCCTGACCTGGCGTCCCTCCGGAGTGGGTTGTGACCTGGAAGCTGTAAGTTTCAAACCCGTTCCTCCTCAAGTTGCTTTTGGTCAGTGTTTCGCAGCAACAGAGAAGCAAAGTAGAATACTGCTTTTCCAAAGAACCTGAGTTCAATTCCCAGCACCCACATCAGGTGGCTCACAAGCACCTGTAACTCTAGATCCACCCCTCTGGCCTCTGCAGGCATCTTCATGCATGTGTAAGCTCTCTGTGTCTCTGCCTCTCTGTCTCTGTCTCTCTGTCTCTCTCTCACACACACACATACACTACAAATAACATAAATTAATTAACTAAAAATAAAAAAAAAATCTCTCCAATAAACTTATAGGAGAACCCTGGCTGCTCCCATTATGCAGATGGGTAGAGTGGAGGCTCAGGTTAGCTAGGTGACAACTGCTGAGTGACGAGCCCAGGAACCAAACTGTAGATGGTCTGGCTTTGGATCCTGGGTCTTTCTGTGGTTCAGTGTCCCCAGTGGTGTACACAGAAGGAGCATACAGACAAAATAAAAGGACATACTTTGGTTTTCACATCTTGGACTGCTCCTTGCTGTTAATCTTTGGCTTGTGCCCAGGCTTTCTCAGGGCAGGATGGAAACTTCAAGAACTTCTTTTTCAGGGTCTCCTTTGGGGGCTGCCTTTGATGAGAGCTTGGGGGAGTGACTTGTGTAACTTTATCTAGATCTGTCCTCTTTCCTGCTAAAAGCTGTGTTGGTTGAGGCAAAAGGATCCAAAGTTCAGGACCAACAAGATGGCTCAGTAGGTAAAAATGCCTGACAACCTGAGTTGGATCCCTGGAACCCACGGAAAGATGGAAGGAAAGAACTAACCCCCTGCAAATTGTCCTGTGACCTCCACAGTGCACCATGGCACGTGCATGTGCAAACACACACGTGCTAGTAATTACTGGTACTGTGAGCTTCCGGTTCCTCTAGACCCCTGTCACCATGCTGTTTAGACCTCTTAAGGACTTTAGCAGGCCGGTTTTCCTCTTGCCTGTAGTGAAGCTATTCTCTGATCCTGGTGTCTCAAGCACACCCTTCTTGAAGCATACTCACTCTACGCCCAGCACACCCCACTTAGCCCCATGGCTGCCCCTGCAACACACACACACAGAGAGAGAGAGAGAGAGGGCACTTTGGCTACTGGGGTATGTGAAACTTTGTTTCCCAGTAAACAAAATAAAACCAAACTGCAAGCCAGGCGAGGTGGTGCCTGACTGCAATCCCAGCACTAGCGGACAGAGGCAGGCAGAGCTTGGTGAGCCAGGGCTACATTACTTCCTTACTCTGTGCTAGTTGCTTCCTCTAAAACATAAGAATACTGTTCTTCTATTATTATGCTTTTGATGGCTTATGTTTTTAAAAAATTAACATATTTACATAGTAAGACAGTATCGCTTTAAATAAAATTAGCATAATGCCAAGGCGTAGGAGAGATCCAGGAAGTGTGACTTCTCACCCAAGTTCCCTTATCAACTTTAAATTAAGAGACTGGGGCCAATCATGGCGTACGCTTTAATCACAGCACTCAGGAGGCACAGGCAGGTAGATCTCCATGAGTTTGAAGCCAGCCTGGTCTACATAGCAAATTCCAGGTCAGCCAAAGCTCTGTAGTAAGATTGTGTCTCAAAAACAAACAAGCCAACAAACAAATAAATAGAAACTACTTTTACTTTCTCTGTAATCTGAATCTGATTTTAGTTTCTCCTCACAATAATAACACAATAATAACACAATTATTGAGCATTTGCTGTTTACCCAGCATCTGGGTGTCTGGGTGTATGGTGGGGCTGTGAGGTTGGGACAGTCCCTGCAGGGAGCTTACCCTGGAAAGCTTGAGAGTGCAGAGAGCAGCTGTGGAGGACAGCAGTGGGAGGGGCTGGGTTTGGGCGTTTGGGGAACCAGTACAGAATGGATTTTGAGATTTTGCTGTGTGCGTCTCACTTTTCCATTCTGAGAAGTTTGGAAGATGTGGAACCACTTGGCTGATACCATGTAGAGGCTGGAAGCACTGAGCCAGGGTTCTTCCCTACAACCAAGTAGCGCCAACCCCTCCCCATCACCCCCTCTTTGCCTCCCCCTCTCTGGGAGCCTGCAGGCTCCAGTTTGTTGACAGACCTGCGGGAGCACAAGCTTCCTGTTCTTGTAGGGCCCTCTACCCCTACCCTACTACAACCCCCGTCTCCTGGCAACCTGCCCCCCAAACAACGCCTTTACCTTCACCATCCTTTATCAAGAACCCATCCTCCCCCATCGAAGAAAGGTTTGTAAGGACCAGAACACCCCAGCCTGAAGCCAGACTGTAAAATCCTGAATTGCATAACAGCTGCGTTATGGAGCGATTATTAGCTTTACTTAAAGACATTTGCATGAGGATTAGCTCTGCGTTCCTTTAAATAGCCAACTAGCTATGCTGAAGCCTTGGTGCTGAGGAGAAAAGAGGGGGTGGAGAGAAAAGGGGGGCCTGCAAAGCCAGAGGTTTTGAGGCAGCCATAGGCCCCTGGAGCCTTCCTTTCCTCTGAAGGGACACCAGAAGTCACCAGCTAGTCCTACTGCCTACTGATACCTTCTTAACTCTCAAGCCTGGCCTCACCTCCTCCAGGAGTGCAAGGGGATGCTTCCCCTCACCCTCTTCTCCTCAGGAGTGCAAGGGCATGCTTCTCTGTGAATAATAACGCATTTTGTGACCCTGCCTGATGGCTTTATTGTCCTAATTACCTGGAGGGTTTTTGTGAAGAGAGTCTAACTCTTGGAATTCTCTGTGAGGCTGCATAGGCTGAGTTCAAACTCAGTGTAATCCTCGTGCCTCAGCTGAAGTGAGTTACTGTGCCTGGCTGCCCTGAATGTCTTTAGGTGCAGAATCTGTTGTATTTGACTCAATAAATGAGTGGTACATCAAATTAAGTGCATAGTATCTACTGTTTGTAGGAAGGACATTTGTTTCCCCAAGGGTGTAAGGGATACCTGGTGCCCTAGGAAGCACACAAGGCATGCTTGTGGAGAACCTTGTATTGGCTCCCACAAGGCCAAGGGAACCCTGGCTCTGCTCTGGTAGGTATGAAATGCTATTTGTGAATCTTCCCATCTACAGAGCTGGTGCTCACTGTTCTGATGTCTTTGCTGTTGCAAAGATGGGAGGGGCTGCTAATATTCCTGCAGCTTTGACAGTGGTGATCGCAGTGGTGTCTGGATGCTTTCTGATGTAGGGCTAGATTCCCCTCACTCCCACTACTGAGTTTCCCACCCAATCTGGGCAGCAAAGACCAAACCTAACCACCATTATAGAATATTACACGCCATTTTCTGATGACACTAGATTATTACACGACCTTTTCCTTCCTTCCTTCCTTTCTTCCTTCCTTGCTTTCTTTTTTCTTTTCTTTCTTCTCCTTCTCCTCCTTCTCCTTCTCCTTCTCCTTCTCCTTCTCCTTCTCCTTCTCCTTCTCCTTCTTCTTCTTCTTCTTCTTCTTCTTCTTTTTTTTTTTGGCTTTTGGTTTTTGGTTTTTTGAGACAGGATTTCGTTGTATAGCCCTGGCTGTCCTGGAACTCACTTTGTAGACCAGGCTGGCCTCCAACTCAGAAATCTGACTGCCTCTGCCTCCTGAGTGCTGGGATTAAAGGCGTGCGCCACCACTGCCCTGCTTTTTTTTTTTTACACGCTGTTTTCTAATGACACTAGATTATTACACACCATTTTCTGCTGCTACTTCTTTTCATTTGTGCCTACCCCCTCCACCCCTACCCCAGCTTCCCAGACTGAATTGAGCTGATTGATCCGAACATGCTGATGGGAGAGAGTTTTGGTGTAACCCTGGCCTCCTGCTAGCTTGTCTGTCCCTTCTGTCACACCCGGGGTCCTGAGATGCAGTGTGGATTGTATGCTTTGGGAGCTGGTGCAGTTCTTCCAAGCCTGGTGTCCTTAGACCAGTCCCTTACTGTCTCAGAACCTCTTGGCTTTGCCCCTGATATACTGGAGTCACATTGTATCCAACCACCTGGCTCCTGACTCAGACTCAGAGTGTGGGCAGGTCTGTGGAGGCCCAAATGGGAAACAAACTTGCCTTCTATGTGTCAGTTTGGAGGAGAGAGAGGGCTCCACAATGGGAGGGCAGGATTTGGGTCCAGCCTAAAACAACCCTGGACGAGAGCCATGAGGGGTGGAACATGCTTGCAATCTGAGCACTGAGGCACACATTAAATAACTTGTTTGGTTTGGGGTTTTGTTTAATTCGAATCCCCTTCCCCAAGTATTGGGAATCAAACCCAGAGTCTTGGACATGCTAAGCAAGTCAAGCACCTACCACAGGACTATATTCCTCACCTTCGTTTTATTTTGAGATAAGGTCTCACTAAGTTGCCCAGGCTAGCCCTTTCCCCCGCCATTCTTCTGTCTCATTGCCTCAGTCTCCTGAATCATGAGATCACAGACCTATTCTACCAGGCCTAGTTGTATTTTTCTTTCTTTCTTACTTATTTCTAACTTTTGCTTCCTTCCTTCCTTTCTTCCTTCCCTCCCACCTTTCTTCTTTTCTTCCTTCCTTCCTTTCTTTCTTTCTTTCTTTCTTTCTTTCTTTCTTTCTTTCTTTCTTGTCTCATGTAGTCCAGGCTGGCCTTGAAGTCCTGACCCTCTTGGGTCCAGGTCTCCAGGTCTGGCATTCCAGGTGGGTACCACCCCTTCTGGTCTTTACAATCTTTCTTAAAAACATTTTAATGGAGGAAGTTTTTCATTACAGACCAGTTCCCAACATAGCACTGAATCCCTGCATGCCTCTCATGAGGTTTCCTTATGCCTCGTGTCGCCATGGTAAACATCAGACTTATCCCTGCTAAGAAACCAACCTTGCTACCTTGCTCCATCACTGTGAGCTGTATAAACTCACTCTTCTGAGATTTGGTTGGTCTTTCTGTCGATGTCCCCTTCTCCAGACTCCACTCTTATATTTAGTTGTCACATCTCTTGAGTCACCTCTGGTCTGTGACATTTTCTCACGAGTTCCTTAGTTCTTGTGTTGCTAATAGTTTTAGTCACACAAGCCCGGTCTTTTTTTTTTTTTCCCCCCCAACTCTCTGTTGTGATGAAAGACTGTGAAAGGTCAAAGTTGAATTCAGAACTCAGAAATACGGGGCTTGGGGACTGGCTTCGTGTCCCCCTCTGTCACTAAGCCACACAAATTAGGGAGCCTACTCTGCCTTATTAGGGGCCTCGTGGGGCTAAGCTGGGGTAAGACACAGACTTGGCTCCTTAGGTGTCCTTTGTGGGTGGGTCCCTGGAGCAGTGTTCTGTCCTGCAGATAGATGTTCTTTCCCAGGAGCCGAGGCTATAAGATGGGGGAAGACAGAGGGTGGGACAACTTTAATGGGGGCTGACACTTTGTGTGGCTTTTGAAGATAACATTCTAACTCAGTCCTTACAGCCCATATTCTACCCTTAGTAAAAACCGGCTTATTCCGGCTTGAAATGAAAAGCTGGGGCTTAGAGGAGGTCAAGAACTTTCTGGAGGTCAGAGGGAGAAGGTGCAGGCTGGAGTTTGAACCTAGCCCATGGGCTCTGGTGTTCTTCCCTTCCCATGGGCAGAATGTTCCTGGGTATTGTGAGTGGCGAAACCCTGCCTTTGGCTCCTAGCCCATGGTCCCTGGCCCATAGCTCCAGGCAGCATGGTATTTTGGCTGGCCAGGCACAAGGGATGGAAGACAGTAAGTATGGATTCCCAGTCTCTGTCTGTCATACAGATCTCCAGGCATTGTTTCATCCAGCGTTTGATTCTGCCCTGTGGGTTTTCACTACCTTTGGGTGATTCCATTTTTTGTTTGTTTGTTTGTTTGAGACAGGTTTTTTTCTGTGTAGCTTTGGCTGTCTTGGAACTCACTTTGTAGACCAGGCTGGCCTCAAACTCACAGAAATCTGTCTGCTTCTGCCTCCCGAGTGCTGGGATCAAAGGCCTATGCCCCCACCTCTGGCTGTGATTTAATTTTTTAACTTTCACATTCCCAGTGAAATTATTGTGAGCCAATAAGCAAATAGCTCCTACCTGGCATCGGCCTCTAAGGTCAGCTTTAGGTCCAGAGGTCTAGCTCTCTTCCAGGGTGGAATGTCTCACGATCTAGTTCCTGGATCCTTCAGACCCCACTAGCTGATGGCTAGGGTTGTTTTCCTTTTCTAGAAAGGGATGTAGGATGGCGGAGCAGGCAAGGTAAGCAACCATATCAAAACACATAGTCTTGGATCCCTCAGCATCCGGGCTCTTTCCACCAGGCTTAGAGGACCTGGGCTTTATACAATATCATTAAGCCCGAGACTTAAGGCTTAAAGGTGATAGGGCTAGAAGGCTACCATTCTTCCTGTGTGAGGAGAGGGAGAGGGAGGGATGGAGGGATGGGAGGGGACATTAGGTCAACACATTATGAAAACAACACAAAGTAATTTTGGACTCAGGCCAAAACTTGTCGTCAAGGCAACCAAGGCATGTGGGTATGGGTTGGAGGCTCTTAGGGCCTGAGGCTGCTCGCTTTCTGTGGACCAGACAGGCCTTGAATTTGAGATCCTCCTGCCTTGGGCAGCCTCAGAACTGGGATTGCGCCCCCAAACCAGATTAGCCATTCCCTCTCACTGGAAGTTCCTACCCAACCCACTTTGAGTTCCCTAACTTCTGGACTTGCAGGCCACCCAAAACACTACTAATTTGTTACTAAGTGACATCTCTTTTACCTGGATCCACCTGCAGGTGGGATTTCAAGTCCTGAGCTTGGGACAAGCCCAGGGGTTTGTGGGTTTTTGAGGTCAGGGACTGGTGGGTTTTTAAAACCCAGAAGTGAGCTTGGACTTTTACTCTGTATTGGATTCCTTGTAAGTGGAGTTAGCAACGGTTGTGAGCCGTTGTGTGGGTGCTGGGGACCAAACCCAGGTCTTCTGTAAGAAAAGCCAATGCTCTGAACTGTGGAGCATCTCTCTACCCCCACAGGGTTGTTCTGAAGATGAGGAGTTTGGGCATATAGAACACTGTAGGCGGGTGCTCACAGAGGAAGTGTGGTGCTTCTCTTCAGTTTTTTAGTTAGTTAGTTTGTTTCTTTTTCTGGTGTTCTTACAACAGCCTAGTGCCATAGAATTATTTCCTGGGACCTAGTTTCCTGGTTTTGCAGCTAAAGCTCAGTGGCATGTGATGGCATCTGAGGTATCTCTACAATGCCAGGAGCTGAGGCTGAACCCCCAGGTCTCCGAAGCTCACAGGTTCTACCCTTGCTGACATGACTGGCATTCTCCTTCCTCCCTCTCATGCTGACCTCCCAAGAAGCAGAGCCTCAGTCTCCTCAGTGCTGGTGGAGGATAACTCTATCTCTCTAGCTCCAGGCCAGGACCATTGCCACAGCCAGCAGCATCTTCTCAGAATGAGCTCTGTAATCCTGAGTGGTAATTGAATTGTGGAATACCATTTTGATGGAACCAACCAGCTGTTAATTTAGCAGATCAATAATCGAACACTGGGGTCAGTCAGTGGTGAGTGACAGCGTGACCAAGGGCAACGTTGTGTTTTGAATTTAGTCTCTACGATGATAGAAGGAGGATCAAATTGTATGCACACCCAAACACATAGTAAATAAATGTAACAAAGAATTGAGAAAATAAGAAAAATACATTTATTCTTTGTAAAGATTGGTATCTGCTTGGAATCAACAACCTTATACATACATGTCCTGTTCTTGGCAAAGAGCAATCCTGTAACATTGTCAGTGACACTGTTACCAAGATCAGACCTGGACTGCCAGTTGACTGCAGAGCCTGGTCCCTATCTGTCTCACGGAATGAAGATGCTTTCTCGTTTGCCTGGATAACACAAAGGTGGAAAATTAGCCAAGGATAAGCAAAGGATGCTGAGCACCATAAGCAGCTAGTGTCACCTGTGTTGTGCACACAGGCACATAGAAAGGGCCATTGCTAGGACTAAAGAGTGGATAGAAGCATCCTCTCACTGGGCTTGTGCACATTGCTTTTGGGGACTATGCATATGCTGGCAGTAATAATACACATGAGAATCTGGTTTGGGGTGGGGTGGGGGGACAGCTGGGGTACGAAGGGAGTAGAGGTCAGCAGTGTGCACCAAGTACCTTAAATGCTGATTCTCCCTGGTTCTCCCTAGGATGCATAGGCAGAAGCATGGTGCCCTATGAATGAAGAAGGTGAAGAAGGCATCTGTCATTCACTGCTACTCTGCTCAGCACAGGTCTGAGCTAACCAGGAGAGCTCTCCCACCTTAACAGCCACAGGTCTCCCTGTTCCTCCTCCAACAGAGCTTCCCCTGAATAGCCCCCTCCTTTATTTAGGCCTCTGGTTATGAACCACCTCATCTGAGAAGTCTCCTCTCAGGGCACACCCATTGACTGTTCTTTAGGGTCCTCATCACTGACTGAATTTATCTTGCTATTGGTATTAGGGGCAGCATTGGCTCTTACATCCTGTAGTCACAGAATTGAGATGGGTAACCCAACAAGAAGTTGATCTTGTTCCTCTATCAATTCAGGGAGGATGTTCGACAGAGAGGTTTACCAGGTGATCTGTGTCCCAGGCTCCTTCCACATTGTGACTCTGCTATCTCTTGCATCCCCTTCTGAATCCCCTGCCCATGACCTGCAGATGGGGCATGGAGAAAGGGGATGCAGGGACGGAGTCAGGGAAGAAGCAATGAAGAACAGAGTGCTCTGGGAGACTTTGATGAGCCGCTAAGAGAGTGGCTTGCATCATCTACCTGTTCTTATTTCATTGGCTGAGACTTGGTGTATAAACTGATGACATGATCACTCTGTGGTATGGATGGGGGAGGGTTTTTATTGTAGATACGAAAGCAGAACAGCCAGAGGTATCTGGAAGAATCCAGAGCAGAGAAAGAAATAGCCTGAGTAGAGCCAGCAGACCGAGGCTATCTGTGAGAGAGTGGAGAGTAGCCGTGGAGCAAGAGCAGAGAGGACACAGTGACAGAAGCAGGAGCAGAGCATAGGGAACACAGCAAAAATAGCAGGGTTATACAGAGGATGAGCAGCTGGGAGGAGGAAGCCCATGAGCTGGAGGGCATTTGGAGGGGAGGGGAGAAGGGCTGGGATGCTAGCACAGATTCTGAAAGGTGTAACAGGTATTTGTGATACTTACGGAGCCTGGAAGCCAGCATGGGCTTTGATATAATGTAGGAGCAACTAGAGGTAAGGGAAACGATTCCTTTTGGTGGAGGGAACCAGCTTTATATGTTCCTGAGAAATGCTAGCTTTTATCTACCCACTAGGAATCCTCCTATAGTCCAGGTTGAGTTCATTTCTGGATAGTTGGGCTGCCTTTTGGAGTCTGGGGAACTGGAGTTCCCTTTGGACCTGACACTAGTCACATGACTATATCCAATGCAAGGGCAACTGGGAAGCAGGATAGAGTCAGGTGAACTCCTCGCCGTCTCAACTGCATTTTTTTTGTTTGTGATTTTTCATTGCATTAGTGACATCTTTGAGGGAAGGCCCTGTTATTTTCTAAACCAGCATTTAAACTACAACTAGTGATTAATTTCAGGTGCATTTTCATCCCCTAGATAGCAAAATGTCCAGGGAAGGGAAGCAGGGAATGTGCTGCCTAGAATTAATGCAATATAGTATTGTCTGCCCTCGAGGGCAGGGGTCTGTCCACTTTGTTGACTAGAGGAACAGTAGATTGTATTGTAGATATTAAAGAACAGCTGTTGAGTGGGTGTGTGAGGATGAGGTGGGACTGGTGCTTGAATCATGCTTTCAAGTGCCTGAAGCCCCCTGTGTGGACTCACCTCAGGGTTGAAGCCACGAAGCCATGCTCCGTGGTTTGAGCAGAGATGCCCCTGGTTGCTGCAGCAAGAGAGCCTTCCAGAACTCTCTGCCTCTGACCCTCATTCTCCGTTGCTGACAGCTTCAATGTTCCTCTTTTCCACTGCACACTGGAAAGGTGCATGGCGTTACTCAACACTGCAGCTCTGCAGCTTGCAGTTCCTGGCCCTGAAGAGGCAGCTCCAACACCAGAAATCTTCTGGGAGGACTTGGTGGCCTGTCTTAGGTCAGGTACCCACCCCTGTCTGAGAGAGAAGCGTGTTGGGGTTGGACATCAGTTCCAGGAAGTTCCTGAATGAGGGTACCTTTTGCCTGTAGGAACTTTCTCAGTGGAAGCAGCGGGCATGTGAGTCTATGATTAAAGGGGGTGGATGGACAGATACATGGAGACAGATGCATGAACAGAGGGTAAGTATAGGCCATCTCCTTATTGCTAAGTAAGGAAGATGGAACTCCTCATGCAGATGAGAAGCTACCATGTTCCAGGGCCTTCTCTGTGCCAAGGTGTTCATTCTCAAGACTGCCCTGAAGGATGAGCACTCTTTTCCATACCCCTATGCCATAAATGAGGAAGCTGAGGCGTCTAGAGGTCAAATGATCATGACTGGCAGAACTGGGGTTCAAGTTCACACTGTCCAGCTCTGAGTTAAGCTCTAAGGCCATGCCTGTGGCTCATGCGAGATCAAAATTAAGAGTGTTCAGCAGCAGTCTGCCACATCACTAAGTGACACAGGGTGAAATATATAAACAGTTCAAGACCGGTTGTAATAATTCACAAATGCCATGTTGTCTTCAACAGGACTTGAGAGATGGGATAGAAACAATTTTAACCATTTAAATTTCTTGTATTATATGTGAGTGTGCCCGTGCTACCCCTGCCCCGTGTGTGTGTGTGTGTGTGTGTGTGTGTGTGTGTGTGTGTGTGTGTGTAGTTTGTTCTTCTACCATGAGGGTCCCAGGCTTGGCAGCAAGTGCTTTTACCTACTGAGCCATCTTGCTGGCCCTTTGAAGTTTTTTGTTCATTTATATTTATTTTTATGTGTTTAGGTTTGGGTTGTTCTTGTTTTGTTTTTCTGTCCATTTTTTGTTGTGTTTGTTTTGGTTTTGTTGAGACAGGGGTTCTCTGTGTAGGCCTGACTGTTCTGGAACTCACTTTGTAGATCAGTCAGGCTGGCTTTGACTTGAACTCAGAGATTGGCTTGCACCCCTCCCTCCAGTGTTTGGGGTGTTTTGCTTGCATGTGTGTCTGTGCACCACATGTGTGCCTGGCACCCGCAGAGGTCAAAGAGGGCATCATATTCCTGTGGAGCTGGGGTTACAGATCATCTGAGCTGCCATATGGGTGTTGAGAATCAAACCATGGTCCTCTGGTCTGAAGTTTCATAAAGATAGTGGTGGCCATCAGTAGGCCAGTGGACTAGGGCTTCATGGCTGTCCTGAGGCAGCCACTCTTGATGAAGAGAGGTTTCTTCTGGACATCCTCTCTTCCCATTCCGGTGTATACGGCCTGAAAACAGATGGATAAAAAGCCCCAATTGAAAGGCACTAATTACCTATCATTATTTTCCCGTGCCGTAATTTGTGTGCAACGAGATTTCCATCAGTTGTCTGGGATCAGCCCGGTTTTGACTAATCTTTCAAGTGACATGGTGCTTAATTACAGATTTCTGCCTGAGCTCTGGAGCATGTGAGAGGAGGAAGGATATCCCTGGTGCAGTTACACTGTTAAGCATTCAGTTGTCCTGGGTCCCAGCAAGCCCCAAGGGGGAAAAAATCCCACCCTGTTTGGAAAATACTCCCAGGAAGACAATAAAAGTAAAACCCAGACTTCGCAGAAGGAAGTGTCTGAATAGCAAGGTGACCTGGGATAGTGGCAGGTGGGTGGCTTTCTCTGTCAGCTTGATCTCCCGGGCAGGTCCCCCTAGCTCACAGCGTCTAAGCCCTACACTTCTGGGGTGCTGCCCATCAGCTAGCCTGGTCCTCTGGTGACTGGGACAAGTGGGTTTCCCAGGCTATGTTTATCTAATCTAAACGTTGCCAAGTTAGGCAGAAGGCCCTCTGAGCACTTGTGGATCAGTGGCTTCTGCTAGGCAGGTGTGCCTGCTTTTGAAAGTTAAACGGTACAGGTTTGCAAGCTGTCAAACTCACCAGAATGATAAAAAGTATTTTCTATGAAAATGAACAATTCAGGCTACTAGGGCAAACGTTTGGATTAATGAAACTCCTGAGTTTAAGAAAGAACTGCATCTGTAATTAATGGACATCAATGCACAGAACCTGAATTCTCATAATGCTAACATGTCTCATCCTTGGCCCACCCACACCTTCTCTTCTCCTTCCTCCTTCTTCTTCCTCCTCTT
The DNA here is from genome assembly GCA_019843965.1 of Rhynchomys soricoides. Classification (NCBI taxonomy): domain Eukaryota; kingdom Metazoa; phylum Chordata; class Mammalia; order Rodentia; family Muridae; genus Rhynchomys; species Rhynchomys soricoides. The sequence continues at coordinate 14,551,776 of JADRCH010000018.1, read as the reverse complement.
CCTCTTCCTCCTCCTCCTCCTCCTCCTCCCTTACTTCAATGTAGTAAGCACCCAGAAAGCTGGGACTTTGATGATCATTTACATCCTGTGCACTGTTAAAGGCAGGCTGCTTTTTATTTATTTATTTATTTATTTATTTTTTTGAGACAGGGTCTAATGGCCTTGAACTTTCTGATTGCCGAGACCGGCCTTGAATTTCTGATTCCCCTGCTTCCATCATCCCAGTGCTGTTAGGCATGGACCAATACGTCCAACCTTCCATACGTGCTGGATTTTAGAGTCAGGATCTCATGTGGTTGAGGCTGGTCTGGACCTCCCTGGATAGCCAAGCTGCTGTGCATCCATCCCTTGGCAGGAAGTTTAGGAGCAATCCTCCCAGGTGCTTGAGGCTCTGCCTTTCCTAAGGGTTCCTGGCTTCCAGTTAGGTCAATGATTACTGAAATGTGTGAGTCAGGATCTCGGAGCCGCCCCCAACCCCCAGTGATTCCCAGCCCAGGGGTCTGCCCTCTTCTTTTGCCAGCTCCTCCCCATACTAGTACTTTGGCAAATTCCTTTCATTTTATCTTCGTTTTGAATGGGGTGGGGTTTGTCAGTAACCCCAGGTCAACTAGGTGCTAGATTTCTCCAGAAGCTGTCCCAGGTAATTATCCAAATAGCAGTACCCATGCTGTGCAGGCTTGGGACCAGTGCTGTTTGGAGCTGGTTACCTCCTCAGCTCTGTCATCGAGACACCCCTGGGAAACAGTTCCACTGATGAGCACCCCAGGTCCAGAGAACCTGGCTACTCGGAACCAAACATACTGAGAGGCAAAACTGGTATGTTTGGCACAGATGTTTGTCTCTGCCCTCAGGCACATGGCATTGCTTGAGCAGAGAGCCAGATGGCTCTAGCTAGGGTGACAGGTTTTTTATGACTCAGATTCTTTTTAGTGGTGGGAAGACCCTACCCCACAGTAGAAAACAGGCAAGCCATTCTACACTTCCCTCCACCTGCCCACCCACTAGCAGGTTACCTCGAGGGGACCTATCCCCGGGGTTCCTGCTAAATTTATGAGTACCAGTTCTCTTCCCAGTGTTTGAGGTTCTCCTAGTCTCTTTTTCAGGTAAAGAATCTTCAGCCCTGTGTAGTGATGTCCTGTGACATTGAGGCTAAGGTGGCTCGTTGGGCTCCAGTTACCAGACAGATCAAAGAGAAATGATAACTCATGGGGCTTTGACCACTGATGATTGCTCTTGCAAAGGCCCCGAGATGGGATGCCTGTTCCCTTCCCGCAAGGAGTCAGTAGTCATTGATCCAGCCAGCCCCAGATGAGGGTCTGGTCAGAGCCCCCTCCCAAAGCATGCCTTCTACTCTCATCCTGAGACTAGACCCTTCCTGGACTTTCACTCAGTAACCTATCCATAGTCATCACTGAAATCTTTTCATTTTTAATGTTCTTTTCCTTTGTTTCATTTTACTCTTTTTTTTTTTTTTTTTTGAGAAAGGGATTTACTATGGTAGCTCTTCTTGGTCTAGAACTGACCTGAAGACCAGGCTGGCCTTTAACTCACCTGCTCCTGTCTGCCAGGCGCTAGGATTAAAGGTATGTGACAACTTTTTGCAGCAGAGTTTCCAGCAGCCCTGGCTAGCATCCAACTTAGTTCACCATGTACCTGAGGCTAGCCTTGAACTTAAGACCCTCCTGTCTCTACCTCCTGAGTGCTGGAGTTACTGGCATACACTGTCAGGCATGAGTTTTTGCAGTATGGGGGATCAAACCCAGGGCATTATACAAACTGAGCAAGCACTCTACCAACTGAGTTAAATCCCTCACCTCTGCCTTCCCTTCTTAAATTTTTTTTTGAATGGCGGAGAGCATGTAGAAGTCAGAGGACAGCTTTTTGAAGTTTGTCTGCTACCTTCAACTGGGCTCCAGGGTGAAACGCGCTACTGTTTTTAGTGTATCTCAGTCTTGACGACTTGACTGTCTTCCAAACCCAGCCCCTCCCTTTTCATCCTGACATTTTATTATTTATTTACTGGTTTTTGAAACGGAGTTCCACTGTGTGGCCTGGGGGTGACCTAGAACTTGTGATCTCTCAGCTCAGCTTAAGTAGCTGGGATGGCAGGCATATGCTGTAATGCTCTATACAAAGCCATAAACCACCATCAGCAACTGACAGGAAGTGGAGTGGACTCTAATCTGAAAAATCTGAGATCGAAATTTACCCCAAAATCTGAATTTTTGTTTTGTTTGGGTGAATCTAAGGTATCATACACAGTTTTTACCTGAGTTGTATCCCCAGTAGTACGAAAGTATCTCTAATAATTTAAAACTTATATTCCTTAAGTCATCATATTCGTAGCATCAGGGTAGTTTTCCAAAAGTTCTGGATTTGGGGGCTGGTCCTGGATTGGATCCCCAGCATTGAAAAAATAAAGTATAAAATTACCTCCTGTCTATGTAGATGAATAGCCTTTGGGACAAATAAATCCATTGCATGTTTAGACTCTCCCATCTCCCTGATCTTATTATTTGTATTCAAATATTCCAAAATTTAAAAAAAAAAAATCTCAAATCCGAAATACCTCGTGGTCTGAGGCATTTTGTCACAGACTACTCAATCTGTGGTCGGCAGTCTGCCTTGAGAGGAATGGGAGGAAGACTGGTGGGGCGGGACTGAGTTAGTGGTCAGCGGGAGGGGTTGAACTGCAGTGGGCCGACTGGAAAGTGTGGACGGTTATTCTTAAATACCTTAAATTCCTCCCATTCTCAATGAATGGCTTTTCATCAAAGACAGTAACACGACTCACACCAGTCCAAAGTGCATCCTGTCCCCACACCCTTGTGTGTAAGCAGGTGCTGCGGACTGCAGGTAAGAAAGGCACTTCCTTCCTGCCCCCCAGCCCAGGCAGCCAAACTTCCTGAAGAACTGTCCACCTTCACTTCCCCTCTGGCCATTGCAACGTCCATTCCCACCATAAAGGTGAGCTTGCTCTGGAGTCAGGTCACCTCCTAACGACTAAGTACAGAGGACACCCACCCCTTCTGCCTGGGTCTCACCTTGTGGCCCCATCTAATGTGCTATCCACTGCCCTTCCAGATGGCTCTGACCATTACATTTGCAACAGGCTCTTTCTAGTCTCTTCAGTGTGCATGTGTTTGAAGACGGGTGCCTGTATGTCTGTAGAGGCCAGAGGTTGACGCTGGGTGTCTTAATTATGCTACACTTTTTGGTTCGTTTATTTGTTTGTTTGTTTTGAGACAGGATCTCAGCCAGACAAGGTGTCGAGCACCTTTGATCCCAGCACTCAGGAGGCAGAGACAGGTGGATCTCTTGAGTATGAGGCCAGCCTGGTCCACAGACTAGTGAGTTCCAAGACAGCCAAGAGTACATAGATCCTCTCTCTCTCTCTCTCTCTCTCTCTCTCTCTCTCTCTCTCTCAAAAAAAAAATAACCTAAAGAAATGCAAAGAAGAGAAAGGGAGAGAGGGGCAGAGGAAGAGAAGAGGAGGGAGGGGTGGATGTGGGAAATAAATAATGACATCATTAAATCATATGCCTTTCTACTGGGATCCAGATTCTAAATTACTAGCTGCTTATCCTACACCAACTCTGACTGAGACCAGGATCCAATGAAGGCTAACTTGGGGCCTTCTGAATCAAGACACAGGGCTGAGGAGAAAGCCAGGGCTTGGGAGCACAACCTGACCCCTCTAGTGGCTGTCTTTGGGGTAGGTTGAGCTTCAAGACTGGGAAGGCAGTGAAAATTTGTGGCCCATACCCTCCCAGGAGAAGCTGCAGCCTCTCTCTCCCTCCCTCCCTCCAGGTACATGCTTCTTGTGCCTCCAGAGAGGGAGGGGGGGGAGGTGGTGGTGTTACAGGGCATGTTCAGTAGAAGCTGCTGCAGGGACTTCCTGTGTCAGGTGTAAATTGGGAAATCTTTGGTGCTCTGTGGAAGCCTGTGGAAAGCTGGGTAGAGTTAGGGAATTTCTGAGTTCTGGTGTTCCCCCACCCCCTCCCTCCGGCCTTCACACTGAGCCCAAGGTGCTGCGGAGAGGAGCAAAGCCTCAAGGAGTCAGCTATCTTCTCTGCCCTGTGGAGGGCATGTGGGGAGGAGGAGAGCAACATGTTAGGCCATGTGCTCAGTCAGACTTCCCTCCAGATGGTGCCCTGCTAGTTCCTCAGGATACCTTGCTGGTGATAAGACAAGTGATGGTTAGCAGTACCCAGGAAGATGACAAAGCACCAGCCAGAGATATAGAAAGGATGTAGAGGAGACCCTTAACCGCAAACCGGCTGCTTATGAAACAGAGAACGGTGGCCGTTGAAAGGAACGCTCCAACTGGAACAGTAGGGACCTGGGGACCCAGTCTTTACAAACTACATTCGTGGGCTTGTAAGCTGGAGTGCAGAGGCCTTTAACGGGCCTTCCATTCCAGTAGCTCCCTCTTTCTATACAACTTCATGTGACACCTTCAGTGAGTGATACCTTCAGGAGGTGTGCTGAGTGTCAATGCACTTTGGTGGGACCAAAAGCCTGGTCACATTACCAACACTGTGGCCTTGATTTGAGGCTAGACCAGGCACTGTTATGTGGGTGTAATGACAAAGCCTCCCCCCCATTCCTTACAGAGTGACCCTTTTCATGGGTACTTTACAAAAAAAGAGGAGCTCACCAGGAAGTTCCCTTCAAGCGGTACAGGACCCCCAGCTTTGAGGTCTTCCTTCCTACCCAGGAGTCCTTCTTTCTGTGTTGTTTTCCCCTGCTCCCTTTCCCTTTCTCTGGGTGCCTAAGATGGTACCGATGACTCTCTCCACTGAAGTAGGCCTGAGATCGAGGTTGCTTTCGGGGATCATGCCTCTAGATGGTCTTGTTTGTTTGTTGGAGACAGGGTCTCTCTTTGCAGCCCTGGCTTGGAACTCTGTGCAGACCAGGCTGGCCCCAAACTTCTTCATGTCTTTGCCTCTGACATGCCACCATGTCTGGCAGGAGACAACTTTTGAGACAATCTACTTAGGCCTCCTACCTCAGACCCAAATCCTAACTGAACATGGCGAATAACTAGGTTCTCCTGAACAATCCTTCAATTCAGTCCCCTTTACATGAACTTGGCTGGAGAGACAGGACTCCCAGTAACTGGAAAGGCATGATTACCCACAGTTTTCATGGGTCCCAGATGATCTGTCTTATTGGTGAGGCTCCAAAGCATTCCTGAAGGTTCAGGCTAAAAAAAAACTAGAGGTGAATGGAGTGAAGGTGATGAGCAGAATGCTTTTGAGCTTATGTGAGTTAGGGGTGGTGAGTGTTTAATCTCTAAAAGAAAAACCAGTTCTGGTTGAGTGTTACATGATGGCATGCCAGGCTTAGTGGTGCACGCCTTTAGTCCCAGCACTCAGGAGGCAGAGGCAGGTATATCTCTCTTTGAGTTTGAGTCCAGCCTGGTCTACATAGTCAGTTCTAGGTCAGCCAGGGCTACACAGAGCGACTCTGTAAAGTTACATGAGTGGTGCAGACCTGTAGTCTTAGTTCATTGTTGGCTGAGGCTATAGGATATTGAGTTTGAGATTAACCTGAGCTACTTAATGAATTCTAAACCAGCCAGGGTTACTCTCAGAGATTCCATCTCAAAAAGAGAGGAAGTAGGGAGAGAGAGAGAGAGAACTGTACAGAATTAGGTTTGACTGATTCCGTCATTCGTTCTAATGGAGACAGCCTCTTGGAAACGGGGGGGGGGGGTGAGGATGGGGGAGGCTGGGTACAAGCTGGATTATCCCCCATTTAAGAAGGAAAAATAGAAGTTGGGGCAGTAGTGGAGCACAGGTTTAATCCCAGCCCCCCAGGGGTGGGGGCAGAGGCAGAGGGATCTCTGATTTTGAGGCCAGTTTGTTCTACAGAGCAAGATCTTGGTAGCCAGAGCTATACAGAGAACCCCTGTCTAGAAAAACAAAATAAACAAAAAAGCAGAGGAAGAAAAAACAGGATCAGCAAATTACACTTTAGATAGGACTTCCATTATCCAGCCTGGACCACTGGTAAAAATTCACTTGGTGCCTTTGGGTTAAACTGTCCCTCTTGGTCCAGTTATAAAACTTGGCAGTCTTGGTGACTGTGAGGCAAATCCCAAGCTTAGACTTCACAACTCTTTGGGACTGGAAGATACTGTGAAAGGGTCTAAAGGGCCCCTTTACTGTGAGTGTCTGAGGTGAGGCTCTGTGCTTGGGACAGGTACACTGTCAGCTTCCACTTTTTGTCAGGTACGCAGGTTGGCCAAACATTTAGGAGAGACAGTTAGCATCTTGTCATCCTTAGGCCAGCAATTTGCAAAAGACAGGTTGTCTGATTTGAAGTTTATGAATTAATAAAAGGTTCTTAGCACTCTGACATCGCAGAGACTTGTTTTGGGTGGCAGCTACTGACCTGGCCACCTTTGCAGCTCCCCTACACCTTACCTGTAGACAAGTCCATGTGGACCGCCCACTAGGCCGGCGCCCCGCCCATCCTCTCACCTTGCTTAGAACTGACTCCCGCATTCTGTGTCGCGTTCTGTGTCCGCAGGCTGCTGAACAGAATGTCGTCGGAAGACAGGCACCTGGGCTCTAGCTGCGGCTCCTTCATCAAGACGGAGCCATCTAGCCCATCCTCGGGCATTGATGCCCTCAGCCACCACAGCCCTAGCGGGTCGTCGGACGCCAGCGGTGGCTTTGGCATGGCCCTGGGCACCCACGCCAACGGTCTGGACTCGCCGCCTATGTTCGCAGGTTCGGGGCTGGGAGGCAACCAGTGCCGCAAGAGCTACGAGGACTGTACTGGTATCATGGAGGACTCGGCCATCAAGTGCGAGTACATGCTTAACGCCATCCCCAAGCGTCTGTGCCTCGTGTGCGGGGACATTGCCTCTGGCTACCACTATGGAGTGGCCTCCTGCGAGGCTTGCAAGGCGTTCTTCAAGAGAACCATTCAAGGTGCGTGGTGGGCTACGCAAGACCTGGATACAGGCTGTGGGTGGGGATCTTGGTCTACAGGTCTAGTTAGGTTACTTTCTTAAATCTAAATCTAGTTTTCTGAGGGTAGAGGAGCTCTGGAGGTCTGTTCTATGTCTCGATGTTTCTCTCTCGGGGATTCTTTTTTTTTTTTTTGGTTTTTCGAGACAGGGTTTCTCTGTGTAGCCCTGGCTGTCCTGGAACTCACTCTGTAGACCAGGCTGGCCTCGAACTCAGAAATCCGCCTGCCTCTGCCTCCCAAGTGCTGGGATTAAAGGTGTGCGCCACCACTGCCCGGCATTCTCTCGGGGATTCTAGACAAGGATTCCAACTGTAAGACCCATAGATAGATACACCTTGTTTCTTCCTGCTTCATCCCTGAAACGCCATAGAAAGAGCCACAAGAATACCTGCTCCTGGACAGCTCTCAATACACACACTGTCCGAAGCATAAGCCCTCCCTCCAAAAGCCTGTTTGTGTGTGGGGTGGGGTGGGGTGGGGATGGGAATAGGTGTTACAATTATTTGACTCACTATTTCATACTTCGGCTATCTTTTTGCTTCTATCTTAATCACACCAGTAGAAAGGTAGGCCCGTTTTCACGTGGACCGGAACAGACTGGGATCCTGGCTGCTTTGGGCTATTTTTCCATATATTTGCATATCACTAGGGTCACATGCTGATAGCCCTAGGGTATTCAGCTCTTTCAACTTGATGAATGTTCAGGAGTCCTGGAGCTTCCCTCTGTGCAGGTGAGTGGAGGATAATGGTGGATCCATATGGCCCAGTAGGACTGGGATCGAGAATCTTAATGCTTCAGGCTTAGTGTTGAACACTTACCTTGCTGCTGTCATCTGTTGAGCACCTCCTAAGCACCATCTATGCAGGTAACTGAGAGGCGCCAATTCCCTCCCGCCTGGACAGACAGCACTGCCAAACCCAAGGGTGTTGGCCATTTCTCCCAGTCTGGTTCCCCACCCCCCACCTACACCCCACTCACTCCCCATCCCCCATCCCCTCTCCCCTTACCCCCCCTCCCACATGTCCTGCCTTTTGGCCTCAACAGTGTTCTGTTTCACTGTTCTCCCTTGACCACTTTGGAAGGCATTGGCCAAGCTGCCCTAGGGTGATTCTGTTTACTCAACAAGTTTATATTTGTTAATCTCACTGGATAATGATCTATTAGTCCAACAGAGGGCATTAAAGGTTGGATATGTTTACAGTTCTACTTAACCATTCGGAGGCTGGGCTAACCCACCAGGCTTCTGAGTTAGACACTTGAACCAGCCCTTATTGATGAGCCCAACTTAAGTGTGCTGCCTCAGTTCCCTTATGTGCTTTATAGAGTTTTCTTTTAGAGTTTTTTGGCTCAATTTACTGTGTAACCACTGCTGGTCTCGATCTCTGGATCGTCTCTACCTTCCAAATTTCCAAGTTCAGGGACTACGGGATGTTCTATCACTACTGCACCTAGATTTTTCTTTCTTTTCTTCCTTTCTTCCTTCTGTACTTTTTTCCCCCTATATGCTATTGGGAATTGAACCTAGGAACTGCTTGTGTGTGCTTACCAAGGCATGCATGTAGAAATCAGAGGACAACTTGCTAGAGTAGGTCTTCCCTTAACACGTGGGCGAACTCCTATCAGGAGCCTTGGCAATAGTGTCTTTCACCACTGAGCCATCATGCTGACCCCTAGTGTACTGTTCATTGCTATTTTTACTTTTAACAATATCACTTACTGTACACTTTTACTATAACAAGTTTCATCAGGCTGAACAAGCTTTGTCATAAGCATATATTTAAATAAAGTATTGTAATTACTTTGATCTAATAAAATTTAGATTACTAAACTGTTTTAGGGCCTCTGAGATTGCTTAGTGTAAATATGCCTGTTACCAAGCCTTACAACCTTCCAATCCCTGTAACCCACATGGTGGTTAACTTCTGACCTCACATGTCCACACACATGTACACAAAATAACTAGAACACAATGAGTCCATTGTGGTCATGAATAATATTTATTTGGTATTTTGTGACAGGATCTTACTATATAGCCCTGGCTCACCCATAACACAAGAGATCCACTTGCCTCTGTTTCCTGAGTACTGGGATTAAAGGAATTCACTTACATACCTGGCCATGAATAATTCTCCCCTTCCCACAGGGTTTTTCTGTGTAGCCCTGGTTGTCCTGGAACTTGCTATGTGGACCAGGGTGGCCTCAAACTCAAAGATCCCTGCCTGCCTCTGCTTCCCAGGTGCTGGGATTAAAGGTCTGTGCCACCACCGCTCAGCATGAACAATACCTCCCTTAGAATCTTTTTGCCAAGCCAGCCTGTAAATGTGAAGGCTGAACACATTTGAACATCTTGTATACCAGGAACGGAGACAAACAATGAATGCCCTCTAGGCCGCTCTTGCTTTGTATTTCTCTTTTTGTTGCTGGGGTGCAACTCAGGACATGGCATACCGGGTATCTCCTGCCTTATACCCCTGCCCTTGGGTGGAAGGAAACTCAGGGCCTTTGTAGGTGAAATACATGGTGTGGCAGACAGTTCTGTCTCTTGCTTTAGCCAGGGCAGAGAACTTATAGTGAGCAAATGTTGGCCATGTATGTTTGAAGCATTCATTTATATGCCACTGAAACCACAGGGTTTTTTCTTGCTAAATTGGGAAGTGACCTTGCAGGTTTATTTTATACTCCTTAAAATAATTTTTTGAAGCCAGACAGTGGTCTCGAAAAACCAAAAAAGAAAACAAAACAAAACAAAAAATAATTTTTTGAAAAACGGGATTTTAGAAGGCAATCACATTTTCTCCTTTCCGTGGTGTCTTTAAATGGGGCAGAGATATTCTAGATCAGATTTTCTAGAAACCAAGGCTGGTGTGTATAGACCCAGAGCCTCTGCCACCCCCTTACCAGGTGGCTAGGAGTGTTCTTAGGGAAGATCTGTAAACAGTATTAATTATGAGCTACCACGAAAAGGATACAGATCTCTTCCTAGAAGTTGGCTGAATACTGTGCCCTTATCTCTAGAAGAGGTCTGAACTTATTACTTAGCCCTTCCTCTCCAGAGCTGGGGAAAGCTAGCTTGAGGCCAGAAGTTGGCCGGATGCTATCCTTATTAACTCTTTAATTTCCTTCTAACAAAGATTGCTATCACCATGTAGCCCTTGCAGGCTGTTCTCCTGTCTCTGCCTCTCACCCCATGGTTTCGTAATTCTCTGGGATGGTGGTTTTATTGTTTCTAAATGGTGTCAATAGCAAAAGAATGAAGCAATCATTTGATCGAAATTCCTGCACGTTACACAACAGGAATTTGAGACTGGAGAGGTGGAGAGTGGACGGTGTCTCCAAAAAGAGGTGGAATTCGATGCTGAGTGCCTAGGGCGGTCTGCAGGATCTGCAGGCTTCACTGTAAGCTCCAGACCTCGGCAGCTTTCTCCTAACCAGGGAAATCCAGACCGTTTTTCTTTGTATGTATGGTCAGGGAGGGTATTTTCAGGACTGAGGCGCTGTGTGGGCTCAGTTTTTTTGTATAACTTTTGAGATCTGATTAGCCCAGAATTTGCTATGTAGTCCAGGCTCGCCTTGAATTCACAGATCCAGCTGCCTCTGCCTCCTTCCTGTGTTGGGATTGGAGCTGAGATTACTGTACTGTGGCAGACTGGAACCTAAGGTTTCTTGAGGGCAAGGCTACAGTTCTATGGAGCTACACCACAGCCGCAGGCCACCTGTTAAAAGTCTGGCTTTGTGAGCTGGCGTAGTGAGGGCTACACAGAAAAGGTTTAGTCTGTTGATTGATATCCAAGCACCTGTAAGCATCTGGAGATGAGCACAGTGGAGGCCCCGACTCTGCCATCCCTTCTGTCTGCTTCTTCCTTTATGGAAGGAAGTTTACAGAAACCAGCATGCTATGACAGTCATAGGGAGACCACCCCTGGTGGTTCATCCTCTGGGCTTGGCTGCAGGTGAAGGAGAAGAGTGGCTCACAGGACCATCGAATCAGCCTACCTTCAGCTTTTGTAAATCAAGTAGTGCTGGGACCCAGACACTCCTAGCATTGACTTATTGTCCCCGACACGTGACTGAGTTGAAACCGCTGGCTGTTGGGCCACAAAGCCCTAGACTTTTACTAATCACCCCTTACAGAGCAAGGTACAGTCTGTCCTCCAGCTCCTGCCATTTAGAATCAACCCCAGTGGTGTAATTGGAATGTCTTCACTGTCCGTGGAGATTGCAGAGCTGGGAGCTGTTAGGAGCACAGCCCAGAATAGATGAGCTCAGAGATAAACAGAGGCACCTTACTGCCGACAGACCAGTGGCTCCAGGCAGAGGGAAGACAGGGGTCTGATTGAATTTGCTAGCATATCTAAAGGAAGGTTTGTGACTGTCCAGGATGATTAGCCTGCCCTTGGAGCAGAGAGACTGGCAAAGGTGCCTACCTACCCAGGAAAAGGGAAGCTGAAACTAGGGGCAGCCAGTTCGTGATGTATTAAACATTCAGATGATATGATTAACATCTTTCTGATTATGACCTAGTTCTCTTAGTCAAGTTGTGAACTTTCTAGTTAGGTAGACAGATCAATTTCTTAAGTTAGAGGCTTTGTTTCTGTTGTCTTTGGAGCTTATACATCAGACTCTTGAACTTGGGCAATGGTAGTCTGCCCCCTCACAGACAGCCCCTTCCTGTGGTATCATCTGACTTATGGGGTCTTAGGGGTCATATTCCTGCCTGAGATACTGACCCCATGCCTGTATTGATCAAGGCTGTAGACATTAGGTCTTCTGAAAAGCAGCTCCAGGGCCCTGCCAGTCAACCTTGACCTCTCTAGCAGTGACTACCTACCTTTCCACTGAGTGTGGATCCTTCTGTTGCGTAGGAGCCTCCAGTCTTCAAAATGCCCTCAACCCTTAGCCTACCATCCTGATTCCCTTCCTCCTCTCAGTTTTTTGTTTGTTTATTTTTAATACAGTAGTGAGGCCATTTTCAGTGAAGTTCCCTCCTGGAGCCCCTAAGTCTTTACCCGTTACCAGCCCTTAGGATATCTCGGACACTGTTAGCACTGGTCTGATTCCCTGAGAGGGCAGGAAGCTTGAATTTGGAATCTCATTATGTAAGACAATTATATTTTAGACAGAACCTCAAACTCTGGCCTCAGCCTCCTGAATGCTGGGATTACTGGCCTGAGAGTCACCATGCACAGCCTTTGTTGTTGTTTTTGGTATTTTTATTACATTTGATTACTGTGTATGCCACCACGGTTTGTGTGGAGATCAGAGGATAACCAACCTGTAGGAGTCAGTCAGCCCTCTGTGTAGATCCTTAGGGACCCAAAGAGGTTTTCAATCATGGCAGCAAGTGCCTTTACTTGCTGAGTCATCTCCAGCCCTTTAAAAAGTAAGTGTGTGTGTGTGTGTGTGTGTGTGTGTGTTCCACTGTGTAAGCCCAAGCAGGCCTCAAATTTTTTGCAAATTCATCTGCCTCAACCTCCCAAGTGCTTTAATTCCGGGTGAAAGGTACCACACCCAACTGATACTTTGTTTTGAGATAGAGTCTCATCCATCGCTGGCTTGCTTCCACTTGCCAAGTACTGGGATTACAGGCATATGCCTGTAAAATTTTCACTTTTGAAAAGCTTTCCTGTGTGCATTTTGTGGGGTAGACTTTATTGAGTTTGCCCTTTGAATCTTGGGTCTTTGCCAGCCTTCTAGCTATGTTTTGAGTTGTGAGCGTTTCAGGTCCCTCTATCCTTCCAGGTTGATTGAATGTATAGCTGTTCTCCTAAACTACTGTTTTGGTTTTTTTTAAAGCCATAATACATCTGTGTGTGTGTGTGTGTGTGTGTGTGTGTGTGTGTGTGTGTGTGTTGAGGCAGATGAATTGCAGAAAATTTGAGGCCTGCCTGGGCTTACACAATGGGACACACACACACACACACATACACACTCATATATACACGCACTGTTTGGAAAATTCTTTTATGTGTTAGTTTCCAGGTGTCAGGCTTAACTAGGCAGTATACTGCTTTTGACTTCCAACAGTTTTAACTGTCAATTCGCATTCCTGAGGGTAGCAAAATTTGCCTTACATTTCTTTGTTCCCTTTTTGCTGATTCATGCAGGTGACCAGCGTTGATTGCAGTCTTCAGACAGTGCCACTGATTTCTAGAAAGTTACTGAAAGGCCAGAGTCTTAGTTAGGGTTTTACTGCTGTGAGCAGACACCATGACCAAGGCAAGTCTTTGAAGGACAACATTTAATTGGGGCCGGCTTACAGGTTCAGAGGTTCGGTGCATTATCATCAAAGTAGGAACATGGCAGCATGCAGGAGGAGCTGAGAGTTCTACATCATCATCTGAAGGTTGCTAGCAGAATACTGACTTCCAGGCACCTAGGGTGAGGGTCTTAAGCCCATACCCAAAGTGACACACTTACTCCAACAAGTCCACATCTCCTAATAGTGCCACTCCCTGGGCCAAACCATCACTGCCAGGCATGGTGGTGCATACCTTTAATCCCAGCACTCAGGAAATAGAGGCAGACAGATCCGGAGTTCAAGGCCAGCCTGTCTTTAGTGAGGGAGAAGAGGGAGATTCTGTATCAAAATTGAGAGGGGGGGGAGAGAGAGACAGAGAGAGAGAGAGAGAGAGAGAGAGAGAGAGAGAGAGAGAGAGAGGAAGAGAGAGCTGACATTATATCATCTCTAATATGAGACCATTGAAAACTTGAATATTAAGCAACTCCCCTTTTTCTAAATGACTGAAGCCCCTGCCTGATATTTGAGCTTATGACCAGGTCATTAAGTTATTCAGTGAGTTTATGTTGAGTGCCAACCACTGCACTGGGCACCGACCCAGGGCTCTTACTCCAGCATCTTCGACTTGACAAAGAAGTCAAGTAACAGACTGAGATGGACCAACCTTTAGTGACAGATGGAGATCAAAGGTGAGGGAAGGTCCGGGAAGGCTATGCGAAGAAGTAGTTTTCAGGGTAAGTTGAGGCCCAGGTAAGAACCCTGGGGAGCAGCACTGTGGGCAGAGGAACCATCAAGTGTTTCAGAACCAAACTATAACTTTGTGAGCCAGTGAAAGCATAGTCTCAGCTGCTCCAGAGGCTGAAGCAGGAGGATTGTCTGAACCCAGAAGTTCAAGGCCAGCTTGGAGCTTAGATATCTTATAAAAACACCTCCTTAAAAATTATACTTGTGCACCTGGGGGAGGGGTGTCTGCACATGCATGCCTGGAGCCTAAGGAGGGCCAGAGGAGGCCCTCAGATCCCAAGAGCTGGAGTTAGAGGCAGTTGTGAGACACACACACACACACAAACACACACACACACACACACTTTGTTTATTGAGACGACTTTCTCTGAGTAGCCCTGGCTGTCCTGGAACTCGTTCTGTAGATCAGACTGGCCTCCAACTCAAGAGATTCGCCTGCCTCTGCCTCCCAAGTGCTAGGATTAAAGGCACCTGGCTAAAGTTGTAAGCCTTTTAATGTGGGTGCTAGGAACTGAACCTGGGTCCTCTGCAAGAGCAGCATGTGCCCTGACTCCTTGAGCTATCTTTTCAGCAGCCCCCTCTACCCCTTCATTTTTTCCCTTTGCTTTTGAGACAACGTCTCTCTTTGTAGTCTTGGTTGGTCTAGAACTTGATGTGTAGACCAGATCTTCCTGTTTCTACCTTCCAAGTGCTGGGATCAAAGGTGTGCACTACCTATCACCTCTGCACTAGTTTTTTTTTTTTAAGAGTGAGAACTGGGAGTGTGGCCTAGTGGTGGAACAAACAGTTGAAATGTGTGAGACTTGGGTTCAGTCCCCAGCACAGAAAAGAAGGGTAGTGTAGAGCATGAACCACCCACCCAGACTGCCTGGAAGAGGTGATCAACATAACAGGAGTGAGACATCCTGCCAACATCTCCCTGTGATTTAAGACTAGGAACAAGAGAGCAGTCCTGGCTTGGAGCTCCTGCCCACCAGAGGCCCAGCTTCAGGTTCAGCGGGGAAGTCTCCACGGAGCAGGGCTGAAGCATGAATGATGGGTTGTGCTGTCTGGCACCACCTCCAGGCCTTTTGTCTTAGAGAATGAGGCTGGTGGGTGAATCCTAGGGGACCCAGGATAGGTATGTGACAAAGCCCAAGGTCTAAAGCAGCTTGCAGGCCAGTGACAAGCCAGCTGGCTGACCTTGGACAGGGACTTGAGTCCCCTGGCCTCAATTTCCCTGCCATCAGGTCTGTTAAAATGGAGCCACCAGAGAATGGGAAGAACAGCTCATGACCCTCTGTTGAAGACTGGTGGTGGATGTGCTCAGAATGTGGCTCTCTGACTTGGTGACAAGTCCAAGGAGGGCTGTTTAAACCGATTCACAATCATACCTGTACAGTTTTGGGTTTTTTGTTTTTGTTTTTTAGCTGCATCCTTTTGAACTAGTAACTCTTTGAGCTTTCATTTCATTATTAGCAAAACACTGCTAATAAGTGTCTCCGTCTCAAGTGTTATTGCTGAAACTGACCACTCGCATTCGCATAATGTGTATAATTTACTGCCTGGTTTATAATCTCTACGAACGAACAGTTAAGTGTTCACTATGTTTGACCAAAGGAAGCCATTGAAGGTTTCTGAATAGGGAATCGATGTCCTCTTAGCAAAAGAATTCTGGCAGTGACGGGAAGGAAAGATCTAGAAGCCAAGTGTATCTGAGGGAAGAGGATGGAGTTAGATACCATCCAGGTAGGTAGGAGTCCAGAAGGGAGGAGAGCAGCAGAGGGTTCAAAGCACAGTGACCGGTGAGACTCTGCTAGAGACAGGTGCAAGGGCATCTGGGAGAAGTAACATGGATGGTGGGATGGTGGCAGAAGGGTGGGAAATAGAGGAAAAATTTGAAATAGATAAATTCTGGACACATGAATCTGATCAGATCAGAGACACTGGAGCCCAGGACCGCATGCTCTGGGCTTTAAGTAAAATGAGATCTAGGGCTGTGTATCTCCAAATGTGTGCTCCCCACACCTATTTGGCTTCCTTAGAAATGCAAATTTAGGGCCTTACCCCCTGGACTGAACAACTGGTGACCGCTGGCTGGGTTCAGCTATCTGGGTACCACACCCAGCTCTGTGGGCAGCTTGGGAGGTGGAGGGATAAAGGGAAGGAGGAAGAACCTTGAAAGGAGTTGAGAACACCATCCCATCAGTTCTGAATCACCGGTTCAGCCTGGTTATGGCTGTGGTGCACACACCAGTCCGGGTGCTGGTGAGGTCAGCAACCTCACTGCATACAGAAAACTTCTAGAATCCGAGGAAGACTGAGATGGCAGTGGTTGCTCATGTAAAGAAACAGATTGTCCACTCCTTGTTAGGAAGGAAAATAAGAAAGTTCTGTGAACTGATGAATTTAGTAAGCAAAAGATACAAATAAAGAACTCCTTAGCATGAATATATATAATGTATGTATTTGTGCATTCCTCAGAATGCTATGTGATCAAGTCTGTATCTAACTACATCTAAAAGTGTGTTTTAAACAAAAACATGAAAATGCTGGCTATACTAAAACAGCTATTTATTTATTTATTTATTTATTTATTTTTAAAGACAAGGTCTCTCTACATAGTCTGGCTATGCTGGAACTTGCTCTGTAGACCAGGCTGGCCTGGATCCATTTTTCAGGGTGGATCTACCTTCTGAGTGCTGGGATTCAAGGAGTGCACACTACCTGGAGCAGAGGTTTAATTGGTGGAGTTCTCTTTTTCTTTCTTGGTGCCACATTGAAAGTTCATTTTAAGACCAGTGGTGTACCACACACCTTTAATTCCAGCACTCAGCAGAGGCAGGCAGAGCTCTGTGAATTCCAGGCCTGGTGAGTTCCAGGGCAGCCAGGACTACAAAGAAATCCTGCCTTGTAAAATCAAATAGACAGACAGATGTATTTTATTATCTTAGAGATGATGAAGTACAGCTGCCTGGCAGAGGTGAACGACAGCCTCTGCATAGAAAGAGGAGATAAATGTGGGCATCCGTCTTAGCTAAGTGGGTGGTGATGGGTGTGGTCCCCTAGGAAGAACCCTGAGGAGGACTGGGAGGACCCACACTCATGGCCACTGGCAGTACACCGTTTCCCTTTGGGGTTTTCTGTGGGGTTCTTCAAGTTTTCCATTTATTTGCATTCATCCTTAATTCAACAGATACTTAATCACTGCCAGGCACTGTACTTGTTAATGAACGTGCCAGGTATGGTAACTCACACTTGTAAATCTAGTGCTTGGGAAGCAGAGGCAGGAGGATTACACTGACTTACTGGCCAGCTGGGATTGTGGAGTGACAAAGTGGGGGAGGGCTAAGGGTATAGCTCAGTTGGTAGAGTGTTCGCCTAGTTTTTTTTATGAAGCCCTTTGATGAGTACTCACTGACACCATGTGTGGTGGTGAAGACATGTAACTGGGGCCTCTGGAAGTAGAAGGAGCAGACCTTCAAGGTCAACGGCTACACAGCAAGTTTGAAGCCAGCTTTGTCATAGATGAGACCCTGACTCAAAAATATTGGGTGTTTTTAATCTCAGCATGCAGGAGGCAGAGGCAGGCGGATCTCTGTGAGTTTAAGGCCAACTTGGCCTATAGAGTGAGTTCCAGGACAGCCAGGGCTGCATAGACCTGTCTCGAAAAACCAAAAAAAAAAAAAAAAAAAAAAAAAAAAAATGCAACCTTGTCTAATTGTAGTAAGGGCTCTTCAGTTCAAAGAGGGAGAGCAACACAACAGAATTGCATCAGTTGCTGTCAGTGGGAAAGATGGAAGGGAGGAGGAAACTGTCCAGAAGGCTGCATGGACAGACCCAGAACTGGGAGGAGACTGCCCGAAGGACAAACGGAGGAGTTTGGGGTGTAGGGAGTTGACAGGCTTTGGGTTTCATGGACTCTTAGATGGTCTGGGTGATTCAGGTTTGCTGGAGCCTCTGTTGGGAAGGATAGGTTACACTGGTCAGAGGTCCCCAGAATAAAGGGCCTTGCTCTGGAGTTTGGATTTCTTTCTTTATATGAGTGAGATGCACCTAGATTGATATGCTGTCCTCTTTGTTAAGAGTTTACAGAGGACCAAGCCTAGGGCCCTAGGCTTGCCAGGTAAGGCCTCTATAGCAGAGCTACACCCCGGGCTACAGAATTTCTTAAGTTTTCATACGGTATCATTTTAAAATAAGACTAAGTTAAAGACTATAATAGAAACATAGGTTCTCTTTTTAAAATTGGTATTACATTTTGTTTATCGCGTACGAGCCCTTACAGCACAGCACACACACATGTAGAGGTCAGAACTTGTAGGAATTGGTAGATCTCTATGTGGGCCCGGATCTTTCTCAAGTTCCCAGGCTTGGACACAAACACCTTTACCCACTGAGCTATCTTGCCCGCCTTAGAAATACACATTTCTAGGGAAAGATAAGAGCGGAGCCAGGCCCATCTTCTTTGTACCCTATCCGAAGTTAATCATTAAAAAAACAAAAAACAAAAAACCAAACCAAACAACAACAAGAAGAACCAATAAAAACCCCAATAACAACAACGACCCTCTAGCACATTCTCAGTTACTAATGTTTATAACTTCACACCTGTACTCACTGCCTTAGAAATCTTGACTTTTTCAAAATAGGGTCACTTGCAGTCCAGGCTGGCCTTGAACTCCCATCCCCTTATCCCTGACATCAAAGGCATGTGCCATTAAACCCAGTCTTACTGTTTGTCTGTCCTTACCCTGTATCCATCCCTCCTTCATTCCCTCCACTTATTTGGTTAAAACCTATTTTTCTGTTTTCTTTCTTGCTTTGCATCCTCTTGTTTCTAGGTTAAATGATGTTTTGGCTTCTTCACCTTTTGTAGTTCTTGTCCCTGGTGGGGGCCAGGCCTATGTTACTTCAGCAATGTTGGAGAGGAAGCGCTCCCGATGTATTGTGTGAGTGGAAAGGATTTGTTTTTAAGATTTATTTATTTTATTTACATGAATACAGTGTAGCTGTCTCCATACACACCAGAAGAGGGCATTGGATCCCATTACAGATGGTTGTGAGCCACCATGTGGTTGCTGGAAATTGAACTCAGGACCTCCGGAAGAGCAGTCAGTGCTCTTAACCACTGAGCCATCTCTCCAGCCCGGAAAGGACTATTTTTTAACCCTTGGAATCTTACTATGTATATCACACCTTGGGTTATGTGGGATTCTGGTTGACAGTCACTACCACCTGCTACCCTGTAACCTGGACACTTGCTGTTAGGTAGAGAAGCAAGAGCAGGAAACGTGTTGTCAGGCAGTTTCCTTGTGAACAAAGTCTCAGCTCAGGTTGGTAAACTCTTGCACACCCTGGAAATGGGTAGAGATGAAGTTCCCAGGTTCCCCTCTCGCTGGTGTGGGGTTCTAAGTGTGGCGGGGCAGGAAGGCAGACCGTTTTGGAAAGATGTTCATTTGCCTATCTTACTCTGTGCACATGCTGTTCCTTCAGAGCCCTCTGTATTCCTTCCTTGGCTTATGGAGGGGCCAAGTGGTCCCCCATCCCTTCATGCTTCGGTCTCTGCTTCCCTGTTTCACTTATCTTTGCCTTTGATCCTGTTTCTAGGACATCTTTGGTTCATGCTCTCCAGAGACAGGGCTTCCTCTTGCGTAAACCTTGGAGGGACTCTGGGTGGCCAAGGGGAGGCTGCAGAGCTGGTTTGAATCAGCCAGACACTCCCTCAGCATACACTTTCAGGAAATCTGGTTTTAGTCCCGGCCTGCACCTAACTCTTGCGTTATCTTAGATCTTCTGTGCCTGGGGCCATGTGAGGTTCTTCTGGACAAGTGTATCTTCTCCTTCTAGGTTCTTCCTTTTTGAAACTGCTCCCTTTCTCCTTTATTTAGTGTTTGTGTGTGTGCGTGGAGGTCAGAGTACAGCTTTCAGGAGTCTGCCCTCTCCTTCCAAGGGTTCCGTGGACGGAACACAGGTCCTCTGGCTCAGAGGCAAGCACTTTTACCAGATGGTAAAAGTCTAGAAGATCCAATGGCTTCTCACCTGCATCCATTTGAGTTTTGGGACTTTAACTTTCTCCTCTGTCCTGCTCCTCTCCCCAGCCCCTCTCCTTCTGAGAAAGGGTCTCCTGTATCCCAGGCAAGCCTCATAACTCAGTATATACACAAGGGTGGCCTTCAACTCTTGGTCCTCGGGTTTTTTTTTTCCTCCTGAGTAAGGGATCCTGGGTGTGTGCCACCATGCTCACTGTGATGCAGTTTTAGTGAACAATCGCACGGCTTCATGTGCTAGACAAGTATTCTACCATCTGAGGTACATCCCTAGTGCCTCTACCTATCCCATTCCCCAAACTCTCACTGTTGCATCGACCTTTAACAAGCTTCGGGGAAGGCATGGAGATGTGTGTTTCATTGTGGCTGACTGGAAGGGACATAGGTAGCAGAGGCCACCGCATTACAACACAGACTGAGAACTTGCCTGTTGGAATGTGACCTCCAGGGAAGAAGGAGGTCGGAAAGAACCTTGGGATCAAATTGTATAAGACTCCAGAAACTTCCTCAGTGTTGGACCCAAGAGGCAGGGGGGAAAGTCACTCTTTGACGTTACGAGGAAAATGGAGGAGAGCGTTTGTGAGGATGGTTTCAGCTTAAGAAAGCTGAGAAGCCCAGAGGCAGCGTGCAGGTCCAGGACAGACCATATGTCCCAGTACGGGGCACTGCAGCGATGTGATGGGGAGTCCCCACAGGACTGAGATTATCTAGTGGTGGATGAGCAGGGAAGGGTAGAAGGTTGAGGACAGGGGACCACACAGAGAGAAAGGGACTGAGGTAAACGAGAGCTTGGCCCTTGGCTGCAACTGCTCACCACAGCCCATGAGGTCAGCTGGGGCCTTGGAACTGGTTGAACTTAACAGTTCCCCTGTGCCAGAGCCTGGATGGGGCTGCTGGCTGGCTTACAGCCTCAGGGACAGCTGGTGGGGCTTCCCCTGGGGTTCCCTTCTCAGGGTGGCCTAGGATCAAAGTGACTACCCCTCTGCCTCAGGGTCATACAGAGTTCTAGCTCAGCTCCGGATATTCCTCCAGCCACCTGTAGATAGATTATAGTGCTCTCAAGTGTCCTCGGATGGATAGGACAGCTTTCTGTGTGGCACTGACAGCCTAGATGCTAGCGTCCTCTGCGTCTGCTCCAGCAGATCTACCTGGATGTGTGATTTAGTTTGCCAGCCTTGCCTGCCTGGATGCCAGAGTCTGTGTTTCACTCCCTGGTGTGCTGCGTTCATCCAACTTTGCGATGGAAACTACACCCATTTTACAGATGAGGAAACTGAGGCTCAGACAAGTTAGGAGACTCAATTTGGGACCTGAGTTTGTGCTAGTTGTTGGCTAATGTCTCTGTCCTATGAGGGTCTATTCACTAACTTGGTCACAGCTGAGTTGATAATGGTATGTGTGTGGGGGCGTGCCCCACCGATGTCCCCTCCCTGTGCTGAGCTCTCCTAGACTCCCCTTGAGACCACAGGAACAATGATGAATTAATCTCATCACTTTATCAAGGAGGCACTTAGAGAAATTACAAGACGAGGCCACCAGCCTGGTTTTGCTGGCAGCCAGCCGCCAGGCCCATAAAACAAATTGAAAGGAACCAAATAAATAAGTAGAATTAGGGACACACACAGGCACTCGCTTCTGTCTGCCGGCATGCATGCACACATGTGTACCCTGAAAGGCCAAGAGCACTGTTAGCACTCTGACCTTAGGAAGCACTCTTGTCCTGTCACCGTGCCTAAGGAGGACAGCACGATCAAACCCATACATGTTCTTGACCCCCGCCCCCAACCCTATTCTGAGCAATAATCCATGGCCCCGCTGTCACGCACAGGGTGGCTGGTCACAGTGCAGCTGAGAGCAGAGCACAGAGATTTGCACTGTGCCAGTCCCAAGGGCTACCTGGATTCAGTTCCCAGGCTGCTTCTGCTAACAACAAACCCCCAGACTCTCACTGTATAACCTAACCCATCCTGAGGTGGTCTTCCTACCCCACTATCCCGGGCTCTCATCTATAAGAAGGGGGACGTTGGATGGTTACGTTAAAGACAATTTACGTTGAGCAAGGCTGCAGCTGCGTCACCGAATGCCTGGTTATTTAGTGGTTAGCGTGTCTTGGGAGCCTATGTGAGTCAGGTATTTGATCTGCCAAGAGGAACTGGCCTGCACGAGGAAATAGAGAGGACATGGACAGCCAGGCAGCATGGGGTGGTCAGCACAGGGAAGCCACGCCTTCCCAGTGGGGTCTGGATTGGTGGCTGCAGGCCTAGGGCAGAGGGCACTTGGTCGACCTCTCTTTGTTTGCCAGTTCCAGGAGTTGGTCATTAAGTACAGGGCTAGGGAGTGAGAGAGGCTCAGGCTGTGCATGCTGTGGGGATGGTGGGTGGGATAGGGGACGGTCTACAGAGCCTTGAAGCCTACACACATGGAACAGATGCATCAGCTGAGCCTGCATTTCCCGTTCTCCTTTATCTTCAATATTACCAGTTATAGCCTGGTGTAGAGACACATCTGAAATCCAAGAACTGAGTTTGAGGCCAACCTGGGCTAGTCTCAAAAATTAAAAATTACTGAAAAAGCAAAAACAAACAGAAAACATTTATATGACTATTGACATTACTGCCACTCCTCAATGGATTTTCCATAAAGTTACACAAGTGAGTTCTAAGAAATAACATCAGAGGGGCTGGCAAGAAGGCTCCGTGGGTGCTTGTTGCTAAGCTAGATGACCTGAGTTCAAGCCTCAGGATCCACATATTGGAAGGCGGGAACCAAAAGCTGTCCTCTGATCTTCAAACATGCACTGTGGGCACCCAGGTCCCACACATAAGCAACAGTGTACACATACATACACAAACAACATCAATGCAAAACACAGCACACCACACACACACACTCCTTTAGTACCAGATGTGTTGTAGGCACACAGCCCACATTTGTTAATTAGGTGTTGAAGACACAGGGAATTCAGGGTAGACACTATCCCTGTGTCAGAAAGGCAGCCATGATGAACATGTTTTATAAAACAAGCCACCCGTAAGCTGAAGCGATTTGTTGTTTTAATAGTTTGAGGCAGTCTGGATGTGTAGCTCTGGTTGCCCTCAAACCATTGAGCATCCTGCGTTAGCCTCCCAGGTGCTGGGACAAATTGAATGGGTTGCCATACTTAACAGTAGTTCATTTTTGAGATAGGCTGTGTATCTATGGTCTAGGCTGCCCTCCAATTCCTGTTCTGTACCTAATGGTGACCTTGAACTTCTAACCCTCCTGCCTCTACCTTCATGTGCTAAGATCACCACCAGGCCTGGTATATGTGGTCTGCAAACCCAAGACTTCGTAACATTAAACCAGTACTTTATAACTGAGCTATGTACTCAGCCCCATTTTATTTTTAAGACAGGGTCTCCTTCATTCAGGCTGGCCTTGAACTTATAGACAAGAATGATTTGACCCCCGATCTTCCTGCCTCCACTTCCCACCAAGGTGCTAAAATTGCAGAGCCAGTGAGTGAGATGGCTCATGGGTGAAGGCAGTGTACCAGCAAGCCTGAAGACCTAAGTACAATCCCCAGGAACCTCGTGGTGGATGGAGAAGAACATCTCCCTGAAAGCTGTCTTCTGACCTACACACACACACACACACACACAAATAGCCAAATGTATAATGGTTTAAAAAAAAATGACAGGAACATAAATTATCCTGTTTAACCTGGGCTACAATTCTTTTTGTTTGTTTGTTTTTGTTTTTGTTTGGTTTGGGTTTTTTTTGAGACAGGGTCTCACTGTGTAGTCCTGGCTGGCCTCAAACTCAGAGATTTGCCTGCTTCTGCAGGGATTAAAGGTGAGCACCACCACATCCACCCTAGGCTACAATTTTTTCAAGACAGGGTTTCTCTGAAGTGCTGTCTGTCTTGGAACTCAGGCTGACCTTGAACTCACAGAGATCTGCCTCCTGCCAAGGCTACAGTCTTTAAAAGTGATCTTTCACATAAGATTTTGCTTAGCCCTTCCCTTAGGAGCTAACAACTGTTTTGTAGATGAGAAAACTAAGGCTTGGTGACAGGAAAGTGTTTCTTTAAAGTCAGGGGAACTAGGCGGCCTGGCCCCAGTAAGGAGGCAGAGTCCAGGTCCTAAGGTAGTTCCCTGGGCTGTTCCCAGGTGCAAGGTAGAGGACGGAGGAGCTGGGGTGGTCTGTGTTGATGTTCAGCTCTGCACGGTGGCTATTTTCCTGAGGTAAAATGCTGGCTCAGCATATTTTGATGCCACCCCTCCCCCAATCCTGTGACTGTTTCCGAACCATGAGTGACCATTCTCAGAAGAACATTTTTCTCCAGGGGGCTTTTTGACCTACCCAGCTCACAGGCTAGAATTGGCATGAGAGAGTTCCGGAACATTCTGATAGCCACTTAGAGTCCCTGGGTGGGGTAAGTCAGCTCTGGCCAATTAACACCCCCCCCCCATTGTCAACCTAATTGGTTGGGGTCCTGGACAGACCGCAGACACCTGGCAACCCTCTCTCTGTTGCAGGAAACATCGAGTACAACTGCCCAGCCACCAATGAATGTGAGATCACCAAACGGAGGCGCAAGTCCTGTCAGGCCTGCCGATTCATGAAATGCCTCAAAGTGGGGATGCTGAAGGAAGGTAAGAAGCCCACAGCCAAGCACCAGGGTCTGGGCTCTTTGGTTTGTCTTGGTGGGGAGAGTCAGACCTGCGTAAGGGTACCTACAGGCTGAGGGCCATACCAAGTACCTTCCCAAGGGCAGTATGTGTGCAAATGCAGCTACAGGCTGTCTGTCACACCATAGCCTGCTGGGCATCTCTTCTTGGGAAGCTGTGGGCCAGCAGTATGGAAGTCCAGAGGTCCCCAGGATCCTTTTGGGACTCCAGAACCTATTTGGAGCCTCAGCTGTAAGTTTGTCACTCTGGGAAGTCCTCATTTGGACTAGCTGCCTCCCCCCCCCCACCATCCATCTTGGCAAGTGATCTTAGAATCCCTGGTCCTCCCTCAGGTTTGCAGGTGAGCTCTTGCACATTCCAGAGTTGCACCATGCAGTAGGTGTCACAAATGCCAACTGAGCTTTATTTGGTTCCAGCTAAGGCATTTGGGGTTTTGTTTATTTATAGTTTTGGCTCTATGAATAGCTTTTATTCTTCATAGATTTTTTAAAAAGATATTTTATTAAGGAAATTAGCTTTACAAGTTTGTATTTAGTTTGTGTGTATGTGTAAGTGCCTGCATGTATATGTGTGCATACCTGGTGCTCTTGGAGGTCAGAAGAGAGCATCCACCCCTTGGAGTAGTTGTAAGCTGCCGTGTGGGTGCTGGAAACTGAACCCTGGTCCTAGGTTGAGTTAACGAGAGTACAGTGTAACTAACATCCTGTGCATCTTTTTTACTTTAAAAGTGGCTTCTAGGAACTGTGAGGTGATGACAAGCTCATTGTGTGGAAGACTGCTGTAAGGCCCTTCTTTACTCACCATCTCTGTGGATCTGCCTGGCTTGAATCTTGTTCCGTACCATTTTTGGAATAGCGTGCGTGCATGCATCTGTGCGTATATCCATGCGCGTGCGCCTATGTGTGTATGTGCATCTGTTGTATGTTACCCACATCAGCGCATGGGCACACGTGCCTTTCCCCCAGAGAGAGCCAGTGTAAATTCTTACAGATCAGCTTCTGAGCCTTGATCCTTCTTACCATGGAAGGAAACAGGGAAAGTTTATGGGGATGAGGAACAGGGCAGGCAAAGAGAAAGGGACATGCTGGGGGAGTGCAGTCTTCCCTTGGAAGGGCAAGGTGGGATTGCTCACCTCCCAAACCTAGCTCAACCTTCAGCAGGCTGGGGACTTAACCCGCTCCTCTCCTGTGCCCTGGAGAAGTGTCCACCTCTGAGCTGTTTTGCCTATTAGACAGCTTGGGCAGACCTTCTAGTGTTAGGGAAAATTCCGGATTCTCTCTCTCCTCTCCTGGGCTCAGTTTAGCATCTGCACCTGTGAAGAAGCTCTCAGGGCAGATCCCAGTTGCCTCTTGGGTCTTCGATGTAATGAAACACCATGACCAAAGCAGTCTGGGGAGGACAGGGTCTCTTTATTTGGCTTACACTTCCACACTGTAGTCCATCACTGAAGGAAGTCAGGACAGGAACTCAAACAGGGTAGGAACCTGGAGGCAGTGCTGCTTACTGACTTTCTCCTCATGCATGGCTTGCTCAGCCTGCTTTCTTATAGAACCCAGTACCACCAACCCAAGGATGGTGCTACCCCTCCTATATCAATCACTAATTAAGAAAATGCCCTACAGGCTTGCCTGCAGCCTGATTTTATGGAGGCATTTTCTTAATTGAGGTTCCCTCCTCTCAGATAACTTTGTAGCTTATATCAAGTTGACATAAGACTTTTCGCTGCAACTCCCTTCTTTGTCATTTCTTAACCCCTGGGGGATGTGTTGGCTGCAGTTCAGAGGGCTCTGTGGAAGAAACACCTTCTCCTTTGAAATGGGCTGTGTTGGGCCTGCTATGTGGAAGACTGACCATGTTTCACTCTATGGCACGGTGTTGGTCTTGGTGGTGTCTAGGTGTGACCAAGATGGAGGTTGGACTTGATCCCCTGCCTCCTACACCAGGCTTTTTCTGCTGCCAAGCCTCCTGGTGTTCCCAGATGAGGAGGCCCACAGAGGCAGGCCTGGTTGGTCTTACTTACACCTGTTCTTTGGTGCTGGGAGCCTGAGGGGTTCTAGGATTTAAAGAGACGTCTTATTCCTAAGCCACAGAAAGAACTGCTGGTGATCTTGTTCTGGAAGCTGAGTAAGACTTTAGTTCAGGTTAGAGCCCATTGAGCAGATATTTCCTTGGCTGGAGTATGCCTCGCTTTCTGCCTGCTTTCCACATCTAAGGAAGTCAGGGCAAAAGGCAGCCTCTCTCCTTTAGTGATAAATGGGGCTGGCAGGGGCTGGAGAGAGATGGCTGTTGCACCTTCTGCCACCCTCGAGCTTGAGAAGATCAGGCCCAGATCTGGACCTTCCTGTTCCATGCCTTCTGCTACACACACACACACACACACACACACACACACACACACTCTGTGACAGACGCCAGGAATGGGGGAATCACTACTCAATCCCTTGACAGCTGGAGTACTCAGAATTCTCTTTAGGAGTTATCCAGGGCTAGGAAAAAGGAGGATACTTTCTAGTGGGGAGGGCGATTCCTGGGCAGGCTCCTGACAGATAAGCCCACGGACAATGCAGGTCTCTAATGGTAGGAGTGGGGTGCTGCAAGGATGCACACTGGCCAAGTGGGAGGTCTTGCAGGGTGATCCCAGAGTTGCCTCCCTTCCAGGAGTGACGTCCCCCATGGCAACCAGATGTCTCCGGTTAGGGAGCTTTACCTGAGGGAAGAAGAGACAGTCACCAGGGCACATCTCACCACACCTCCAGTGCCGGCAGGCCTGTATCTGAAAGAGAAAAACTGACAGCAAGCCCCCTGAGTGTGAGTGAAGCTGAGCTCTTGGCTGAGTGTGGGTCCCCATAGAGCTCCGTGGTACCTGGCATCAGAAGCCCCACTGGGACCAGTCTTGGAGGAGCCTGCAGGAGTCTGGGTCTCTGCCAGGAAGAGTTTTTGGCATTGTCCTGGCTCCTGCTTTGTTTGGGTGTCCATCCTTGCTTACATGTTCAAGGTCTAATCCCTGGAGGCTAGCCTGGGCTTCTGCCCCACTCTGACTTGATTCTGAAAACAAATGGCACACTTCAGACGTGCCACTTGCTTCCTGTGTTAGGGTCTCACAGTCAGCTTGGCAACAGGGGTTCCCGAGTCTTGAATAGTCAGTGAATGAAGGCAGTGTCCCAGAGTCTCTATGCAGATCCTTTGAATGGCAATTCACATTTTTTGGGGAAAGCCGTCCTTTGTCAGCATGCAGAATTGAATATAAAATGTGACTTGAGTTCAGAGCTGGTAACTGGCATTTGTGGTTCCTGTGCGTAACACTCACTGGATCTTTCTTCGCTTGTATTGATACTTGCTGTTCACCAGGTAAAGGTGAGGATCCAATCAGACAGCCATGACATTGCCTTGGTGTGTCAGGCCCCTGGTGCCAATTCAACTAGAGTTAGATTGACTCAGGTTCTGCTTGTCTTTTCTTCAGCTGCCCACAGAGTTGAGTGAGGTTGATAGGACTCGTTGATCTCCTTTGGATCTGTTGGGGGCATTCTACCGGGGATGGCATTACCTTAAGCTGATCCTCTCTAAGTTCTGGGATCAGAATGGAATGGGACCCTGGCCTCTCAGGGGTGGACTGATTTAGTCTCCAGACCAGAAGAACTCTGAAAATCAATCTGCTTGCTGCATCTATCAGGCATCCCCACCCCCAAGTCTTCAGCTTCTGGACTTACATATCCCCCACCCCCACCCCTGCTGGTCTGTCCCTGCCAGCTCCACCTTCTCTTTGCCCAACTTACCCACCCTCCACCACTCCTGCTGTTTCCTCCCTGTTCAGCCCTGCCTGCCTCTTCCCAAGTGTTTTCTGAAGGAAATTTGATTTTAGTGAGAGCTGGGCTGACGGCCATGCAATGTGCTTTTGCTCTCTCTGTGCGTGATGGAAAAGCGGAAAGCTCCTCCAGGGATTCTGGGTAATTGGGTTAGTGGCCAGCTCATGTCAGGAAATTAAAAGGGGGCCCTGATCAGGTTCCTGCTGCATGGGATCTAATAGTTTTGTATTTATAGAATGCTCTGCCTCTAGTCTGCCAGAAACACTACTGTTCTGGTCTTGTGAATGAAGGAAGGGACATTCTTTCGCTTTTCCAAAATATATTAATGTTTTGAAACAAACCAACTCTCCAGCATGTCAAAGGACAGCACTGAACTACTTTCTGTCTATACCCATGTGCCCTCCCACCAACCAATCTGATAGCTCACAGGATCTTCCTAAAGCCTCCTGGACACTCAGGTACAGTGACCTCTGGCTGGACAGGTGTTGATTGAATACAGACAGCTGCTGTGGCTGTGTGGAATTCTTATTACCTTTCACTCCTGGCATTTGACACCAGAGCATTGGATCTTAGGTTCAGCCCATCGGGTCAGACCCTGCTTGACCATTTAGCAGCTCCCTGGGAAGCTACTTAGACCTCCCCAAGTTTCTCTTCCCTCCTGGAAAGTGAGAGTCATAGCGTGGCCATTGTCATCTTGTTTTCTCATCTCCAGGGATGTTTCTTGGATAACCCCGTGGTGTCCGATGTTGATTTTTTTGATTAGAGATAATCTTTATGTAATAGCGCTGATTTTTGTTGTTGTTTTGGTTTTAACTGGTGCGTAGCTGCGTTTATAGGGCACATTGTGGTTCTTTGCTTTATGTATATGCTATATGAAGATTCAATCAAGGAACACAGCAGTTCATTTTGTCTGTGGTTAAGAACATTAAAATTCTTTATTAGCAGACATCTGAGTGTGTTGCTTTGTTCATTGTGGATCCAGGCAGTGCAGGTCACAGACTAAGCTTTCCTGGCTCACCAGGCTCCGTTGTTCGATTCTTCCCTTTCCTAAC
This sequence comes from Rhynchomys soricoides, assembly GCA_019843965.1. NCBI lineage: Eukaryota > Metazoa > Chordata > Mammalia > Rodentia > Muridae > Rhynchomys > Rhynchomys soricoides. The sequence goes on along the minus strand of JADRCH010000018.1, from coordinate 14,522,249 downwards.
CCCCTCCCCCAAGTGATTTTCTCTTTTCTGTAATCTGGAAAGCCGTTTGGGGTTCCCATACACACTTAGCTAATGATCCCAGCTTCACGTTGTCTTGAAAATAGCAGTTGGGCTTGTGGGCTGTCACTGAAGCACCATACTTATGTTTGTTTCCTAGATGTGTATGTGGAAAAGCTAGTTTCCCAGGAGAAGGGATTGGAATACATCTTCAGTTCCAGGATGTGCGTGTGTGTGTGTGTGTGTGTGTGTGTGTGTGTGTGTGTGTGGTTTTCAAAGACAAGGTTTCTCTGGCTGTCCTGTGACTTACTCTGTAGACCAGGCTGGCCTTGAACTCAGAGATTTGTCTACCACTGTCTCCCAAGTGTCACGATTATTGGTATGTGCCAATAATCAGCCAGCTCAGAGGAGTCTTTTAAAAGCCTCAATGAGAGTCTGTCATCTTGTTTTCCATCCTCCTGAAGTTCTCCATTGCTCTTAGAACAATGCCAAGAATCTGACCACAAGGTTCCGGTCTTCCTCAGCCATCATCCTCGACACTGAGTCCTATCTGCATTCCTATCCTCTCAGCTCCAGCCTCTTGGGCTTGCTTTCAGTCTCCAAGCATGGCCAACTTCTCTCCTTAGGAATTCCAGGCAGTGCCCTCCCTTGGGGTGCGTTCCTGAAGGCAGGCTCCATGTAGACCGTCACTGTCCCCATCACTTGCTCACAGCCCCTGTAGACCGTCACTGTCCCCATCACTTGCTGTCACAGCCCCTGTAGACCGGATCATTGGACTTCCCCCCTCAGGAAATGACCTCGTTTGTTTATTTATGGACTTGCCTTATTTTGTTTACTCTGCCATCTCCTAACCCCTCCATTCTTAATTCAGGAAGCAGGGTGGCAAATTGCCTTTCCATTGCACTGTCAGCTCCAGGATGGTAGTGTGCATGATTGAAAGGCCCCAGTGGAGTATCTTAGACCAGCAGGCTCTGGTGCTGTGATTCATTAACAGTGTCTATCACAGGCAAGGAAAGGGAAAGCTGTGGCACAGGATGAGACCTGCCATCCTTGATCTGGCCCAGGTGCGCTTGGGTGATTCCCTCCCCTCCCCCCAGACCCACACAGCTAGGACATGACAGAGCTGGGTATAGTCTAGGCTCCTTGTAAGGAGCTGGTCCTAACCTCAGTGTGCTTTCCCTGCCCAGCAGGAGTCTGCAGTCCCTCCCCAGCAAGCTTGGAGTAGGGCCTGGCTGGACTGACTTTTCCATGGTAGGTGTAGTTTTAGACATTGGCCAGTGGGAACACAGGGACGACACAGGTGAAATGTCCTCACTGGTGTGATGCCATCGACTAGAAGGGTCTAGAGGAGGGAGAGTGACAGTAGTCAGAATACTGGAGCTCCCCTTTAGCTGTTTGGGTACCTAGAGTCCACAAAAGAGTTGGCAGGAGCCTGAGAACATAAGGTAAGAGAGCGCCCCCCCCTCCAGTTTCTCCTCCCCCCATCCCACTTCCTCCTCTCCCCCCATCCCCATCCCCAGGAGTCTGGTTAGTTTTTGTCAATTTGACATAAACCTACCCGTATCTAGGAAGAGGTAATCTTAAGTGAGAAAATTTTTCCATCACATTGGTCTGTAGGCAAGTCTATGGATGTGTTGATTGTTTATATAGAAGCACCCAGCCCACTGTGAGTGATACCATCCCTGGGTTGGTGGACCTAGGTTGTATATGAAAGCAAGCTGAGCAATCCATGAGGAACAATCCAGAAAGCAGCATTCCTCCATGGACTCTGCTTCAGTTCCTGCTTTCAGGCAGGAACTGCCTTAAGTTCGTTCCTTGGAGTCCCCTAATGATATACTGTAACCTGAAAACCAAGTAAACCCTTTGTCCCCAAGTTGCTTTCAGCCATAATAAGCTTGTTTATCAATGCAAACTGGGACACCAGGTTAAGCTTCAACCCATAATCCCTCCAGGGAAGAATACTCAGAGCAAATAAATGTATCATAAAGACCCAGATCCAGTATACAGCCACCAAAGAGCTTTGAACATATGCTTGTTCTAGACAGTACATGACCCCAGAGCCCCCAGGCTCAGCGTTTTCAAGGAACCAGTCCCCCAGTCTCCTTCTAGGCCTTTCTCACCATGCAGGACTGAAATAGAATGATATTTGGTCACCCACAAATCCAGGTGCAGATCCTTCAGACTTCCTGGCTCTGTGACCCTGACCAGATCTTATGTATCCCAGGCTAGCCTTGAACTTCATTATGTATCCAAAAATGACCAAGCATTCCTGATCATCTTGCCTCAGCCTTCAAGAGTACTGGGGTTACAGGCAGATCCCTTTGCACAGGTTTATGCCCTACTGGAGGCTGAGCCCAAGACTTTATGCATACTAGGCCAGCAATCTATGCCTGGGCTATGTCCCCAAGTCCACCTGACTCTTCTCTAGTCCCCTTGTTTTCTCCTGATGACAGCCACGAACTCTCCTTTCCCAGAATTGTCATGCAGCTTAAAAATGAGATGAACAGCTTTGTTAAGCAGAGCCCTGTTCAGTTCAGGACCTGCTTCACTTCATAAAGAAACAGAAGATGGTAGAGTCAGTGGTGGTGCTGGGTTTTAGAGAGGAAACACATCAACCCTGAATACCTCAGCAAGGTCAACAGGGATTTTTCCTGGCTTTAGCCTGGGACAGAAATGAGGGAAGGACACTGGCTTCCAGACCCCCCACCCCCACCCCATCATCCCCAGGGGTAGAGAAAGAGAGACACATGATAGTCAGAGGGCAGCACCGGGACAGGCTTGGGGCCAGGTGGCAGGACCATGCTTCAGCTGGCTATTTTTAGTGTAAATGAAAGAAACTTAAACTGGCTGCTGCCCCAGTGCAATCAGCTATTTTTACTTCTGAAAGACTGGGATCCCATCCAGCCTTGGGGGAGGGGGTTGCAAGCGAGAAGCAAGACAAGAGGTGGCGGGAAGTGGGCAATGTTGCTATTCCATTAAGAAAGAATGAGTAGCCCAATGGAGTCATGGCGTCCATTTAATCAGTGCCTGATCTGGAGCTCTGAGGTGCCTGCAGTGGATGGCAGAGGCCAGCAGATGGGGCATAGCTTTGGGACCCTCCCCTCCTCTACGTGAATCTTGTGTGCTGATTTCTGGGCTCTGAGCTGGGCCCCTGGGCTTGTGTCATAAGGCTGGTAAAGGGAAGCAAGTGTGACTTAGCCAAGGCCAAGAGTTCTATTCTTGGGCTGGACAGAGGTGGGTGCTGGGTTCTGTTGCTGTCCTGTCTGGCAACTTGACATTTTTACTGTGTCTGACCTTGTGGACTCCTGAAACCTCAAAGGTAGAGCTAGGCAGTAGCTGCCTTTCTGTCTTATTTCACTCAGGATGACTGAGTAGTGGACAGGTATTATAGGCCACATTTGTATGCCTGTGGCATCTGATGACCACAAGATTGCTCCCTGCTTTGAGCACCCATGAATTGTGCTGCAGCTAACACTGGCTTATTTCTCTCTTCAGTTCTCTGTTTAATTGAAAACCCAGGAGCGGGGTTTGTGGTGATGCTGGGTGGTTTTTAGAGCTGCCAGCATATATACTATTCTACATCTCCACCGGAATTTTCTAGAAGTTTTTAAACTTTTCATTTTGAGATCATTGAGCTACAGTTGTCAGAAAATTCAGAGTGATTCCACATTCCCTTCACCCAGTTTCCCATCACGGTGTCTTGAAAATATAACACCATACAATCAAGACGCTGATGTTGGTAACAGCAGCGGCACGGAACCTCCTTCAGGTTGAGGGATTTGGTATTAGCATTTATTTAACAAATACTATTTGCCACTGAAGGTTTTCAAATGCTCACATGAAATGACATAAGGATTAAGTGAGCTGTTAGCCCTGTGTGTTTGGCACTATTACCTCATCTTAGAGGCCAAGAAATGGAGGTACAGGAGGTGAAGAGCATTACCCACTACCACTCCGGTAGCCGGTGCATCTGGGTTTACCCAGATCTGCCCTGGGCCACTACTCAGCTTATACTAGGAACTTATCACACTTGTCCAGAAGTCTAGCTCTGGCCGAAACTCAAGGACCTTGTTTGCCCACAGCTATGAATTGCATGGATTAATATATATATATATATATAGACATGTATATTTCACAAGCTAGTGTGTAAGCATTAAGTTTCTGTGTACAGCTGAAGGGGTTAAACAGTATTCAACAGTAGTTAGGACAAGGGCCATGTGTTACTAAGTAAGTATTTGGAGATCAGTAAGGATTTTCATATTAGCATTATTAATACCTTTTTATATTTGGAAAGTCTCAATGAGATGATAGACTATTAATCTGAGACAGTAACTATAAATTAATTAGTATTTTATTTGCGCCTCCTGACTTGTTTTTTTGGGTTTTTTTGTTTTTTTGTTTTGTTTTTTTTTTGCTAATATAGGTATACAAACAATAAGACATTTTTATTTAAAGACTCCATTTTCTCTCTCCCCAGTTGGAGTGAAATCCTAATTTAGAAGTAATTGTCCATTGTATCAGTCGGTGCGGTTAACTCTTTACTGCTGCACCCTCTGATAGCCCGTAGCTTAGGCATCAGCAAATGGAGCTGCTTCCCCCCTCTGTCCCTTGTAACCCGGACTAGCCTCAAACTTGGCTATATAGCTGAGCATGACCTTGAAGTGTTGCTCCTTCTGTCCCCATTCCCAAGTGCTGGTATTACAGGCAGGTACCAGCTCACCTGATTTATGAGGTTGCTTTCTATTGCTGGTGGTATTCAACTGCAAAGCTAAGCTGTCGATCACTGGGCAAGAAGGACAAAGTCACTGGATTTGGAGGCGGCACTGAATGTATTCCAGTCCAACTGTGAATTCGGTAGTAGGGCTCCGCTAGGTTGTGTTGGCATTTCAAGGAGTGAGCGGAGTTTCGTTCTGGTGGGAGAACAGTTGAGCAGGAGTCTCCTGTCTACCTGTGCCTCTGCCTCTACTACAGGGGATTTCATGAGTGAGACACAAAGGTCTGTGCTGGGGGGATGAAGCTGTTTCTTCTGTCCCCTAATGCCCAGGATGATTGATGGAGGTGGTAGCTAGAGCAGGTCCACCAGAGTGCCCTGTGGCAGTGCCCAGAGGTTCTGGACATCATAGCTCATCTTGATAAGATGTTCATTCTGGGGATATAGCTTGGCTAGCAGAGTTCTTGCCTGGCATGCACAAAGCCCTGACTCGAACCCCAAGTATTGCATAAACTGCACATGATGTCACATGCCTAAAATCCCGGCACTGGGGAGGTAAGAGGCAGGAGAATCAGAAGTTCAGGGTCATCCTTGATCCTTGGCTACTCAGCAATTTGGAGGCCAGCTAGAGGTACGTGAGAGGTTTATTTGCTCCTCCTGCTTGGGGCCTGAGAAATTTGCTCTCCTAACAAGCCCCAGATGATGGTGATGCTACTTGTCTGTGAACCACACCTCGAGGAGACCACCTTTCTCACCTGTCACCACTAGCCATCCTGTGTATGCTGACTTAACATCCTGTGACCTCAGTTCTGCCCCAGAGCATTGGCCACCAACTGGCTCAGCCTGGGCCAGACCACTGGTTACCGAAGAGTACCAGCAGCTTAGGCTGACAGAGCTAGCGGCAGAATCCAGAACAGCCCTTTCTCTTCTCCCTCACAGCTTCTTGCATGTTCATCCTTTGCTCAGGTTCTGCTCATAGAGAAATCAACATAGACACAGTTATCACCATTTGACCCTCTAAACAGAGGTAGGGAGTTGCTGGTAGCTTCTCAAGAGGTCCAAGGACCAGACTTAGAAAACAGCAGGTCCCAGAATGCTCAGAGATGTGGAATGAGAGTAACCAGGATGTTGAGTCCTGAGGCTGTGCCGACACCCTGTACCCTTCTTGCTTCCCATTGGATGGGCCTGTGTCAGACTCATCAGTCTCACCTCTAAGGGTAGAGATGAAGAACCCATTCCAGTGGGAGTGCAGCAGAGGACCTCCAACAAGACGACCCTCCCTCCCTCCGTATGGGAATTAGCATTAAGTAGAAGGGGGGAGGGATCCTGAGTCCCCTCATCCATCGTTCACTACAGACTGTGCCTCAGCTGTCACAGAAGTTCCAGTGAGGGATTTAAAGGCTGAGGATCAGCTGCGGATGTAGCTCTATTGTAGAGTGCTTTCCTAGCACAGAAGGAGCCTTGCCCTGCCTTCAATCCCCCTGTATTGTGTAAACCAGGGGTGGTGGCACAAACCCTTTGCTTTTAGAGGCGACCGCCGGAAGATCCAAAGTTCAAGGCCAGTTTTGGAGGCCATCCTGGGCTAGATGTGGCTGAGAAGTAATTGGCTCTGTAAGAAGCAGTTTCGTTGGGGGCTTGCTGGGGTTGGCTCCTGCCCTAGCTCCAGCACCTTCTTTCCCCTCAGGGAGAGGATGTAGGCTTCATCCTTTAATTGGAAACTGGGTGTGGCTGTGTGGGTGTCTTCCCCACCTCTCTGCTCCAAAGGCAGTGCCACACCTACAAAATCATAGCACTTTCAATTGCTCTTATTCTCTGGTCAGCTTCCTCTTCTCCCTTGGACTGTTTGCACTTAACTAGGTGTATGTGCTGTCCAGGAGGTAGCCTGAGGCATGAATGGGATGTAAATCATCCCTTTATCTCTGACCTCTTTAGCTTTCTCTTCTGCTGGTGGTTTGAGTTTATTATCGGCTAAGGCCCCTGACCACCGCCCACCATCTTTTGTTTCCAGAGCTGCAAGTCTTCCTGAAAAAGGAAGGGCAGACTTTGAGGTGTGATACTCTTATCTTCAGGAGAAAGTACGGAAGAACTTAGCCTCAGAGGGAGTAACTCTGCTTTCTCTCTCTGAGGATTCTTTCTGCATCTGCCTTTTTACTTTTGAGACAATCTCATGTAGCCCAGGCTGGTCATAATTTCCCTGTGTTGCTGAGGCTGACCATGGACTCCTGATCCCCTGTCTTCACTGAGTGCTGGGATTACAGGCATGTGTTACCATATCCTCCACATTAAAAAATGTGGTGTTAGGGACTGGACCCAGGGCTTTGCAGAAGCATGGTACCAACTGACCTACATCTCTAGCCCTCCCGTCCCAGCTTAACGAACCCAGCTCTCCTTGGATGCAGAGCAGAACTGAGACACTTGGTTGGCAGAGGGCTTGGTCGAGCCTTCACTTGAGGTCGGGAGGTGATTTTTAGGACGCAGCTGTACCTGGGCAGGCAGGACCAGGCTAGCTGGTGGGATGGATTTCAGATGATATCTCCTCTTCTGGCATGACATTGGCCATCTGGGCGTGGCCATGAAACTCTTAGCCAGGGCAGCAGTTCTAAAGTCAGGGTTCATTTACCTGGAGATTTAGAACAACTCTTGATGCCAACTCTTTCTTGTCTGACAGGTGTGCGCCTTGACCGAGTGAGAGGAGGCCGCCAGAAGTACAAACGACGGCTGGATTCAGAGAACAGTCCCTACCTGAACTTACAGATCTCCCCACCTGCTAAAAAGCCATGTGTGTATCAGGCAGGCCCTGCTGCCTTTCTCAGCCTGGGATACCTGGCATCTTCCTGGGGCGGTTCTGTCTTCCCTCCACTGGGTGGTGGGCAGTGTGGATCTAAAGATGGCCACCAGTGCCTGGTATTGCCTGGCGTCATCAGAAGGCCTGTCTATATGGGATGACGTAAACCCCACTTCCATGTGAAATAAGGGCCCCAGTCTAGTATACAGACCTTGTCTCCATGGCCACCCTCTCCTGTTCAGGATCCTCTGAGCAGCTTCCCATTGCAGGAACATCTCAGTGCTCTCATTACTGTTGCTAGCAGCTTTGTGATGTTAGCAGACAGACAGACAGACAGACAGACCCCAGCCATATTTGACCTTCCCGTGGGCTCTATACCCACTCTTCCCCAGGCATTGACTGTTTGCTTCCCGTTGCTCATTACAGTGACTATGATTGTCTCGGATCTACTGGTTGTTGAGCAGGACAAGCTGTATGCTATGCCTCCCAGTGATATACCCGAGGGAGATATCAAGGCCCTGACCACTCTCTGTGAATTGGCAGATCGGGAGCTTGTGTTCCTCATTAACTGGGCCAAGCACATCCCAGGTGAGTCATGGTGGGGTGGGGGCAAGAATGGTAAGGGGCTCTAGACTCACCCCTTCCCATAGCTGTGCCTTTGATGCCTGGTACCTGGCCCAACAAAGTCTAGAAGACCTTGCCAGTCCACGTTTCTAACAGCCCCTTTCTCCTCTCTGGGATTGAAGGGAGTAGCCTTTGGAAGGTTCAGCAATGTTTATGAACTGCCAGGGCACATTAGAATCTCTTATCACTTTGGTAGGAGCTGCAATTAGAGGTTCACCATTGGAACTCCCAAGATAAAACAGTAGGCTTTTCCTGTAGAGTTCACTGCAGTGACAATGGAAAACAGTCATCTTCCTTAATATTAGCTGCAGGCAGATAGAAGGAGTTAGGAGCAGGGTGGGGAGTATGCTCAGATTCTAGGCCTAGAAGCCAAGTTGCCTGAACCTATCACTCGACCTGTCACGTGAGAGTATGAGAAAATGACCTTTTCAGTTTAACCCAAGGGCGAAATGAGGTCATGAGTCCCAGGTGTGGCCTCTGGCTGGCATGTGCCAGTATCACCTGCATGCTCACCGTGGCCACCTGCTGGATCTTTGCTTTGTCTCATGGTTGAGACTCCATGTCAGGAAGTGCATGCACACTGTGTTTCAGGTCCTGTGGGCCTCTCACTCTATGGATCCAGGCCCCATTGTAAACCTCTGGGTGAGTCCAGGTGAACAGTGGGAGCCCATGTAATTCCGTATTGCCCACACATGGGGGGCTTTCTCTATACAGTTCAAGGTCCTGTCCCTGTGGATTGTGTGGGAGACATGCTGTTAGCTCTGGCAGTGAACCCCTCTTTCTGGCTGTGTGACACATGGGTTCTTCTGTGTATAGTTTTTTTTTTCTCAACCGTGGCCCTTAAAGATGAGCATAGCACACATGGAAACACAGCAGAGGTGTCCTGGCCTGTGGGTACCAGCAGTTAATTGAGGTGATTCAAGTCCTATGTGAGACTCACATGTTCCATGGGAAGGCACCAACTTGTGGACAGGAAATGCTGTTGCTGACACTAAACTTCAGGAAGCCTAGAGGTTTCTGACATGGTCTCCTGGCTCTCTCATCCTTGGGTGGGTTTGCCAGAAGCCTGGCTAGTACGTCCTTTGTAAGAAGCTCAGTCTCCTGGGATTATACACGACGTAGTTTTGAAATCTGTCCTGTGCTGACTCAGCACAGATGTGGCATCAGGCTGATGCTTAAGACACCTCAGCCTGGATTGCTCCACTAACCCCAAGCCAAATTGGGCACAACCACCCCAGCCCAGCCCTCGAGACTACTATTCCCGGTCAGACAGGTACAGTGTTTGAGAGATGACTCTGGAGTGACGCCTGGCGGTCTGCTGGATCAGTAGTTTTGTTGCCCTTACCTGCACAACACCTGGAGGAAGGGAGTGTCCTACGTCCTATGGATGGTTTTCACATCTATGCCAAGTAAGAGGAATAGGCAAGTAGGGTAGTTGCTGGGGACATAGGCTTTGGAGCCAGACAAGAGGAGGCTCCTGTCCCCGCTCTGCCCTTGGTGACCTTGTTTAAGCTTTATCCTGAACTTCAGTGTTCCCATCTGTAAAATGGGAACCACTTAAGCCCCCATTAGGAGTCCCAGGAGGATGTTGCACACTCAGATCTGCTACACCTGCCATGGTTGTCACAGTTACTAAGAGTGACACAGGCCTCCACTGCACAGGCACTTCATCTCCAAGTCCTGTGTATTAGAGACAGTGTAGCTGAGTATGGTGGCTCACGCCTGTCATCTCTGCACTCTGGAAACAGGGGCGGGAGGGCTTGCCCTACAGTTGAGGCCAGTCTGTTCTGCAAAGCCAATTCCAGGCCAGACAGACAGGAGGTGAAATCAAGCAAATGCTTGATTGTCTGTCCCATACACCCAAGCCTATTTTGCATAAATTTGCATGTTGAATCACTGGGCCTTGACCTTCAGGTGTTTAAGGTAAAGTTAATTAATAAGGGTCTCTTGCCACCAGTTGTAAACCTCACACTAAGGGCAAAGAAAGACCAAGTGTCTTTTAAGAACAATTTTCTTTTATATCTATGGGTAGGTGTTTTGCCTCCATATAAACCTGTGTACCGTGTGCATGCAGTGCCCAAGAAAACCAGAAGAGGGCATCATCCTCTGGAACTGGAGTTACAAATGCTAGTAGTTAGTGATCCTCCATATGGGTACCGGGAATCTACTCTAAGCTCTCTCTATAGGAGCAGCAAGTGACCTTGCTGGCGACTATCTTTCTAGCCCCATGTCTAGTATTTTTTAAAACTGTTGACTGAATCCTACTTCTGATTACATGCTTCCATGTAATCAGAAGGCTTACAGAGGGAGAAAGTGAAGGTTGGTTAGAGGGCTAATATGTTAGAGCCTACCCCAAGACCATGTTGAGTCAGTTTCTTCTGGCCAAGGACACTCAGAAGGGAGGATTTCAGACTGCCCAGGACTGGAGTTTTAAAACTCTGTTTAGATGTGGCTCATCCTTCAGTGTCTTTAGCCTGTGTTCTACAACTTCATGTTTGCAGAGTAAGCACCAGACAGTGGGTCTTTCCCAAGATATGGCTTAGACAGAGTTGTGGGGGTGTCCACTCATTAACCAGAGAAGATCTGACCCCACCCCCAGCCCAGAAGCCTGAAACCTCCAGTAGGTTACCATGTCTGAAACCCATTTATATTGTATTTTTATAATCTTGCTGCACTAGATTTTATTTGTCCTTTATGTGTCTATGCCCTGGTGCCTCCTCTGCACCTGGGGCCATTAGTGAGTGAAATGAGGTCCACCTGAGCATAGCTGTGCACTGAGTTACCTTGATACTCGTGGCTTCGTGGGACAGCCTGGGAGGCAGCATACAACTTGGCTACACCAGAAATAGCTGGATTGATGCATGGAACAGAGTAGAACAGAGTGACAGAGATCACACAGTCCTCAGAATGTTGCAAAACTTACTTAAAATAAGTTTATTTCTGGAATTTTCTACCTCATCTCTTCACATCCAGTTGGGTAACTAAAACCTCAGAGAGTAAAAGCTAGGACCAGGAGGGGCCGGCTGCACATCACCATCTATTCTATTTTTCAAAGATGAGGATGCTACTGTGTAGCTTTGGCTGGCTTTGAGGTTGTGCTTCTGCCCCCACCTCTTCAGTGCTGCAATCATAGGCTCAGTCAGAATAATAACATTTTGCTCAGGTATTGTTTGGGTCACTTTGAGGTTACACTACTGTAAATACAAGCTGTTGCCTTGAACTGTATATTTCCAAGTATCGGGCTTCCTGGAGGGTAAGCCCTAGGCGTGAGAGCAGCAGCTGATGACCCATGTGACCCAGAGATGAGTCTGCAGCCGCTGTAGCTAGGCAGCTAGTGGTACAGAGTGCGTTTCAGTCTCCTGCATTGTTGTCCTGTTGTCTGCCCCTCCCCAGGCAGCTTGGATTCCACCCTGGCCAGCAGAGCCTTCATTGGGAGTCACCACTCCTGCCCAGCCCAGACTGCTGTGTGCAAGGGGATCCCTAGAGGCCTCCTCAGGAAGGCTCTTTGGACAGCCTGCTCCCAGGGAACCGCTGTCTGGCTGGATGAAGGATGAGCTGCCTAGCAACAGCAGCTGTGTCTGAAGTGGCCCCAGACCCTGTAATTACATCTCCCTTTATTACCTCTCTAATGGCCCTCCAGGTCGGCAGAGACCGTCATAAATTAGTAGATTATGAACTCCACTTGCCACAAATTATGTGCTTTTTTTTTCCTTTTTAAATTCTAGGAACACATAGTGTCAGTGGGGGGATGGGGCCTGCTGTTATTAGATCCACTGGTGCAGATAACACAGTTTTCCTGGGGCTGAGGAGCATATCGAGGGAGACCTGAGAGCCAGGGGTCCTGGGCTGGGCAGTACCACCCAGGGTGAGCTGCAGGGAGGGTTGGCCAGCCTTGCTCCTCCGGAGCCCTGGCCACCTGAGCCTCTCTAGGATTTTTTTTTTGCTCCAGGGACCTTGCTGGCCCAGATCCCATATGAATTGTTGGAGGCCCAGCCCAATTGGAAACACAAGTGGAAACACAAGTGGAGGGTGTTTTCCCAAAGGTGCTTGTGTTTTACATGACAAGAGAATCTACTTCTCTGCTAATGCTAGGTGTAACAGAAGTGAATGTGAAAACCTGGTCTTGGGGTGGGAGGGGGGAGGAAGAAGGAGGGAGGAGGGGGGAAGGAGTGTATAGTCAGCAGTATTCCCTCTCCCCACCGGCTCACATTTTAATACTGTATTACTATACTTTATCATGCAATGATAGTAAATACTTGCACGTCCTGTGTGCTAAGCAGACCAAGAAGTCTTCGGTGTGTTTGCATATTTAACCTCTGCACCTCTGACATGCTGCCGTCAGTCCCATTTTATAGAGTGTAGATACCCAGGGTCAGAGAAGGCGGCCTTGCCTAGGGTCACCTTCGGTGGCCAGCAGAGTGACTACTTTGACCAGTTGGCTCTGGAGACTTGTACCTCCCACGTGTCTTTGCACATGCGTTCACACAAATAGTTCTCCCTCACATGCTGGGTTTACATACTATTACGTGTATCACGCGTTACATTTTTATAGTTTCCTGCCTGGCAAATGTTCTGCATGTGAGCTAGCAACAACTGCTTTCTCGCCTCCACCCTGGTCCTCACCTGGAGTTAATTATCCTTATTCCCTCTTGTAGTGTTTCTTCTCTCAACTATTCGAAAGCATTAAAATGGTTTCAAGTAGTGACAGCACACACTTGCTTTTGCCTGGTGGCTAGCATGCCTCATATGTGCGGAGGTTTTCGGAACTCTGTCCAGGACCTCTCAGATGTTGGAGAAGAGGAAGGGACTCCCTTCCAGGGGTGAGCCCACCCAGACCTCACACCCAGCTGGCCCAACAGTGTGAGAGCACACCTCCTGAGTGTTCTCTCTCACAGCAGCCTAGAAATTTTCAGATGGCTGTTGTCTGTCTCCCCCAATCCCCACAGCATGCCAGCCTCTTACGGCGGATCTAATGGGGTCTCTAAGCAAATGTTTTAGGTTGTTTTCCTGCCATCCCAGGGTCAGGCCAAGGCATCTGTCTGTCCTCCGCTGTGACTGCTTGTGAGGCTGGGTGGGTAGGAAGGCAAGCTTAGGGCTCAGGAGCACATCTCTACCTCTGTGGAGTTTCCCTTCAGAGCTCAGCCCTCAGGTTGCTGTGCAAGGACTCCCTGGACTGTCCTTAGCATCGCTGAGGATTGCATGTTCTCAGAACCTTCCAGTCTGAAGTTCTTTTTTTTTCCTTTTCTTTCTTTTTTTAAAAGTTAAGTAAAATTTTTGGTGGGTTTTTCGAGACAGGGTATCTCTGTGTATCTCTCCCTGGCTGTCCTGGAACCTACTCTGTAAACGAGGCTGACCTCGAACTGAGAGATTCACTTGGCCTCTGCCTCTCCAGTGCTGGGATTAAAGGTGTGGGTCACCCTGTTGGTTGGTGGACATTTAGTGACATGTGACATCATCTCCACAGTAAGCCTTGGAGGCTGAGAGTTATGGTTTGAGCAAGCCATTAGTTTTGCAGGGGCCATGCCTTGAGGGATGAGCCTCACCAGCGTGTTCCCATGCCCAGAGCCTGGCCATACTCAGCTCCACGCATCTCTGCTGCCTTCCAGCTCATTGTCTGTTCACTTCACCCCGTGTGCCTCCTCTTCCCTCCCCAGGCCTTCTGTTCTGAGACTACCCCCCTCCCCTGCGGTCCACTCCTTCCCCACCCACACCTTCCCATGCTGGCTGATTGGTATCTGTTAATTAATGTCACCCAAAGCCTCTCCTACTCATGGACCTGATAAAGGAAATTGGATGTCCATTTCAATCTATCTTTTATTACCTCCGGCTTCCTGCCCCACCCCCCACAGCCACTTACCCTCTGTGGTACTACTGGGAATGTGGGCAGATACACAGTTTAACCCCTGTCTTCTTTCCTGTGCCCCACCTGACACCCAAGGAGTCACAGTCACCAAAGCTCCCACTAATTGGTGGGTACACTCCTGCTCTGTGATTGGTCCAGGGCCCATAATGGTTGGATTTAGAAAATGGAGGCAAGATAATTGGCCTTCAACCTCAGGTACCCCCACAAGGGAACTTATCCTGGGTGGGTAACAAGAAAGAGACCACATAAGCCCTAAAGGCCGTCCAGGAACTGGGCAAGTCCAAAGAGGAAGAAATAGTAAGGATTGTGGCAGCCTTCTCTGTCATCCTTGGAAGAGGGATGTCGGCCTACTATGTGCCAGAAGTGGTGTGAGGTCTTCCACATGCCATTCATCCTCATGACACCCCCATGTCATGAACAATGACTAGACAGGGCTAAGTCCTACACTAGCAAATTCCTTCACTGGCAGAGATTACACAGAAACAAATACCTTGATTTCAAATTGCACATGGCACATTATGCAAATGGTTTTGTGGACTCTTCTTTTTTTCTTGCTCTTCCATGCCCTGGGAGTTGAGTTCAGAGCCTTACATGTGCTAGGCAAGCACTCAACAACTGCCCTATATTCTCAGCCCTGTTTGGTTTGTTTTGCTTGAGACAAAGTCTGGCTTTGAACTCCAGATCTTCCTCCCAAGTACTGGGATTATAGGCATGTATCTTTCATGTCCAGTTGTTTTCTTCTCTTAATAAATGCTTAGAATCTGACTAATCTGCTGCCTGTTTCTGGGTGAGTCCCTCCTCCCCAGAAGTTACTGCCTCCTGTTTAGTAGTTATGATGGTTGAAATTAGCAAACTTACCCTTGGCTCCGTTGGCTTCTCATAAATCAGGCTGTTAAGTGAGTTTGCCTAAATCAAGTCCACACAGGCCAATCTCATCGTGTCACAGACCTTTATCTCAACATTAATAAGAGCTCATGGGTTCTATAATTGTGTTCCCGTGAAGCGAACAGCCAACCATTCTGAAGCACACTCTGTGCTTCTGCTCATTCCAGTGACAAAGAGGTCCAGGTTTGCAGAAGTTACATGCCCTTATCAAGGTCCGCTCACAGCCAGTACATAGGCAGTCAGGGTCAAGCCCAGGCAGTCTTTCATAGCACATTGGACAAAGCAGTGTCAGGATTCTAGAGCCCTCTGTCTTACTTAGGGTCTCTATTGCTATGAGGAAACCCCACAACCAAAAAGCAAGTTTAGAAGGAAAGGGTTTATTTGGTTTACACTTACAGATCATAGTCCATCGCTAGAGGAAGTCAGAACAGAACTCAAGTGGGACAGGAATCTAGAGGCAGGAGCTGATGATGCAGAGATCCTGGAGGGGTGCTGCTTACTGGCTTGCTCCTTACAGGCTTACTCAGCCTGCTTCCTTATAGAACCAAGGACCCCCTGCCCAGAGATGGCACCACCTACCATGAGCTGGGCCTTCCACCATCAGTCACTAACTGAGAAAATGCTTTACAGTTGGATCTCATGGAGGCATTTCCTCAACTGAGGCTCTTTCCTCTCAGATGACTATAGCTTGTGTCAAGCAGATGCACAAAACCAGCCAGTACACCCTCTTAACTCCCATTTCCCCTCCTTGGAGGGAGGAGGAGCCTTTGTGAGTACTAGTGTCCAAAGCACATCTGCTGAGTTTTCTCAAGGGAGCGTGATGACAGTCCAGACAGCCAGAGTGAGTGCTCACAGGCTGTCTTTGGAGCCTTGCCCTCCCAGCAGGATAACTGAATCCTCCTTTCTGGCTAGAAGGATCTGGTATTAAGCAGAGAGCTTCCCTGGAGCTTGCAGAGTGTTGGAGACACCCATCTTGCCACTCCAAATCTTGCTACTAATTCAGCAGCTCTTTCAGTTACAAATGCACCTAATTAATCAGTGTTGTCTCTCCACACTGGGAAAGACCTAGAACCAATGAGTATAGCGATAATAACATTGACCCTATGCCTATTATGTAACTCTTTTCCATGAATTCTGGTGTGATTCATTTACTAAGGGGATGGCAACGGCACCACAGGACTCCCCCACCTCCAGCAGGGTCTGGGGATGCAAGGACACAGCCCATTCTCGAGGCTGCCCTCTAGCAAGCACCAAGGAAGCCCGTGTGACCACTTCTGATCACTGACTTCTTCCCCTTCTGCAGGCTTCCCCAGTCTGACACTCGGGGACCAGATGAGCCTGCTGCAGAGTGCCTGGATGGAGATCCTCATCCTGGGTATCGTGTACCGCTCGCTTCCTTACGATGACAAGCTGGCATATGCGGAGGACTATATCATGGATGAGGAGCACTCTCGCCTGGTAGGGCTGCTGGAGCTTTACCGAGCCATCCTGCAACTGGTACGCAGGTACAAGAAGCTCAAGGTAGAGAAGGAAGAATTTATGATCCTCAAGGCCCTGGCCCTTGCGAACTCAGGTAAGGGTGGCACGTGACCCTTGGAGGGCTTCAGGGGTTCTGTGGGAGCCTAACAAGCACAGCTCAGGCTGTGGGCGGGGCTGGCTTACAGATGTGGGGATGACAGACATTTCTTTTATCAGCTAACACCACATTAGTTACTTTTCTCTTCCCGTGATGAAAAGCAACTTACAGAAGAAAGGGTTTCGTTTTGGCTTAGGATTCCTGAGGGATAGACAGAGTACAATACGTGAGCAGGGAGCGATGGCTCAGTGTGGCAGCCGAAAGTGGAGAGGGAGGATTTCGTTCACACACGGGAAGTAGACAGCGCGGAACAGGAAGTGGAATGAGATTATAAACCTCAAAGCTGGTCCTCCAGCAAGGCTACGCTTTCTGAAGGTTCCTTTATCTTCTCCATACACCACCAGCTGGGGATCAAATGTTCAAATCCACGAGCCTATGTGGACGTGCTCATTTAAGCCACTACACCCTGCAAGGGTGGCCTGGAGTTCAAAGGACAGTCATGGAGGCCAGCACTGGTTTTGTATTTCCTAGGACTTTCACTTGCACAGATACCAAAGGACGGAGATTATTGCTAACGGCTAGGTCTGTGTCTACCACATGAATGATTTGCTTCGCTCTGAGCCTAAGTGACCACAAGCAGTGCCTATTCCACAATGTATTTGTATAAAATTATGTTAACCACATAAGTAACACACAGTCGTGAGTGTTCAGCTTGCTAAACTGGCTAGGACGTTATGTACATAACTCTTATTATAATCCCGTTTTACAGTTGTGGAAATCGAGGCTGGGAAAGTTGTAAATTTGTCCAGGGTAACATTGTTTAAAGATGTCAGGGTTAGTTCAGGTATAGAGGCACAGGCCTTTAATCCTAGCACTAAACAGGCTGAGGCAGGAGGAGCTCTGAGTTTTAAGCCAGCCTGGTTTACACAGCGAGGTCCAGGCCAGTTAAGGCTACACAGTGGGATCTCATCTTTATATATATATGTGTATGAATAAAAAGAAAAATAAATGAAAAAAGTCAGAATTAGGATCTAAGCCACAAAGCATGTAATTCTCAGAGAGCACAGGCTTATGGCCACTCTTGGCGTCTTCCCATCAGATTGCCCAGGTTCACTACAACTAACTTCTCACGTGATGGCTTAACCTAGTGTTAAAAAGGTTGTAGATAATTCTTTATTTCCTAAGCTTCCTACAATTTCAACTGGTCTATATAGGCTGAGGTGTTGGGTAACTGGCAGATCTGTCTATGCTCGGAGCCTCTGACCTACTGGAGGTACTCTGGGTGCCAGGGAAAAAGAGACATGCAGGGTCTCTACATCCATGAGAGTAGCTCTAGAACATGCGCATACAACTGTAATCCTGCTGCAGGGGCAATATGTGGCAGAGTTCTTGCTCTGGCCAGGGACCAGGTGGGCCTGAGTTCAAACTTTATCTCTGAGGCTAAAGAGATGGCTTAGCAATTAAGAACACCAGCTGCTCTTGCAGAGGACCAGAGTTCAGTTTCCAGCACCCACATACTTCCCAGCACTCACAAACTTCTAATTCTAGTGGTAAAGGATCCAGCACCCTCTTGTGGCCTTCACTGGCACTGCACACACATGGTATACACACACACACACACACACACACACACACCCAACTATCCCTCACACTAACAGCATGACCTTGGTTACTCTGTCCTTGAGTAGGAGGTATTCCCAGGTCCACCTTCAAGCACCTGTGAGTATTAAAGATCAATTTCGGATAACGCAGCCTAGTGCCTGGCCTAGAGGAAAGCTCAGTAAATATTAATTATTGTTGCTGCTGTTATAACATCAGAGGAAATCGTTTTCCCAGCACATGACGAGGGAAACTGGCTCCCAGGTGGAGACACACACACACACAGGCAGACTCCCACTTCTCTGTTCGTGCCAGGCTTTCCCAGAAAGTCTCATCCCAGGAACTCCCATCCTTAGTAACTTGGCTTTGTTGCTGTTAGCTCTCCAGAAATATCCTCTCTCTGGTGCCTTTCCTGAGGTCAGCAATCCCCAGTCAGGCATTGTCAGCCAATGGAGGCTTCACACAGCACAGAAGTCTGCCTTGGACATCTGTGGGTTCAGGCCTTGGCATTGTATTGTTCCTTTTGGCCTCCTGCCTCCTCTTCCTTCTGAAATCCCCCTTCCCGTCCCCCTCTTTTCCCCCCTCCCCCTTTCTCCTTCTTCCTCCCCTCCCCCCTCCCCTCTTCCTCCCCCTCCATAAGTCATTAGCCTAAACCCCTGCCTTAGGCTCTGCTCCTAAGGATCTAACCTGATACATGTCGTGTTTTCTTTTTGGCTGTAGCTCTGTAAATGAACAGCACATGGAATTCCATGTGTCCTCCCTGCGCCCCCCCCCCCATCCTCAGCACACTTTTTCCACTCAGTGTTAGGTAATTTACCGCAATTAGTAAACCAGTGAGGAGTGACACCTCTCCAGTTTTTGAGACAGTTTCATCAGTCTGTCGCCCAGGCTGGCCTAGGACTGACTGTATATCCCAGGCTGACCCAAAACTCACAGAAATCCTCCTGCATCAGGCTTCCAAATATTGTAATTATAGGTGTTTACCACCCTCTCATGGCAGTGGCCCTTGCCTGCAACCAGAGACTCCTTACTCCTGTCTTCTATTAGTTTCTAAAACCCTGTATCTTGTGGTCCAGGAAGGGAATATGGGTGGACATAGCCCCTGCAGGTCATAGTGCTGAGGCAGAACAGTCTACAGAGTGTATTGGATGGAAAATGGATGTCTAGGAGACCAATCAGGCCTCCTGGCAGCAGTACAAGGGCCCCCGTGGCTAAGTGGATGGGGTGACTCAGGTACCTGACAGAAGAGCTAAGCTCATCAGAGGCTGACCCAGGCCCCTTGAGAGTGTGCCAGCTGTCACTCACCTGCATCCCAGTCATCTCTAGGGCTCTCTGACAGCAGAAAAAAATTCATAGCCATTGATTTTGTAATTAACAGTTTATCAATGCCATCGATACAGACTTGCTGATGGATTGCAAAGAAATTGATCTTGCAATGTTATTTTATTTCATTTTTGGTTGAAAGCACCTGCCAATTGTGGCTCCTTGGGGAGGGTGACAGGATGGAAAATGGGGTCAGAGGTGGCTGGGGCCCAGCCCTGTAGGGATTCTGGAAAGTATAGGCTGGGAGGAGACCCAGGGGCATGCGGAGCATCACTATGACCAGTCAGCTGGTGCACATGCCTTGGCAGTTTGGTTCAGGCGTGCACTGTACTTTCCCATTCCTTCAAGGAATACAGAAGGTTGGCTCAGCTCTCTCTGTTCACACAACAAGCTTTGGGACTCCAGTTCATGAAGGCAGCACAGGATGTTAAAAAAAGTGTCTGGGTAGTTTTCCCACAAGACTGGAAGATTCCCTTTGTTTTGCTCAGACCCAGCTGTATCCCAGTGTTTCAGACAGCTGAGCTCATGGTCTGTAAGCATTCCAAGCTAATGGTGCTGAGGATCAGACCCAAGCAAGGCCTCGAGGATGCTAGGAAGCATGCATCCCTAAGCTATATTCCCACTGGCTCCCTCGGTCACCACACCCCTCTATCCCCCTTACCCCCAACCTAGACATTGACTTCTGCCAGCCAGAGTTGTAAGATTGGTGGCTGTACTGCATGTGGGTGATACCCATGGCTCGGCATCATCATGGAGACATGATGGTGTCAGTAGTGATAGCGTGAAGCTCCTATGACCCAGGTGCCTAATTGTTCTAAACCATTAGCTGTATCACCCTAATGGGGGACAGAGATGTTATATAACTTACCTAAAGTCTCACAGAGCCTGAATGTGAGGGATATAGGACTCTAGCACTTCCAGCCAGATTCCAGAGTCCCCTGACTCTGGGACATCCAACAGGTCTGCCCATGAACATGGGCAGAGCCCTCCTGGTGGTCTCTCTGTGAGCTCTGAGCTCAGTTCCACCCTCAGTCTCTGACTCAGCCCTGCAGTGAAGATCCTCATTCTACTCTGAATAGTCAGCTTTTGCAGAAGACAGATAGATAGGCTGCCTGCTGGTCTGTCCTCCACTCCAGGAATGCCTTCCATGCTGGGGTGGCAGCAGCCCCTACTGACACTGACCCTCCCTCTTCTGTGTCTACAGATTCGATGTACATCGAGAACGTGGAGGCTGTGCAGAAGCTTCAGGACATGCTGCATGAGGCGCTGCAGGACTATGAACTGAGCCAACGCTATGAGGAGCCACGAAGGGCCGGCAAGCTGCTGCTGACACTGCCCCTGCTGCGGCAGACAGCAGCCAAAGCTGTGCAACACTTCTACAGTGTGAAACTGCAGGGCAAGGTGCCCATGCACAAACTCTTCCTGGAGATGCTGGAGGCCAAGGTGTGATGGCCCAGCACACAGACGGACGGACACAATCCATGTGGAGACCTCCACAGCCACCAGCCTCAACTTTTTCACACCTGCATCGGGGCTCTGAGCTGTCCCAGAAGAAGGGGTTTCCTTGCTTCCTGGCCATGTGCAGACTCCTGGGGGCAGCAGATGGGGAGATGGGGATGGGAGGGTGGGGGCGGGGGGCTCATCAGTCACCCGCATTTTCTTTGGTATTTTTTTTTTCCTTCTCCATGGGCAGTGCTAAGGCTTGGGCCAGGGCTGACTTCCCCTAGGGCTGGAGATCATCAGAGGAAGCATCCCTTCCTACAAGGGATCCATTTCTGAATCACTCCCTATTTAGGACCTGGAGGTACCTGGATGGGCAGTGCTTAGTGCCCAGAATCCAAGAGACTTAGATTGGGTGCTCCTGAAGGTGTAGGTGTTATCGAGGGCAGGCCCTGCAGGAGGTCTCTGTGGCCTCTCCCGAGGCTCTGTACTTCCTCCATCTAGCTGGCTCCTTCTCCTTCCCCCTTTCTTCTTGACCCTGTACACCCAGCTCTCAGTGGATGCTCCTGCTGGAGTAGCCACACCCCAGCCCAAGAAGCCCCTCCCCTGCTTCCTGCCCTTACCTCAGCCAGCTGAGGTAACTCCAGGGCATGTAAGGACTCAGAAAAGAGTTGGGTCATATACCCACTGCTCCTTGCCTGTTGTTTCTCCTTCTCTTCTTGGGTGTGGCGAGTCTAGAAACCTACGGAGAATTCAGGACCTGGCTCCATCAGAGGACACTTGGGGGACTCTCCCTCAAGGTCAGCAGCTTGGGGTGTAGGATATTGTGTAGGATCGTGAAAGACTCAGTGGTAGGGAAAGTGTAATTGCATTTGCACCAGGGATGTTTGATGTAGCCCTCCTGGGTCAATTCCTGGCAAGACCCTGCAGTCTGGTTGTTGTATAAGGTGATCCACCAACATATCCCAGTTCTAATAAACCCCTTAGCCCTAGGCACATGAACATGGCTTTCCTCTGTTTCACCCACTCAAAGGGTGGTCCCCAGCTCATGCTGGTGTTCAAGGGGTGACAGGATGTCCTAAAGATGAAGAGGTTCATTCTGGAAAATGGACACGCCACTTTTCTGAGAACTACTCCAGGCTTTACCAACTCTGATCCCTTCCTGGAGTGCAAGGGTCCCTCTTTCAGGCCTTCTGGCACTTTCTGCCACTCTGCTGGCTCTGCCTCCCTGGTGACACATCTAGGAGCTGCTGGGACTCCAGATTGGGGGCTGGTCACTTCACATAGTTAATACTAAACTTTCCTTGAGAGCCTTTTACTGTCCTTCGCCCACAAGGAATTGCACCTCAAAGCCACTGGGTGAGTGGGTATCAAGGCATTCATGCCTATGTGGGAGCCTCTCCTTATCCCTGATCTAAGGTAGACACCAGTTTTGTATTAAGCTGGGTTAACTCTCAGGAGCTGGGTTTAGCAATCCTGACCTCTGAAACCCCCCAACCCCCAGCCACACTGTGTGCCCAGAATTGTGGAAAGGGAGTGTCACCTAAAATCCCACCTAGTTCTCAGCACTTCTGGGCCTCTGGACCACACCAGTAAGAGTCAGATAACCGCCCACAGCTGAGTGGACACTGCTTTGAAGCAGCAGCAGTTAAGTGGGCAGCCTTAGCTCCTTGGTCTACTAATGCAACCTGTATGGGATGCTTGTCACCTGAGGTGGCCGCTCACCTGCTGTCCCTAGATAGAAACCATGTTTTACAAGTGAAGAGAATGGACCAGTGACAGTTGAGTGCCTTGTGGCAAGGCTGAAGTCAGAGGATAGAGCCCACTTGTTCAAAGACAACCAGAGGAGGGACATCTGTGAGGCCAGGGTGCTCAAGACAGGAAATAGTGAGAGACTCCCTCTACCTCCCACCTCCCCCAGTCAGAGCAAAAACCCAGGCTACCTTCCATATCCATTTCTGGAACCCGTGGAGAGGAGACCTCTCTTTGCAATTGTGTATTCAGATAAAGATTATTTCACCCCAGAAATAAAACATAGCCAACCTTGTAGAAGGAGGTGCTGCCTCGGGCTTCTTTCTCTTGTCCCGTAACCTTTATGAAGATTCTGGATGGTTTTGGCATGCCTCCCGGTTTTTGCATCCATAAACAGATGACTTCCCATGTGTCAGATGACACAGCTTGAGAATAAGAGACTCTTATTTGGGGATATCAGGGGCAGAGCCTACACTATCTGTGCCTGGTCCTTTCCTCCAGACTTGACTACCCGTGGGAAGCAGGTGGCAGGCAAGGATGATAGGTGTGTGACAAGGAGACAGGAGGGCCCAGAGTCCAAGCCCATGGAACAGCACCAAAGAGAAGCACTATGTGGAGAGATTGCTTTATTTTCTGATAATGATGTTGTGGCTGGAATGACTTAAGATGTATATATTTTTTAACCAGCAGTCCTTAGTGCAGCTTCACCTTCCTGTATGTACATGTCTTCCCACAGTCCTCATGTAAACCACATGCCCTGGGATTATCCCATCCAGTCCCATGTATCTGAAATCAAATAAATAAGGAACGGTCTGCTGAGTCATTCAGGAATTGTCTGTTGGAGTACACTGCCTCCTGGACAGCATCGTCCTTAGGATTCATGTTGATAACCGGAGAGATCAGGGAGAAAACACCTGTGCCTAAGAGGCCTCATGGGTACAGGTTGCATGGATATTGTAAATGTGAGCAGGATTTACCCAGCTTGCAATTGGCCCTGGGTTTAATCCTTAGCATCACAAAGTATGAGAATAAGTGTGATCATCAACAGTCAGGAGTGTGACTTGGGACATCTGATGGAGGTCATCGAGGCCCTGCTGCTACTCGCTGGTAGCATTCCTCTCCTGAGAGGTGGCAGGTCACCCACCTGAGCACAGCAGCTGCCTAGGCTGCTTCAAGTCACCGCATGCTTCCAGGTTCTTGGCATCTTGTTCAAAGCATTGAAGTTCCCCCAAATTGCAAAGTCACAAGGAACTTCATTCAAAAGCAAGGTGATAGTATCGAGCAGATATGTTGCTTTGCAGCAGACTCCTTGTGTTATGAGAACCCAAAGCCCTGGTTACTTAACTGCTTTTGTGGGCAGGAGGAGATGGTTGCTAAGGGATGTGGGGAAAGTGGTTCTCTGTTTTCACTGACAAGCTTGGATTATTTACGACTTAGCTCACTGCTCATATGCCCGTGGTGATTTTAATCATGTGCATGTCCAACTATATATAGGTATAACATGGTAAATAAACTGGTTCAGACTGGATTGGTGCTCCCCCTCTAGTTTCCAGATGTGATCTGGGACATGTTTCAGTGGGAACTGATCACAAAAGAGCCGTCACTAAAGGGCTGCTAGGAAAGAGCAACTTTCTCCACTGTTTGGAATGGGGTATATCTGCAACTTGATGCTAGGTATATTTTTGGGGAGATGCGGTGTAAGGATAGCCTGAGCTAAGCAAAAGTCCAAGGCTGCTATGACCTTGCCTGCCAAGACCAAGAGAACCCAGAAGGATTATAGCAGGATGCTATTTGTTACAAGTAAAAGACATTCCGTCCCAAATTGACTTATGGGGAATTATTCCCACAGAGGAAGGAGGGTGTGTGTGTGTGTGTGTGTGTGTGTGTGTGTGTGTAGTAGGACACCATCATTAGACTGGGTTTGACCCAGAATTGCATAGTCAATATGATTCTAGTTCAACTTATAAAAATCGAGTAAAAGGTTTATTAGATTGGCTCTCCTGATACAGTGGTTGTCATCGATGGCTGTCTCAGAGAGGCTGAGAACAGTGTAGTTTTGTATCCATGAACCGGAGCCTCATCTGTCTCAACCTTGCACTGCTTGGAGGAGTCCCTGTTCTGTCTGCTTCATCTTTAACTTCTTTCATAAGAGCAAGAGACTGTTAGGGTTTGTTGTTGTTGTTGTCGTTTATTTCATACCCTGGAGGGGAGTGGGGAGAATCTCTCATCGCAAATGTGGCAAATGCCTGGGTCTCATCCTCAATCCCAGTGTTTCAAGGCTTTTTCCTGGAGGAATCATTTGTCATCTAGACCTGAGTAAATCCCATTCAACATCTTTGCTGTGAAGCAACTAGAAAGGAGAAGGCTGGAAACCCTCATAAGCAGACCACAGACCCCACTTCTGTGGACAGTTCAGAGTCTAGCTTTCAGAGTCTAGCTTTCAGTGAACTATGAAAGTCACCAACATAGGGTCCTCATCACAATCTGTCCTCTAATCTCAGCACACTGGAATGCACACAGCAGCTAGCCATGTTTCTTCCCTAACGGGTGTGCATGTGTGTATGCATGCATGTGTGCACTCGAGCAAGTGTGTGCGCATGAGCTCGCGCGTGTGGGGAGTGGGTGTGATGGGGGCGTGTCAATCATAACGCTGCAGATGAACTGGAAGAAGGGGTGGTATCTGTTGAGGTGGGAGGACTTGATGGAAGGCTGGGGCCAGAAGAACTGATGTGAAGTTTAAGATGCTATTGCTTGTCTAGGGAGACACCATCAGGGCAAAGTGTGGTGCTCCAGCTAACCAGAAAATGCCATGAGCTTCCTTAGTAACAGATTCAGCATGGACGCCTTTGCCTGGGATGGGTTCCTTTCCCAACACACAACCTTCGCTGTACAGAGGCAGACCCTCTCTGCCAATGCCACCTTTTGCAGTGTTAAAGGTGACGGTTACCAGACTGAAAATACAATATGAAATTTTCCAAAATTCCACTATATGAAGTTTCCAAGCTTTGAATAAGCTTTACTGCATTGCATTGTTATGATTATTGTATTCATTAGTACTACTTGCTTATCTCCTATTGTGCCTGAGTTGAACTTTATCATAAGTGTGTGTGTGCGTGCACTGTGGCATGCATGTAGAGATCAGAAGACAACTGTATGGAGTCATTGCTCTCCTTCCAGCATTACATGGGCTGTGGGAATTGAACTCAGACCATTCATCCAGTTTTCATCATTGGGCGGCAAGTGTCTCTACCCACTGAGCTATCCAGCTTATTGGTGGCAGAGGATAAGACAGGAAGAGAGAACTCACACTATAGGAGTCCTTGCTTTGTCAGCCTTGAGGTTATTTGGCAGAACAATGGCAAACCATGTCAAGTCCTAAGCAAGATCTGATGGCCATAGGAATGATGAAGACCTTTGGTCCAGGGCCAGCAGGATCCCAGGAGCCAACATAACTCCTCCCCTTCCCCTGTGTAATGGAGCCTCACACCGGGCACAACTGCCCATGACCAATGTCAATAGATTTCTCAAGGGATCCTAGATGTGTTAGATGCAGTGACCACCGTCTTTACTTTATGGGGGCTGAGACTTCAGCAAGACTTAAGGTTCTAGAGGTCAGGTTCATATCCAGACTTGTGCAAGTCCAAAGGAAGTCTCTTCTTTGAAGCCCCATATCCCAAATCTGGCTAGTCACTGAAAGGACTGAGTATATAGTAGCTACTCAACAAATCCCTCCATCTTTGCCTCTTCCTTCGTTATGATGAGGCCACAGAAGCCATCTCTAGCCACAGATGTCTGCTCCCACCCTGCCAGGGCTAGCTCAGACATATCCATAAGGACAGGTGTGCTGGGGAAGGGTTCTATAAGATTTACTGGAGGCTCTCTAGGTGCTCCACAGCCTATGCACAACCATGAGGCCACTGGCAGAGGCACTGTTGTGCTGGAATGGAGGCTATGGGACTACCCTAAGCCATGCCCCCATTGAAGTCCAAACACTGATGTAGCCTTCAGACCACATTAAGGGGAGCAAAAGTATCAAGACTTCCAACCTTACTTTTTGCTGTTCATCTTTGAAGAAAACATTAAGTCTAACCCCATGACTAGTATTGTGACAGTTTCCCCCCCATCATCTTAAAGGTCCCTGGATAGAAAGCTTAGACTCATTAAAGCAGAAATGATCTCAGCTGTGCAATGCCCAAGCTTAGCAGTCAGACAGGAGTATGCGTCTCCAGACACCCCAGAAGGCTTGCAGCTTGGGGGTGGAGATGGCAGAGATTTTGTGCTCCTCAGCCAGGTCTCTTGGAAACTGGTACTGGTTAGACTCCCCTCCTATTCTAATCAGAGACCTCCTGGGAGGTAGGGGCTGGGGAGAAGATACAAGCATCAGGTAAGGAAGAAGGCTGAATAACTCTGTCCTAGTCCTGGCCAGGGGCCATTGTCCTTCATCCTGTGCCCCATGAAGCCAAGCTGGTGTCCCTGCAATGGGGGAAACTAGTAGATGAGAGGGACCCAGGATCCAGGGGGAAGTGTTGAAAGGAAGGGGACTTTGAATCAGAGGAAACATTCCTGGAAGGAGACCAAGCTCCCCCAGCTTCCCCTGGAAGTTGCTTTGTTTAATATGCAAAGTACAACTGTCTTCAGAAGACATCTCAGCATCCATCACACTATGCAAATTCTGGCCCTAGGGAAGAGAAGCCCCTGTAAGTCACTCCAATCCTCTAATCAGGTGTGTGTAGGTGACAGCAGTGTGCCCAAGGAACAGCACAGGGCGGACAACAGCTAGAGATGAGATAAGGAGCCAAAACGGGTGAGAGCTTGCCCTAGGTCTGCAGGTTTGCATCTATGCCCAGTGGTCAATTTTAACCCTGGTCTTGGGTACAAGATAGAGCTGATGCTGTAGGCAACAAAAGGTGGGGAGCTAAACAAGCTGCTGCTGGCTGGGGCCGGTGAGTCAGAAGCCTGCGATGAAGTATAAAGGATGCCCATTCCCCCACCAACTGCCCAGGGAAAATGGTGAATGTGAGGGACTGGCTGTGGGATATGAGCACTTCCCCCCAAGCCTACCCTCTGTTGGACCAGGCAATAGCTGCAGCCTTCAGAGACAAAAATGCTTCAGCCTGGGAGCCTCTCCAGATGAAATACACGGGGCCAGTTAACTTTGTTTCAAAGGTATTTTAAATTACGAGTTTGTTAGGGAGTGGGGTATACCCATGTAAGTATAGTGACCTTAGTGGCCAGAAGGTGGCACTGGATCCCCTGAGCTGTAGTTATTGGCAGCTCACAGCTCAGCGTGGGTGCTAGGAGCCAAATTAGGTTCCTTGCAAGGGTACTACACACTCTTAACTGCTGAACCATCTCTCTAGCCCTGTTTTGTTTATTTAGACAGGGTCTTTAATTAATAATTATTAATTAATTAATTTAATTAATAACCATTAGTTATTTAGTTGGTTAGTTAAATGTGTATGTGTCTCCACACGAATGCCATAGTATACACGGGGAGGTCAAAGAGTAACTTGTAGGAGTTGGTTCTCTCTTCCATGTAGGGCCTAGGGGTTGAATTTAGGTAAGCAACCTTGGCAGCGGGAACCTTTACCTCCTGAGCCATCCTAACAGTCCACAACCAATTAGCCTTGAACTTGCTATTTTCCTGTTTCTGCCTCCTAAGTACTGTGATTACAGGTCTGAGCCACCATGCCTGATGAGTCTAGTTAACTTTGAATTCCAGGTACATGAGAGTGTATTTTTATAAAAGTGTATTCTGGTGTAGGAGGAGCTTAAGTTTTGTTTATCAAAAAGTCAAGTTTCCTAGCCTGTAATAATAGTGGCAGGAACTTAGAGAATGCACCTCGTTTGATTTTGCACGTTTAGTCGTGGAAGGATCTCTCTCTTTCTTTTATTTCCTCATATCTGTTCTTGAAACAGAATTGATTTCCCTCTACAGCCAGCCCTCTCCTGAACGACCTGTCTCAACCTCTCTTTTATAGGATTAATGTGTAGAATGTGCAAAGAGCCTAAAACAACAAAACTGGCCAAGAAATCAAATAACCCAACCAACAAATAAACTAATGACATGGAAAGATAGTTCTCACTAGATGACATACAGAGGAGTGGAGAGATGGCTCAGTGGTTAAGAGCACTGGCTGCTCTTCCAGAGGTTCTGTGTTCAATTGCCTGCATGCACATGGTGGCTCACAACCATCTGTTACTCCAGTTCCAGAGCATCCAGTGCCCTCTTCTGGCCCCCACTGGCACAGAACACACACGGTACCCAGACATATATTCAGGCAAACCAATCAAACACATAAAAAAAAAAATGTCAAAAAAAAAAAAAAAAAAAAAAAAAGCAACTTGAAGCTATCATGAGATCCCATCTTGGTCTGGTTAGAATGGTAGCTATTAAGAAAGTGAGTGCTGGAAAGAAAAGAAAATGAGTAACAACAAGTGCTGGAAAGAACAGACAAAATGGAAACCCGGCGCAGCGGGATTAGAAGGCAGTTCAGCCAGTACGGAAATCAGTATGGAAGTCTCTCACAAAACGAACAATGATAAGGCCTGGCCATTCTGCCCCTGATTCTGCTGTCCTAATTCCTAACTTGCTGGGCTGAGTAAACATCTCTAAGCCACCTTCCAGGGCCTCCTAAGCCACCTTCCAGGGTCTCCTAAGCCACCTTCCAGGCCCTCCCTCTAAGCCACCTTCCAAGGTCTCGTTGGGTTACTCTTCAGCACTCTTCTCATGCTTTATTAACTCATTCATTCAGTTACTTTGCTATGGTGTCTCACGTAGCCCAGGCTGGCATCAAACTCACTATGTAGCTGAGACTAGCCCTGAACTCCTTTATCATCCTGCCTCCCCCTCCCAAATGAAACAGTTACAAGTATCATGCTCCACTTTATAATAACACTTCCTCACTTGTCTCTCTTCTTACTGGGTGGCAGTGAAGTTATCAATCACACCGCCCTCCCCATGGGGTGGAACCAAGACCGGAGCTTGGCCACTCAGACCCCGACCCTGGCACAGTCCTGTGATAGCAACTTCGGAGGGATCTGTTCTAGTTGCAGCTACTCGGGTTCTTCCTCTTTCTGGCTGTCATCAGGAATTGCTCTAGGAAAATGTCCTTTTCTTGGCATCAGTACCTGTGCCTTGCAGTCAATGAATTCTGAATCCAAGAAGTGACTGTGCATCACATCACAGGTGTGTCGATCTCCACATCTACCCGCAAGGATGCTTTTAATAGAAAAACAACGAACGGGGCTGGAGGTGTGGCTTAGTTGGTAGAATGGGATGAAGCCTGGGACTCGATTCCCAACACTGCATGGACTGGATGAGGATTACACCTGTGATCTCAGCATGCAGGAGGTAGAGGCAGGAAGAGTTGGAGTTCCAAGTTATTTTAGACTACATGGCAACTTTTTGGATGATACAAGATACTAACAGGGAAGAAAGGAAGGAAGGAAGGAAAGAAGGAGGAAGGAAGGGAGGGAAGGAGAGAGGGAGAGAGGGAGGCAGGCAGGGAGGGAGGGATACACAGCCACTGGAAATCCCACCAATTCTCGGAGGTTTGCTGGCAGCATACCGGATTCCTAGGTCCCACAGCTGTGACTCCACCACAGCATGCGTGCCACCTATCACCCGGATAAAGCTTGTTATAGCAGCTTGTGCCAGGTGAGCCAGCAGTCAGAGGCCTTAAGCAACTGCCCTTCATTCTGTCAGTGGCACCAGGGCCTTTTATGGGCTTACAGAGAGATCACACCCTGGCCTCTCACAGTTAACAAAATGTGCCCACTGCTAGTACCGCTCCTCCCTAGCAAAGACCCAGACAAGCCTTTCCAATCACGAACTGTGACTGAACAGTAGCGGCTGACTCAGGCTCCAGGTGCAGAGTACAGCCTTTGTGCTTGAGATTTGATCATTACATAAAACCCTATATGAGGTTCAGTGTGAAGGCGTGTGGCTGTCATCTAGAAGGTAGGAAGAATGAGTTGAAGGCCAGCCTCAGCTACCTGGCAAATTCAAGGACAGCCTGAGCTACAGGAGACCTTGTCTCAAAACAAAAATGTCAAAACACTGCAGATTCCAGGCTTTGCCATATACCCATTACTCCTCATGAAGCCTAGTTAGGATTCACAGAATAGCTGGGTTATTCTCATGTACCGTATAATGATTAAGAATAATGGCGATTCCCGCCTCTCTTTCCCTCTCTCCGCATCACCTCATTTTCGCCCTTCCATAAGAGCTGCAGGTCCCTGTCTTATCTTCTTTGATCTTCTTCCTTCCGATGCCCTATTACCCACACCTTAGCTGGGTGATGAGCGTAAGGACCCATACCTGTGGCGGATCTTCCACCTGATTCTCAGTGGCAGTTCCAAACAGATGGGATGATTTGAGATTTGGGGTTTTTGGTGTTTGATTTTGAGTTCTTTATGTATTCTGTGTTATAAATTAACCCCCAGTGAGTATGCCAATAGAGTGAGCAAAGATTTTTCTCCTATTCTGTAAGCTGTATGTCACCTCTTCTCTCTCTCTCTCTCTCTCTCTCTCTCAGCAGAAGCTTCCTAATTTCGTTCAATTCAAATTATCAACTCTCCTGATGTTTTTTTAAGCTCTCAGATTTTTTTTTCAGAAAGTCCTTGTATATGGCCCTATCTGGAAACATTTTTCCTGTATTTTCTTCTATAGCTTCAATGTTTCTGGTCTTACATTGAGGCCTTTTAACAAGTTTGAAGTGATTTTTGAACAGGATGAAAATAAGGATCAAGCCTCGTTCTTCTACGAGTGGATGTCCAGTTTTCCCTCAGCGTCATTTATTGAGGAAACCCCCTACTGTGTGGGTTTGGGCACGTTGACCTACAGACAGCAGGTTTAGCTGTGTGTGTTTGTTTCTGGGTCTCTGTGCTACTCTACGGGTCTGTATGTCTGTTTTCATGACAGTACTGTGCTGCTTTGGCTACTATAGCTCTGGGGTATAGTTTGAGATCAGGTGTTGTGATATGTGTTTCCATATGGACTTTAGGATTGATTTTTTTTTAAAATTCTGTGACGAATGTCATTAGAATTTTGATGGAGATTTTATTAAATCTGTTTATCACTTTCAGCAATATAGCTGTTTTCACACTACAAGTTCTGCCAACGCATGAATGCCAGAGGTCTCCCCATTTCTAGGTTCTCCATCCCTTAGTCTTCATGGTACTGAGGACTGAATCCTGGGCCTCATGTCTGCAAACCCCACCCTCCAAAGCATCTTTCTAAAGTCTTCTTCAGTTTCTTTCTTCACTGTTTTAATGTTTTCATTATAGATGTGATTAATCTCCCCAGTTAGGTTTACTACTAGATAAAGATTTAAGGATATTATAGATGGAATTGTTTTCTTGATTGATTTCTCAGTATTTTTATTACCATTGTATACTATTTATTACTATTGTATAAAACGACTGATTTTTCTATTGTGACTGTGTGTGTGTATTTGTGTGTAAGTGCACACATGTGTGTGCTTGTGTAGGTGGAGGCCAGAGATCTATGTTAGGTGTCTTCTGAAACCAATTTCTATCTTTTATTTTGAGACACAGTTTCTGTTGCACGTAATTTTTAAAAATAATGCACACTAACGCTGGCTACTCGCTGGCAAAGGCAGTCTCTCTGCCCCCATGGCTATCCCGAAGCCGCTCTCATTTCCAGTCATCCATCCCCCGCAGCTAGTCTGCCAAGACCGGCTCTATCCCCCGGAGCACACCTGAGTAGCCGGATGTAAAACACCAGACAATCTTAGTTAAGAATCAGCAGATGACACAACCAATGGGCGCAGAATCTATCATCCTAAACCATCAACTATTGTATGTTAGAAATCTTCTGGTGGCGGATTCTGGCGGATTCTGCCACCAGATCTAACAGTTCCTGGTCTACACGTTGCCTCATTTCGCTCCTGCCAAAAGGGCCATTCCTTCATCCTGCGTTCTCTCTTCCTTTCTCGGACACAAAAGTCCTGTCTCTTCTTCGTCCAACGATTGGCTTCTTGTCTTTATTATCCAGTCAATTAACTAGGGGGAAATTCCGCTACAGGTTTCTTTCTTTTCTTTTCTTTCTTTCTTTTGTTTTGTGTTCCGAGACAGGGTTTCTTTGCGTAATAGTCCAGGCTGTCGTAGAACTTGCTTTGTAGACCAGGCTGGCCATCTATCTGCCTCTGCCTCTTGAGCGCTGGGATTAAAGGCATGCCCCCACCACACCAGTGAGACAGGATTTCTAAGCGAAGTAGGAGCTCATCAACTTTCCTGGCTGGCCAATGAGGTCCAGGGATCTGCCCGTCTCCACTCTACCAGGTGCCGAGGGTATAAATGAGCCCTGACCTTGGCTTTTTACCGGGGTGCAGGGGATCCTCCTGTTTGCATGAAAGACACTTTACGACTTAGCCATGCCAGAATCCTGTCTTCACATGCTGACTTTGTGTTGTGTTAATTACGTTGATGAAACCATCATTACGGAGTCTTCAGAATCTTTTAAGTATTTTATCACAGTATACGCAAAAAGGGTACTGTGAGGTTTTGTTTTGGATAAGCATTCACACACCGAATTAAATGAGAGTAGAGAGAGGTGACATTTGTGCCACTTCATTACTTTAGAGGAAACTTGAATTTTCTCTTATGTTGGCGATAGGTTTGCTGGGTAACCTTAACCTTTACTAACCAAGGCATGTTTCTTCTATTCCTGGTTTCTTCAGGACCCTTATGAAGGGGTGATTAATTTTCCCAGAGGTCTCTTCTACATTGAGACAGTCATATGATCCATACCTGAATCGCTTACATGCTGCACTGCTTTCATTGATTTGCACATGTTGTATCATCCTTGTATTCCTGGAATGAAACTTGATCACGGTTTGTCATCATTTTTACGTGATTTGCAAATATCTTACTTAGAATTTGTTATTTTGGGCAGGGCAGTGGTGGTGCACACCTTTAATCTCAGCACTTGGGAGGCAGAGGCAGAGGCAGAGGCAGGCGAATTTCTGAATTCAAGGCCAGCCTGGTCTACAGAGTGAGTTCCAGGACAGCCAGGGCTACACAGAGAAACCCTGTCTCGAAAAACCAAGAAAAAAAAAGAATTTGTTATTTTTGTTTGGGTTTTTCAAGACAGTTTCACTGTGTAGCTTTTGTATGAGGGAAAGAAGCCTCTATGACTAAGCCTATGAGACTGAGGAGCAGAGAGGGTTGTGGCATGCATCAGCTTAGATCACAGTTTTTCCAATAATGGCTCCACGTGTGCATGGCTTCAAAATCTACCAATCACCTCTAAAAAAACCAAAAAAAAAAAAAAAAAAAAAAAATCTAGCAATCACAAGAGTCTGCTGAGTCAGTATAGAGATGCTGCACCAGTGAGAGTACGTACCTGCGTACCTGCTGGGTGATCTGAAGCTCATCAAAAGCTGTTCACCTGCAGTGGAGCCTTCCAAAGCAAATGCAAGCCCTGTAGAGCAGCCATGACTGGAGCAAGGCTTCTAAAGCAGAAGTCAGGGCTGCAGCAGAAGCTGTGGTTGCAGTGAGCCTTGCAGCTGGGTGGATCAGTCCGATATAAGGGAAGGGTCTGTCAGCTGTTGTCAGAGGGTCAAATCAATATGGCCCCAACAGCCTACTTTATTTGGAGGAAAAGAATTAAAAGGGTATTTACATATAACATTCTCAATGGTGCTTAACAGAAGTCAACTCTTGGGAATACACCGTTTGAGAGCATTGGGTCCTTCGCCAGTGGTTGGGCTGAGGTGGCTGAAGACACAGCAGAGGGGTCTCTGGTCTCTGCTTCTCCATTCCTCACTACACACCTTAGAATCAGGGTTCCTACCCTGTCACTGTAAGAACACGTGAGCTGGGGGCAGTTGGTAATTTGCTCACTTCTTCTTCTTCTTCTTCTTCTTCTTCTTCTTATTATTATTATTATTATTTTTTAAAGATTTATTTTCTGTATATGAGTACACTGTAGCTGTCTTCAGACACACCAGAAGAGGGCATCAGATCCCATTACAGATGGTTGTGTGCCACCATGTGGTTGCTGGGAATTGAACTCAGGACCTTTAAGAAGAGCAGTCAGTGCTCTTAAATGCTGAGCAATCTCTCCAGCCCATTTGCTCACTTCTTTAACTGGAGTACTTGCTCTAATGGCCAGACCCTACTTTTCTACTCTGTGTGTGGTCCACGGACCAGTCACCTCACAGGCATCTCTTGGGGGCTTTTTAAAACCAGAGTAGAAAATAAAGCACGTTCAGGTTAACACAAGGAAAGTAATTCATGACCATTTACAGAAGATTCTTAAAGGTCTCCTACACATAGAGGAGGGAAAAGATAATATCAAACACAGAGACTCAGGAAAGAATAACTTCATGAGAGGAGTACATGAATAAATGAAAACTAAGAAAGTATAAAATGCATTCAGATTAATAGTCCAGCAAATCCCTACATTGAAAAAAGTAGGAACAAACAAACAGTATTTAAACAATCAGGAAAAGAATCATCAAAATCACAGGAATCAGCAAATACACCTCAACAATAACCCCATAGAAGGTCTTAACACTTAGGACTCAATTTAGCAGATTGGATTTATAAGATCTGGGACTGGAGAGAGGTGGCTCAGTAGTTAAGAGCACTGTCTGCTCTTCTGGACTTCCTAGATAACACACACACACACACACACACACACACACACACACCACAATGCACACAAACATACCTGCAGGGGAAACACTCATATATATAAAAATATGTAAAGCAGCAATAAATAAGATACATCTGCTTGTTATCTGCAATAGCAAAAACATTAAAGACAGAAAAATAATATACCAAGCAAATGGAGACTGGAAAGGTCATGAGTGAGAGTGCTCGCCTCTGACCATCATCTTCAAGCCAAAGTTATTCGGAAAAGATAAAGGTCACAACACATTAATAAAAGGAACAATTCATTATGAAGATACAATAACATATATGTTATCATTATACATATGTTTTCATTGCAAGTTCATATATACATACACATATATGCAAGGAACTTCGGTGCATCTAATTTCATAAACAAGCACCACTGGACATAAAGGAAAAGATAAGTGGAGACACAGAAAGATGGGCGATGTCAGTACTACACTTGACAATAAACACATCCTGCAGGCAAGAAATCAACCAGGGACTTCGGAGATAAACTTCACTGGGGATCGATAGCACCAACTTAGCAGGCATCTGCAGAATATTCCATCTAAGAGCTGTGGGGAACACATTTTTCTCAGCTTCTTCCTAAAAACAGATCATGTGTCACAGAGATATTTCAACAAATATATAAAAAAATGTTTCTCATAGGTTACCACATGTGAGCACTGTGGAATAGAACTAGAAAACAACCACGGAAATGATACAAACCCATGAAGGTTAAACAGTGTGCTTGTGAATGATCAGTGGCTCATTGAAGAAACCAGGCAGGAAAACGTTAAAAGTCTTAGAATAAAAGGAAAATAAAAACACAACTTGCCAAACCTTTGTGAAACACTTAAAGCAGTTCTAGGAGGTAAGAGCGTAATTACATGTTCTATCACATTTAACAGATCAGAGAGAGCACAAATAACTTAACGATGCATCACAAGGCTTAGAGAAATAATGACAAGCCCAACCCGGACTTAGGAGAAGAAAAGAAACAAAGAAGAAAGAAAGAATATAGAAATTAATTAAATGGATACTAAAAGAAAATAGAAATAATCAGTGAAACAAAATTAGTGCTTGAAAAGAGAAACAAGAATATCAGACACTTAGCTGAGCTAACCAAAGGAAAGAGAAAACCCAAATTAATAAAATTAGAGGTAAAAAAGAGGCATTATAATAGACAGCAAAGAAATCCATAAGATATCTAACAAATACTTAAAAACTTATGTTCCAGGAGACTAGAAATCTACACGATGGGGGCTGGAGAGATGGTTCAGTGGTTAAGAGCACTGACTGCTCTTCCAGAGGTCCTGAGTTCAATTCCCAGCAACCACATGGTGGCTCACAACCATCTGTAATGGGATCTGATGCTCTCTTCTGGTGCATCTGAAGACAGCTACAGTGTACTCATATACATAAAATAAATAAATCTTTGGCTGGGCAGTGGTGGCGCACGCCCTTAATCCCAGCACTTGGGAGGCAGGGGCAGGTGGATTTCTGAGTTTGAGGCCAGCCTGGTCTACAGAGTGAGTTCCAGGACAACCAGGGCTACACAGAGAAACCCTGTCTCGAAAACCAAAAAAAAAAGAAAAGAAAGAAAGAAAGAAAGAAATCTACACGAAATGTATAAATTCCTATACACGTATGACCTACTAAAACTAAAATAAAAGCTATAAACTTTGGGAAAGCAATAAATGAGAACAGAGTATGACATATATGTATAAAAACACCATAATGAAACCCATAGTACATATGATAACCTAAAAGACTAATTTGAAAAAGAATATGGCCTAGCAGCTAGGATCACTGGGTGCTCTTCCAAAGGACCCAGGTTCAAGTCCCAGCATCCACATGATGGCTCTTGATTTTCTCTAAATCCAGCTCCATAGGTCCAGTGTCCTCTTCTGGCTTCTGAAGGCACCCATACATCCATGCTGACAAAACACTCATACACATAAAATAAAAATTTTAAAGAGTGTATAAATAGCTTAACCATACTTATAATAAGCTGTAAGGTTGAAGCAGTATTACAAAGGCTGAGGGACTGCAGAGATAGCTCAGTCAGTAAATCTTTCTATGAAAGAAGAAGGACTTAAGTTCAAATTCTGAATACCCATATAAAAACCCAGGCATGGTGGGATGTCAGTCCAGTACTGTGGAGACAGAGACTGGAGGATTTCTGACCAGATGTTCTAGCAAAATTGATAAGTTCCAGATTCAGTTAAAAACAAAAACAAAAACAAAACTCTGACTGTAACAACAACAACAGCAGTAGTAGTAATAGTAGTGAGAAAATATGAAGCTGGAGGTGGTGGTGTTCATTTTAAATCCCAGAGGTAGAACTAGGCATAAGTTTAAGGCCAGACTGGTCTACAAAGTGAGTTCCGGGAACAGCCAGGCTTACACAGAGAGGCCTTGTCTTTAAAAAACAAACAAACAAACAAAACCCAAACAAATAAAAACAAAATGTGGAAAGAAATTAAAGAAGACACCCAACACCAACCTCAGGTCTGCGCGCACACACACACACACACACACACACACACACACAGAGGGGGGAGAGGGGGAGGGGAAGTGGGAGGGAGAGGGAAAGACAGAGGCAGACACACACAGGCAGACACAGACAGAGAGAGAGACACACAAACACATTCATACATACATACACACAGACACGCACAGATACACACACACACAAAGACACAAACACACACAGAAACTCACACATATAGACACACACAGAATAAGACACACACACAAAAATAAATCAATAATGTAATAAAAATGATTTTAAAGAATAATTATAGAATAATTAAAATAAAAATAATAACACTGGGCTGGAGGGGCACAGTTATGTACTTCTCTTCTGACTGTGTGTATAATACAACTGCTTTAACTCTTGCTGCTTTGCCTTTCTCGCCATGATGGATCATGGCTTGAACTGAGAGCTAAGCCTTCTCCCTTAAGTTGCCTTTGCCAACTTGTGCCAGGCCACTGGAAAGAACTAAGAGTGGGCAAGCATAGAAACTGAGAAGTAAAGAGCATGAAAGTTAACAGTCTTGGGGAGTGGGGAATAGGAGAGGCTGAGGTTGTGGTAAACGGGTGTGTGAATAGGGGTAAGAAGGGACCCAGGCTATAAGGACGCAAAGCCTTGGTCACTAGAAAGGTTTGGAAGAGAAAGAGAAGCCGGGATGTTGTGTGACAAAACTTTTCCCCAGGGAGATGCAACATATAAGCCCATAGGGAGCCCGTGACATCAAAAGTACAGATACCAGTGAGTTTTATTGGGTTTATTTACAGGAGTATGGAGGAGGCTACTTACAGCAGCAGAAATGACTCAAAGACAGCTGTATTACCAAAGTCCACTCAGCATAGATGACAGCTCACAAAACCCAGGAATGTGGAGCACACTGCACAGCCTGCAGGCAGCTCAACAGGTTGGAAAGTGTCCTTTCTGGGTGACTCTGGGTTAAACTTCTTCCAGGCAGCTGCTCTGGTCTCAGAGCCTTCTTTGCTGCTCAGTTTCCTTTTTTCTGAGGGGAATTCTCAGCTTTTATTGATTACCCTATTAGGGAGGGGGCCTAGTGAATCTGCTCAGTTTCAGGAACTTCCTGAAGCTATGTTGAGTTGTTAACCTTCCTGTTTAAGGAGCTTCCTTCAGGGTAGAATCAATGCTTTAATTTCTGAGGAACCCGTTACACAATTCAGGGGAGAAAGAGATGAGGCTCAAGAGCTCCAGCTTTAGCTGCACAGTGTTGATACTGTCAGCTCAGAGCAATACTCTTTAAGTAATATGCCTCTGCCTTGAGCACATAGAGCAATGCATTCCTGGCTTTGATGGCTAGAAGCCATAAGCTTCTAGTCCTCCAGGGTTAGAGCTATAAGCCTCTGAGTTTGGCAGTACAGTTTGTGAAATTCTGGAACCTAAGTCCACCAACACTAAGGGGCTGTTCTTTGGTTATCTGATATAGGACTGGAAGTAGCACACACGGGGTTAAAACTTCTGCTCTTGCTGGAGACAAATGTTTTGTGTTGAGGAGTTGCTGCTGGGAAAGGAAAGGAGGGGAGAGAGAAAGCCCCTTTTTTATTATTCCGAAGTGCATTTTAATTTGCACAAGCGATGCTGTGTCTGTGATGGATGACACAGAGGGAAAAATTACAGCCCAGAAAGCCCAGCAAAGGGAGAAAAAAAAAAAGAGAGATCCCAAAAGGATTAAAAAATGGCCCATTGTAATGTTGCATCCTGATCAGAGGCTGGGGGCTGGGGAGGCTGGGGAGGGGTACCTGGTGGGGCTGAGATGTCCAAGGACTAGGCACGAAGGATGCAAGGCAGAAGCAAGTTTCTGATGGGAGCTCAGCCTAGACTACAACCACCCTGGTACCCAAAGCACCTTCCCTCTGCAGTCTGGCCAGTCCAGGGTGTGGTACATTAGAAGGAGGTGCCAGCTCAAGCCAGCTCTTGGCATACTGAGAATTTGCTGGAAGTTTGCTTTTCTTTTCACTGGATCTCTGGATCATCTTTCCCTCTTTACTGTGCACTTGTCCATCCTAGAAGCTCCCCCCACCCCAAGGGAGGGAATTTGGAGCAGCCAAGAACTGGAATCTAATCAGGCAGCTAGCTGACTTTGTGATCACTCTAGAGCAGATCACAGAAGGTAGCAGCCAGCAGAGGTAGAGATGTTTGTTTTTCTGCAGTTTCTAGTTAACAGTTTAAAGAGTCTTCTGGAATCAGATGTCAAGAGCTGGTTTGAAACCTGACTGATTAATAGCTGTGTAACCTCAAGCAAGGTACTTCAGCTCTTTGGTGGTTCTGTTTTTCCCTAGTCTAGAATTGAGATAAAATAGTACTTACTTCATGGGTCTCCTGTGAAGTTCAAATAAAACAGCAAGATCCTCCACACCTGAAGAAACCAGGGTTACTGCAGATAGTGACCCCCCAGCATGGAACTGGCTAGCCCTAGTGCTGTTAAGGTGGCTTCAATACTCATTGTCAAGACCCTGAGGGGTGGAGGAGCCAGAGCCTATCTGATCAGGAGCCACGCTAACCAGACTCTGTGATAAAGGTACCGTCACCTCAGCACGTTCTTGGAGGAAAGGAAAGCGGCTGGCCACTGAGAAGATGTCACTCTCAACCTTCCCAACACTGTGACCCTTTAGTACAGTTCCCCATGTTGTGGTGACCCCAACTATAAATTTTTTTTTGTTGCTACTTCATATCTGTAATCTTGCTTTTGTTATGAATTGTAATGTAAATATCTGTTTTTTTTCTGATGGTCTTAGGTGACTCCTGTGAAAGGGTCATTTGAACCCCCCACAAGAGTTGCTACCTAAAGGTTGAGAAGCACTTTCTAGAGACCCTGCTAAATACCGATAAACAATACTGCCAGTTCTACAAATAAGTCCATCACTGATGGCAAGATTTCATGAGTGAGACTGCCCATGCTCCCCCCCTCCCCCCTCAGGAGCAAAACTTTAGCAAATCTCAAAGTTCCTTATGCAAGAACCCCAACCCTCAGCCAAGCATCTCCAAGGCAACAGGTAGTCAAGGGAACAGCAACAACAGTTCTTGCAGGCAGCTCACCAAATATTGATGGCTCAGTAAGAAGGATGGCTGAGAAATCGTAAAGAGCTCTCCTGGGACACCCCTTTGGCAAATAGCTGGCCCCTTTCAGACAGCACTCACTCATTAATAATCTAAATGGCTAGCACTTATTGAATGCTATGTGCTGGGCTCTGTTTTAAGCATCCTTTGTTACCCAATCACTTCCTATCAAGGGCAAGCTCTATTATAACCTGCCTCTGGCAGAAGAGGAGATGAAGGTGCCAGAGAGCCCAAGAGTCTTGACCAAGATCACACACCTGAAGGCATCAGAGCTGAGGCTCATACCCAGGTAACAGGGCTTTGGAGTCACACACAGATAGTACTTCTGCCCTATGTTAAGGCTTATGAGAGATTGGAATTCTTCATGAAAGGCTTACAATCCCCTTTTCTAAAACTGAAGCCCATTAGGCCCTGGACAGCAGAGCCGGGAAACTTCCTGGGACTTTTGGGGTGAGAAGGTTAGGGTAGTGTACCATTCACTGCTATAAAAGCCCAGATGTGCAGCTGTCAACTACCCAGGAGAGGTCCTGCTTACCAGAACATCTGGAAACATCGTCTTGTGCACAGATGGGGAAATGCTCCATCTGCAACTGGAAAATTAATAAAGTGGATCTAATCTTTTAAAATTAGAATATATTCATTGTGCATGGTGATGGATTTTATAAAGACATTTTGATAGAGCTAAGTAGAGTCTTGCTCTGCTGTGTTAGCTCACTGAACCTCGATGTTCTCATCTCTGAAGTGGAGCTAATACTTCTTCCTGCCTTACAGATCAGTTTGTAGACTAGATAAGATCTGTTGTATCATATGTAACACTAATAATGGTGAGTCCTAAGGAGTATTATGTTAAGTATGGCCTTTCTCCCCACAAATCTTTCATTTGAACAGCTCTTGTGGAGACTGAAATTAAATCATTAGTGATGTTCTTGTTTGTGCCTGCCACCATTCATTATAAGTCCCCATCCTTGAGGTGAGTGTACCTTTGATCAGCTCACCTCCTAGACAAGTTGCTGTTAATATTCTTGGAGTCAATACAAGACTTTGGCTGGGAGTCTATGCAACTTCTGTATCTCCTGTACAAAAACACTCACATACTTGGGGATGGTGTTCAGGAAATCAGCTTCCGGTACTGCTCAGAGCTCATATCATCAGGGGTTCAGCTGCAATCTGTGTCTACACTATGCCTACCCTGCATTCCTGTTTCCCTTTGACAATCTCATCCTATCTTTCCTTGGAAACCATTTATAGAGGGCATCAATGGCCTGCAGATCTTCCTTAAGTGCTCAGTTCTAAGTACATTGCCACCTTACAGGGAGGTTTTATCCAGAGCCCAAACACTAGCCATGGTGCATGGCTGGTCACCTGGATGGAGTAGGGCCCTGCATTGAGAGTTAATGA
The DNA here is from genome assembly GCA_019843965.1 of Rhynchomys soricoides. Lineage (NCBI taxonomy): Eukaryota > Metazoa > Chordata > Mammalia > Rodentia > Muridae > Rhynchomys > Rhynchomys soricoides. Next base: position 14,480,040 of record JADRCH010000018.1, on the reverse strand, counting down.
CCAATGTCCTTCCCTCAACCAGTGATGAATTTGGGTGCTGATAAATATCCTTCAGCTTCCCCTGTACCATGTTCTCAAGGCTTCGGTGGAACAGAGTCCCCATCCTCCATGACATGTCCTGTGCAGTGACTCACCCTCTGTTGCTTTCTTTTTCCCTAGTCCTTCACTTGTGTGCTCTTGCGCATGCCTCCTGGGCTCATCTCCCGTACAAAAGGCTCACTCTGAAGCCCTTGTCTCAGTGCATAGCAGTGGGTGAGCTCAGTGAGAGCTGCCTTCAGCTTGTCATTCTGGACTTGTGCTTTTCTGGTAGAGCAGATCCTATCCTAGTCCTAAACACCAGGCCCAGGAGCCAGCAACAGTCATGGCTGGAGCTTTTGATGAAGCCGCAGGAAAGATATCTAGTGCTAGTCTCTGGGATCACTGATTTCCAAGGGAGCTACCAGGGTCAAGGCCAGCTTTGCTACCAAATTGAGAAAAACCAAAGCAAAGGAAGGCTAATGGAAAGCTGAACTTCTAACATCTTCCGGGCAGCCTAACTGGAATTTTCCTGAACTCACCCTGGTAGACCTTTCAATGGTGTGGGTTGTGATACTTCTTTTTCATTTGTTGTCTCTCTCCCAGAACCAGGCATTGCTTCTCCAGTGGAGTGACACTCCCTGAAGGCTGCCCCAGGTATTCATGTGTCTCACTGGGTCTATTGCTCCCAAGGTAGCCTATTACACAAAGTCACAAGCTTCCCTTGAAAGCAGGCATGTCTCCCCTCAGTGCAGAAACTATCCTGTCTGCACTGTGGACCTGTGGCTCAAACCATGGACCATCTTCTCCATAGTAGGCCAGCAGCCTGGGCAGTGCAGTGAGTAGGGTCACCCATGCTCAGGGCAACACTCCATGTATGTATGGGTGCAGCAGGTAACTTGGCAGGACAGAGGCATTTCATACTAGGGCACAGGCCAGGGTTATTTGCAGCTAATCTAGGCTGTACCTGGATTAATCTTAGTTCCTCCTTCCATGAGGACACGAAGATAAAGCAGCCAGCAATCCCTTTGGCACATAATGAACATTAGTAAGTGAAAAATGTCATCACTATTGATTACTGACAAACCACCCAATGGCATTTCCACACCCTCTTGTCATCACTCTTGCCTGGGTTCTACCTACCCTCTATTTCTTCCTTTTCAAATTCAAGGTCTGTTCTCAAGAGCTCCCATCCTTCCCTTCCTGGGCCCTATTCTTGCTTTCTAATACTTGTTTCCATGGGCGCAACTACAAACTCTTCCCAGACATGTGGCTCCTTCTTCCCTTGGCAGCTCTGCCTGCTGGGAATAGCTCTCATACCTTCTGGTCAGAATCCCATCTCCCTGGGTGATTTTAGCAATCTTTGAATGAGTCAGAGAGACAATAACACTGAATCGCAGCACTCGCAATGGCTTAAACAAGAGCTGTTCTCATCTCCCTCAGGTGCTTGTTCGTCATATGGGGGGGGAGGTGCAGGCTGGGTGGTGTCTCCACTCCATCTTTGTTAGTTGGTTTTTTCCCCATTGTTCTGACAAAATACTGCAGAAACTCAAAGAAAGGCAGGATTGTGTTGGTTTCCAGTTCCAGAGGTATCTGTCCTGTACACTACTCTTTTGCTTTGGGGCTGTGGTAAAGCAAAACATCATGGGGAAGGGAAGCTGCTCAATGAATGGAGGAAGAAGAAAAGAGGGGAGGAGGGAGAGGGAAGGAGGGAGGGAGAGGAGGGAGAGGAAGGAAGGAGGGGGAGAAGGGAGATGGGAGGAGGGAGGAGGAAGGAGGGGGAGGAAGGAGGGGAGGAGGAGAGGAAGGGAAGGACAGGAGAGTAGGAAGCAGCAGTAGGGGCAAGACATGCCTTCAAAGTCATAGCGCAGTCATGCACTTCCCCCAGCAGCCCCTGCATGCTAACAGCCATTCAGTATGTACCTCCATTCTGGGATTAACCCATTGATGAAGTAAGCCCCTTCCTCATCCAATCATCTCTCATTAGTGCCAGAAACTGGGGACCAAGCCTTCAACTCAAGAACCTCTGGGGTAATTTTTTAAAAACTCTAATTCACATGAACTCTCATAAAGAAACATGGGCTATGGGGGCCCCACTTCTTTTAGAGCGCTTGGCCCATGGCTGTTGCCCCATTTCTCTGATTGAGCAGCAGCTATGCAAGACTTTCATCTTTCTCAGGACTGCTCCAGGGCAAGGCTGGGCTCTTATCAGCCAATCGGAAGTATAGGGAGGTTTCCTTGGGGCTTTGGAAGCTCTTCACTCTGAGCTTTACAACACACCGCTGCTCCAGAAGACACGTGACTTCCCAGCTAGCCTCGAGTGATCTCCCTGAGACTCTTAGACTAAGGCCCCACAAATGAATATTAACACAACAGAAACCTCATTCTCCTACAGTTCTGGAACAGCATGGCCATGTCTTCCCAAAGGCTCCATGGTGGCAGCTTCCTCACCTCTTCCACCTCCCTCCAGTTACAGGCTGTCTTAGTATGATTATCATTGCTGTGGTGAAGCACCATGACCAAAAGCAAGCTAGGGAGGAAAGGGTCTATTTGGCTTACACTTCTGCATTGTAGTTCATCTCTGAAGAAAGTCAGAGCAGGAACTTAAACAAGGTAGGATCCTGGAGGTAAAAGCTTATGCAGAGGCCATGGAAGGGTGCGCTTACTGGCTTGCTCCTCATGGCTTGCTCATCTGGCTTTCTTATAGAACGCAGGACCACCAGCCCAGGGATAGCTCCACCTGGGCTGGGTCCTCCCCCATCAATCACTAATTAAGAAAATGCCCAAGTTGGTCATGATGTTTTATCACAGCAATAGAAACTCTAAGACAACATACATCCAGGTAAAACCTTCATGTACATAAGATAACAATTAATTAAAAATACAAAAAAACCCAAACGTTTCAGTCTTCCTTTAAAAAATGATTCACATGTTTCTGGGCATGGATGTAGCCTTTTGGGGGGTCGGGGGGGATCACCATCACCTCATTAGTCTCATTATAGGCATCTTGCTGTCATACACAAAACTAGCTTTAGGCCAACATTAATGGGAGGGTGGGCAAAGCCAAAATATGGTAAGGAAAGTAATCCTAGGTCGGGTGGGGGCTGGCTCAGTGGGTAAAATGTTTGCTTGCAAGCACAAGGACCCAAGTTCAATCTCCAGAAGTCACTGTTTTAGGAAGGAGGGCATGACGGTACATATATGTAGTCTCAGCAGCAGGGAAGTGAAGACTTGTGGATCCTTGGGGCTCCTGAGCCAACGAGTCTAGCACTCAAAACTGCAGGTCTGAGAAAGACTCTGTCTTAAGAAAAAAGGTAGATAATGCCTGAGGTTACCCCGACTCACCTCATGCCCACTCCATGCCCCCACTCCCCCACAGAGAGATGGAGAGAGCTAGTGTGGTGGTTTGAGTAAAAATGGTCTCTCTGTGGTTCTTGCTTTGTCATCAGGGAGTGGCACTACTTGAGAGGGATTAGGAGGGGTGGCCTTGTTGGAGTAGATGTGTCACTGGAAGTGGGCTTTGTGGTCTCAAGAGTCTAAGCCAGGCCCAGTGGCTCTTCCTGCTGCCTTCAGATCCAGATGCAGAACTCTCAACTACCATGTCTGTCTGTGTGCCTTCATACTTCCCTGCCAAGATGATAACGAACTAAATCTCTGAAACTGTAAGCTCTTATTAAATGCTTTTTAAATGCTATGGTCTTGATGTCTCTTCACAGCAATAGAACACTGACTAAGACAGACAGAGGGTGGGAGGGGAGAGGGGGAAGGGGGAGGGAGGAAAGGGAGAAGGGGAAGAGAGAGGGAGGGAAAGAAAGTGAGAGAGAAGGAGAGAGGGAAGGAGAGAGAAAGTCTAAGCCAGGGCCCTGATGCTCCTGTGTCTGAAGCTCACCTTTATTCCTTATCCCTGCATGGGAGAGAGTGTCTATGTTGTTTTGTCTTCCTTGAGCTCCTGCCAGCTGTGAGGTCTTGAGTGAATCCTATCCCTCAGGGCTCTTCTGTCTTACCTGGACTCAGACTTCTGCTACCAGCTGGGCATTGCTGCTTCAGGTACTGGGCACCCTGCTGTTCAGGACACACTAATTTGGGGGGAACATTTTGTTCTGGGTCCATCTCTCGTGTCTCCTCCCTCTGCTTTCTGTGTCTTCCTGGCTGAATTACACATATTCATTTCACCCATCCACCACGAACTTCACATCTGTGAAGACCCCATGTGATGGAAGAGTCTGCTTCCCTCATCCCGCCCCTGCCAGCTAAAACCCAGGCCTTCCCTTTACCCCCCTGTCTGTGCCCCCCCCCCCCCACTGTTTATCACACCTGGGTTTATAGACTTTCAGCTAAGCTCCATCTCAGGGACGATCCCTGTCCTTGCCAATTGAAATTAATTTTGCCAGTCAGATTTCACGAGATGCTGAATCAAAGGCTTTTCTAAAATCAAAAACCACTAAATCTTCAGTTGCCCCTCTTCCCACTCCTGTTACAAATTAGTTAGCATAAAAAAGCACCATGGCTTCCCGGCATGACTTCTGTGTAAACCTGCCATGGGAGTTGATGGCTCCAGCTTCTGTTACCCTCCAGCTGCTTACTGGAGTTTCCACTCATAAAATGTATCGTAAATTTTTAATCATAAAATTTTTTTTCTATGACCTGTCTACAAACAGAACTCACAGCTTCCTTGGGGTGATGGGAGGGGGGCACACGATGCCAGAACCAGTCTTCCTCCTGAGTTTCAAGTCCCCTGTTTTTCTCCTCCAGCTGTCTCTCGTGTCCACTCTTGTCCCCTGGAAATAGATGTCAAGGGCTCTCTAAGTTCATAAGCTAACTCTGGCCAGACCATTCCATTTGTGTGCCGCAAAACCCTATGATTTATGTATCTCTCTAGTATTTAATTTTTCTAAGTGACCCTTTACCTGTTTTTTTATTATGACTTACTAATTGCACCCATTTCCTAACTTTATTTTTCTTATTAAAGACAGGTTTTAATAGCTAGTTCATTTCTCAGCCACTTACGGATTCTGATTAATTCCACAAGCCTGCCAGTCACCTAGGACTGAATCACCTTTCCTTAGGATGGGTGCCTTGTCCCTGAGTTGGAGGGTCTGACTCTGGGAAGCAGCGTGAGTGTCTAGTTAAGTGTCCCCTGAAGGATAGACCAGGAGGACACACAGAGCTCGTTTCTCTTGTCTCTTCTTAGCAAGCATTTGAGCCACATCTCAGGCTCCAGAAATGGCCCTTTATGAAGGGCTTAGCCTCCTGATGACCAAATAGCAGTGTTTCTAGGAATGGCAGGACCTTGTAGCTTTCCTAGTCTAGTTGGTTCTCTCATCTCTGGAAAAAGCAAGCAAGCAAGCAAACAAACAACCCAATAGTTTCCAAGACCTGGCTCCTCCTTCTTCCCCAGCTGTCAGTTCCACTTGTCATACTCTAGTCAGTTTTCAGCAGCTTGAATGAAGTGCAGTGCTTCACTTGGCAATCTGGAACCTGCCAGTGCAGGGGTGTTGTGACTCTCAGGGACCTAGCCCAATGCCGAGGTGGAAATGTCCCTGCAGATGTGAACTCTGAGCTTCTGAGTAGAATGGTCAGGAATGAATGAGAAGTGGAAGAGGAGGTAAATGGGGAGGGAGGCCTGCTGCTTGACTGGGACACCCAGAACAGAGACAGAGAGGAGAGAAAGCTCATGGGACAAGATGGCAGGAGCCTAAAGGCTGGGTTATAACTTCTGAAGGCAGGCTGCAGCTTGAGCCTGAGAGTCATGGGACAGTCCTTGGGTGCATTAGGGCTGGTTAGGCACAGCATGGAGGGAGGCTTTGAGTGGAGCAGAAGCCTTGACCAGGGAGAAAGCATCCTGAGTAGGGCACCTGTCAACAGCAGCTGACTTCTAAGATTCCGATAGAAGCCTGGTCCCAGGATAGACTTAATCACAGATAAAGACATAGCTAGGAGGCCACAGCTGAGGAAGAAGTCAGACAGGGCTGTAGCTAGTTGTCATACAGGAGACATACGGAGATCTTCACAAAAGCAACTATTATGTCAAAGAAGGGAAGGTTTGACCTTTAGTTTTATACCAATTAAGAATCTTAGCCCTGATATCTAGGCAGGAGAAGGGGGAGTCAGAAGGAGAGAGTAAGCAGGCTCAGGATAAGCCTTTTAAAAAATATCTTTATTTTATTGTACGAGTATACGAGTTTTGCCTACATAGTTGACTATGACCAGAAAACCAGAAGAGGGAGTCTGATCCTTTGCGACTGGGATTACAGATATTTATAAACCACCATGTGAATTCTGGGAATTGAACCTTGGTCCTCTGGAAGATCAGCCAGTGCTCTTAACTGCTGAGCCATCTCTCCAGCCCCAGGATAAGCTTTTTGAGAAAAGACTCTCTTCACTCTAAAGCTTCCCTGGCAAGCATGATAGACAAATTACCCAGGAACACAGCACTGCACCCCATGTGCACCCACTAGAGTGTAGCCGAAGTTGAGAAACTCTGGATCAAACAGTAGGAGATCTAGACTTCAACCCCAGCTCTATGCCTGGACTGAGGAGGACCCTTGTGTGTGATCAAATATTCATAATTATCATTCTGCTCCTGTTATTCTCAGATTGAAGTAAGTCTCAGGATTACTACACCCTAAGTTGGTGAAGGCTATCACCAAAGGAACTAGGATCAGAGACGCTGGAGCCAGGTCCCAGTCCTTTCACATCTGTGAAATGTTGAGATTAAAGTCGGCTTCCAGGGCAGCCGTTTAAGTACCACGGACAGCAACTAGACTCTCAGGGAGACTGGGCTGCCTTCTGTCCAATGTCTGGGAAATACATGAAAAACCAGAAGGGACCAGTCACATTCCCGAGTGTGGATAACCAAGAAGAATGTGAAGAAGGCAGTTTTACTGTTTTTCCATGGCCACAGAAGAATTCAGAGACCGGAGAAACTTGTTCCCAGCCACCATTGCTGGATGGAGTCCTCTCAGCAAAGGACTGGCTGTTCCTGACAGTTCTGCCAGAGTCTCACCTAGTCTTATAGGCGTATGATGGAAGAATCCTCTTCCTGTGTGCCACCTGCAGCCGCAAGCCTCTCCCCTAGAACTCTTCAAGGATTCCATGCAGAAAGACAAGTCTCTAACAAAATAGGAGACATTAGGAAAAGTGCACCCAAACAAGCAGGGGAAAGTAGTTAATTAACTTGAATATTATTTAATTCTCCATTCAGCAGGGAGAGGTGGTTTTCACTCTACGACTGATGGCTTTGGTCTTATAAGAGACACTGTGGGAACTTTCAGCTTTCCACACTGAAAAGTGAGGTGATGAGATGAATTCAGGGCAGATTAACAGTACAAAGTGCCTCCTGGTGCAGGGCAGCTAGGATCATACTCTATCAGTGTCTTCTCTGCTGTGCTGCCATCACGGCCTGTTCTGTGACAATATGGTGGCCAGGTAAAGGTTCTCAGCAGTCTTGTGTGTTCACGGGGTCACACCAGGAAGCTCCTACCTATGAGAAAACGTCTGCTCTGTTTACCAGGGAAGGGCTTGTTCTCTCAGCTTGCTTGCTGGCATACAAATCCCCTCCTTTTGTTTGTATAAGAATTGCTTATTCCTTAACTTGTTTAACTTTATCCGTGATGTCTCTCCTCCTCCGGTACTCATCCCCAGTGCACATTCTTCCCTGGCTCCCAAGATTTCAACAAAATTGAATGAGTCTTTGCTGTCTTTTGTGTCTAGCTTGTGGCCTGCTCTATGACAGTTTGTGGATAGATATAGAGATCTGCATGAACACAGGTGACATGCAATATTCTTTGGCAATGAAGAATTTTAAAGTAATTAATTATTAAGTTTTCAGAAAAACATGAGAACCCTGGCTTGTATTTGAACTCATCCAAGAGATGGGAGTATATTCACATATAATATGCGTGTACATATATACATACATATACACATACATAGCAAGTCCCCATACCTTAGCACAACTGACACCATGACAGAAGTACCAATCAGGCCTTAGAACTCAGCAGGTAGGCAGCAACAAAAATAAAGACCCAATCCATAAAAGTCCATAGTTCCAGAAAAGTTCCTAAATGTACTACCCTTACCTTTTGATTTCTTTTCTGCTTCAGGCTAACTGTTCTTGATAACTGAGGTATGTCACCCCAGAACGTGGTTTTTGTGCTTAAAGATGCTGAAAGGAGCTTGGGACTACACTCATGCCCTGAACCCCCAGTCACTGGCCAGCTAATAATTTTCTATTGGCTTAAATTGTGTCTGAGTGGTCTTCTTTCGTGGCCACCTCACAACATACATATTCTCTCTCTCTCTCTCTCTCTCTCTCTCTCTCTCTCTCTCTCTCTCTCTCTCATTGCAGTGGTGTTAATTATACACACTAGGCAATTGCTGGTCAACTATGACAAGGGTTCACCTCAGCCTTATTTTTAATTTAGTTAGTAAATTGATGAGAAAGAAAAAACCACCCACCTTCTTCCCTCCTGTCTCCCCCCCTCCACCCCACCTCATCCTGCCCCCAGAAGTTTCTTAATTCTTTTGTTTGTTTGTCTGGTTCATTGGTTGGGTTTCTTCAAAGCAGGGTTTCTCTGTGTAACAGCCCTGGCTGTCCTGGAACTTGCTTTGTAGACCAGGCTAGCCTCAAATTCACAGCCTCTGCCTCCAGCTGGGACTACAGACTTGCTCCACCACGCCCAGCCAGTTTCTTAACTCTTTAAGCCATACTGTCCTCATGCATACTTTCAGAATGTTTCCGTGGCAGGACCTCTACATCCCGGTGAGTGTGGTTTACTCAGGGCTATCCTTCTGTTGGCTCTTTCTCTTGCTTTCACTGTGACTTAGAAGGATTTAGGTCAGCAACACCACACTGCAGCGAGGGCAGGTTAGACACTCAGGGAAGGAAGGGCACAACATTTAAGAAGGCATTCACTCTCAAGGCTGTGAAAATGCTCCCCCAGAGTGCGAGCCTCCTGAAATGTTGCTGTCAGTTTGCTTACAGCACTCTAACACACACTCTAGCCTGTGGTAAGTTTTATATAACCCCCAATCTTATTTTAATGGCATCAGAATCTGTTTGTGTTGCTAGAACGAAATGCATAGGTCTAGATAATTTATAAAAATGGAAATATTTCTCACAGTAGTGTGAGCTGGGAAGCTTGAGATCAAGGCACTAGCAGGCTCGTTCCATGTGTACACAACAGTCCTCGGGTCTCTGCTTTCAAGGTGGGGCCTTGAAGTCTGCGTTCTACCAAGGGGAGAGATGCTGCTGTGTCCTCTCCTCGCAGAGGGAAGAAGGGCAAGAGGAGACAAATTCCTTTCATAGGGGTCTCTAACTTTATTCATAGGACAGTGCCTTTAGGATTTTATTGTCTCTCAGTGGCTACGCTTCTGAATACTGCTACATTGGAGATTAGGTTTCAACTGAATTTTGGAGAGAACAAAAACCATAACCATAGCAAAGGACAACCACAGAGTTGGCCTGGAATCTACTGTGAACGTATGCTTTCTGGGGGGGAAAAAAAGCCACATCCCTGTCAAACATTCTGCCAAACAGATTGGCTGATCGTAGAGAGTTGGAATGTTACAGATTGAATGTTACAACATTGGCTTGGGTTACCTTTAGACCCTTAATGGCCATTTAGTGCCCACCTCTGTGTCTGACTTGACATCCTTTTGGAGTGTATCTTCCACTAATCCAAAGGCTAAGAATGTCATTAGCACTTGAGATCTACATAGCAAAGACTCCACCATTTCACTAAAAACCTCCCACTTGATGGCTCCCACTCCATGTATTTGAGAAGTGCCTTGATTTGTAGCTTTCTATGTTCTATTACTGTAAACATTTTATGTGGGGCTGAAGAGATGGCTTTAGTTAGCACCACTTGCTGTGCAATCCTGGGGACCAGAGTTCAGATCCCAGCACCCACATACCAAGCTGGGAATCCTACAAGCACTTGTCAGCTCCATGGGGTTCCATGCCCTTGTCTGGCCTCTACAAACACACAGACACACACACCTTAAATGCACATGTGTGCATATGCTCATGCAGACACATACATACAAATAAATAAATAAATACCTTTCCAAACAAACTTCACAAAGCGGCTAGCAAGTTGGGATATGATATTTGGGGTAAGTTGAATCTGTGTTTCCAGGTTATGGTCATTCATATTTGGCTTCAGAATAAACTATCCTTTATTCATTTTGAGGTGACAGCTGTATTTTCAGGTTGACATTACTTTAGAATTTTCAAATTTCCAGGAGTGTATAGTTCTCAATCATAGTCACAACCATGAGCTATCAGGAAGGCCACCGTGCAGAAGCCCCTGGTGGGATCCAATCTCTGTCCTGGGCAGGTGTGGAGGGGAAGAATCCACACCTCCTCTCTTGTTTTTAGGATTGCCTTTGAAACCCTTACTCCTTAGCTGGCCTGACCTTCTCTGATCTCCATCAGGGAGGGTGGACAGTTAGGGTCCTCATACTGGAAACAAGTAGTAAATGGAGAAATAAGTCCTTTTCCTAAAGTTGCAAGGTAAATCAGATCTAGAGCACAGGCTAACCCCGTATGTTTCAAAGTGTGAGCAGAGACATCTGGTCTACCTTTCTAGGCCTGGGATATAATCTTGAATTAAAGTCCCTGGAAGTAAGAGTGGCTTGGCTATCAGGCTCTTGAGCCACCTAGTCCACTGTGAAGTTTTTGCTTTATTTTGGACGGGGAGATGGCTCTGTCACTAAGGTATTTGCCTTATAAACCTGAAGACCTGAATTCTGATCCTCAGCACCCACCTAAGAAGCAATGGCAGTCAGTAATCCCAGCTCTCTCCCAGCTCTGGGAGAGAGCCAGAACTTGCTGGTCAGCTAGTTAAGCTAAGTCAGCAAGTTCCAGGTCTGAGAGATCCTGTCTCTAAATAAATAAATAAATAAAGAAGACGGGAAGTGATTGAAGGCTTGGGAATTAACCTCTGGACTGCACATGCACATGTATATACATATAATACACACACACATTTCTATTGTATGGGCTTGGGTCCCCATTCATCCATCCTGCCTGCTGTATATGTAGGCATATAGGAAGGAGGGATGCTTTGGCTAGAACGGGACATACGTGACCAAGGCAGTTTTAGTAGCAAGTTGAATTTATGGGTTCAGCAGTCAAGCACTTACTTTCACAGCTATTGGGGGGGGGGGGTTAAAATTCACCTCAAACACCTGAATTTGGGGGAAGGACAACGCTAGGCTTCTGAAAGTGAGCTAATATAAAGTTCATTTTAAGAAGCAAGGAGACAGAGCTGGAGACAGTTTAGCAGTTGGGTACTCTTGTTGCTCTTTCAGAGGACCCAGGCATGATTCCCAGCATCTAAATGGTGGTTTACAATCTGTAACTCTAGATCCAGGAGATCCGATGCCCTCTTCTGACTTCTGCAGGCACTGAGCATACGTGTGGTACACACAGACACATGCAGGCAAAACACTCATAAAATAAAATGAATAAACATAAATGTAAAATGTAAAATGAGAAATTAGCATACACGTGGAATTGAAATGTTGCTATATTCCCTGAACGAGCCACTAATGGCTGAGGTCCAGCTGGTTCTAGGGCAGAGCAGGAGCCCTCCACAGTTCCACCAACAGATTCAGTGGCTGACTCAGATCACAGTTTCTGTTTATTGACACTATTGTCACCGGCAAAACCCAAGGGAGGGTGCAACCTCTTTTCAGGGAGATCCAGCCTTTCCTAGCCTTTCCTCACCTCCACAGCTCAGGAGAACCCCAGAGGAAAGCTCTGTCTGAGTCTATAGACCAGGACTTAGGCTGCGCTTGGATGATGGTTGCTACTAACTCCAAAGGTAGGACATGTCAGATTCCCACAAGCTTTCACCTGAGTGCTGCTAGCTCTCATTGTGGCTCAACGGCCTATAGTCAGGCTGGCCAGAGTCTGGGAGCAGAGGGCAGGCAAGAGACTGATGAGGCTGAAGGGAGAAGAGAGGAGAGAACAGGATAGAAGGCTGGGGGAGGGGAGGGAACAGAAGAGAGAAAGGAAGGGGAGGGGCAGTTAAAGCATTTGTAAAATGAAAAGGCAAAGCACTTCGGACTGCATTGGGCAAGGAAATCGTGGCCCAGGCAGGAGTAATTGGTAATCGGAGCTGATGTGAAGAAGGGATGATTTATGCGAGCATGCAGACAGGGGTGGAATAATTTTTGGAGCAGAACGGGGAACTTACTGAATGCCTGAAACTCAGCTACTTATCCACTCGCTGGGTGATGAATTAGCTCTTGTTTAAAGTAACCGGGGCTCCATTTTTCATTCTGATTACTACACTTGATATCTTTCTCTCTCTCTGTTTCCTTCTGACCACTGTCCCCTCACTAGGCTCTGAATGCAGAAATACTGGGTTTATAGAGACTCACCCCCCCCCCAGCTTCTCCTAGACCCTTTCACTCCCCCTCCCTGTGGCAACATTAACTCATAAATAGCCAGGTTAAAACCTAGCCCTTTGAGATATTGCAGAGATTATGACTGTGGAATTAGCAGAGGCTTTGGAGGTAAGACCAGCCTACTTATGAGACCTGGGTGATTGCAATTCCTTTGCCTATCTGATGAGAAGTCTTGCTCTCAGACTGTCAGCAGGATGGAATGGGGAAAACACACCCCTTCCCACCCGAGAGGGCCATTCATTTTAGAGGTAGAGAGGTCTCTAATGACCCGGAAACTCAAATGAGAGGTAAAACCTGGGTGTATTTTCTATATCACTTTCCTTGCCAACATCAAAAAGAAAACCAACAACAAACAAAAACAGGCCTGCTAATACACTCACCCAGGAAGCAAATGCAGGTGGATCTAACCTGAGTTAGAGTATGAGTTTGAGGCTAACCTGGTCTATATAGCAGTTCCCGGCCAGTCAGGGCAACAAATGAGATCATGTCTCAAAAACTCAATAGCTAAATAAATACTTTTTAAAATTGAAAGTCATGCTTTAATTGTATAGGTATGGGGCAACCTTTAGGCTTAGATTCTGAGTATAGAATTATTACATACTTCTATTATTTTAAGCTTACTTTTATTTAAAAATGCAGCCTTCCAACATGAAAGCTGTGGTCAGGGTCCTCGAGTTCCACCTCTGTCTTGCAGAGGGTCTTTTTCTCTGTGTGCCTTGCCATGTGCCTTATCCTGATAAAAAAGCCAATCTTTACTGGCTGAAAACTCTTTTTATGGTCCAAGTTTGACACAGATTTCCATTAAAAATAAATCTGGCTTAGAAAAATGTGATTAGAGTTGTACGATGATCACATCCATTTCCCGGTACCCGAGAGGCTGAGGAAAGAGAGAGTTTAGCTGGGCCACACTGTGAGTCTGAGGCTAGCCTTGGGTCCATAGCAAACCCCTGTCTCAAGACCAAAATGATTAAGGGCTTTGAGGTGTAGCTCAGTGGTAGAATGCTAGCTTGTATAAGGCCATGGTTTTAAAATTAACAATAAGTAGTGGTTAAAACAATTTAAATAAGGCCAAGCACGGTGGCACATGCCTTTAATCCAAGCAGAGGCAGGTGGATCTCCTGCCAATCTGGTCTATAAAGAGAGTTCCAGGACAGCCAGGGGCTGCACAAACTCTGTCATGTAAAACAAAACAAAATTAAAATATTTATAGCAGTTACTTGTCCAAATAGCAGACAAGGATATTCACCTAATACTGAGAAATGCACCTCTAAGACACTCGAGCATCTGTTTTCTTCCCCAGTGATCAATGGTGACCCAAGGAAGACCTGGAAATACCAGCCATGACTCTGGGTCAGGAAATGACCATGCGATCCTGTGAGTCAACAGATTCCCTCCTCCTGTCTGTGGTAAGGACACTGCTCCTCTTCACTGGGCACTGCCTGCACCTCTCTGCCTGAGTCAGCCTGAGTTTGCAGGTGGTGCCTTCCCCTCTCCTCCTCAAGGGCTCAGTCTCCACACCACCAAGACTTCTGCCTCAGCAGATCCTGGACTCTGCTAGCTTCTCTTTCAGAGCTTTCCCAGCCTCCTGGACATGATCTTCTCTCATTTCCTGGACCCATCTCAGCCACCAGCTAACTTAAGATTCCTCTTTATTTCCGCCTGATTCCATCTGTAAACCAGCTTCATGCATCCTCACCTCTCCTCAGCTTGGGTATTGCTTGACAACGCCTTGTTGGTTGGTGCTCTAAGCCCCTCTCCTCTGCTGAGGTCTCACTAGCCCTGGGACAAGGGAGGGGAGAGGAGCTGAGTTCTAGGCACAACACAGCAAGGCAGAGGAAAGCTTGGCATGAACTCGGAGGATCCTGTCCTAGCTCTGCCACTGATTGCCCTGTCTGGAACTGAGGCCTGAGTGGGTTGCCACCGAGACCCTGGATCAAATCTAGGAGTAGGTTTTCTTCTGGTCTCTCTGAACCTTTGCAACCCCAGCTTCCTGGATTCCTGGGAATATTAAAAGGAGAGATGAGAGCAAAATGCTTTCCAAGCACCTGGCATGAGGTGAACACCCAAGAGGTACCAGCTGCCACTGTTGTCATTTATCAGTGAGTTCATTCTGGAAGGCTTTAAGATTGGCAGTTAACTTTGCTTTACACAATGGAAGCTATAGTGTCTTGGCCTCAGTCCTTTTCCTGCCTCCTCACACTTGCTAAGAGAAGCCTGTTCTCAGCAGTCAACTGAGATGGCTCGGACCATCAGAATCTATGGGGAAGAGGGAAAGTACCATGGGACAGGCAGTCAGCCCTTAGATGTGTGCCTCCTATAGTCAGACAAAGCTTGCTAAGGAGCTGAGCCAGTCTGACAGCACAGCCAATCAGCAGCCAGCACTTACAGAGTACCCAGACTCATCCTTCTGCAGGGGCTGAAGGTTCCATTTGGACTTTGGAGAAAGAAGATGGATGCAGGAGGGCCAGGTTGGTTGGGAGACTGAAGGTTAAACTGAGAGGCATTCATTAGTGCAGGGGGAGCTGGGAGGAGAGGTGGCCCAACTGGTATAACTTGATGTGGTGATGTCCAGACACAGACGCCTGGACCCAACCTCCAGACCTCCGTATACCCACCTACTCTATACTCTGGACAGCTCCTAGACACTGTTGGAAACTGAGTCCAAAGGGAGTGGGTGCCTGGGTGTCAGCCCTCCTCTGCTGGCTAGGGTTCTGTGAGTGTCTGTCCATTAGGCAGACATGTTAGAGATAGGAGAGTCACTCTGGTTCTGCCCACAGTAATTAAGTCATTAATGTCTAGCTGACATCAAACTACAATGGATGTTTCATTTTTATTTTGCTGGGTTGTCACCTTTTGTGACTAGTGCTTGGACAAGGACACTTCCTGTGAGCTAAGCTGGTGCTTCTAGAAAGCAGGGTTTCATTTCTGGGGCATCATCGAGAATTTGCAGCTTTCTCTGCTCACCAAAGTTCAAAATTCCCTATTCTGGTCACCCGCCATTCCAGCAGTGTGAAGTGCCCACCCAACGTGGGCACTTGGTGGGAGTTGGAGCTGACTCCTACAGAGGGCTGGGAAGGCCAGTGAGCTACCTCATCTTGGGAAATTAAAGCATCCATAGCTGGGTGGTGGTGGCACACACCTTTAATCTGAGAACCTGGGAGGAAGAGAAGAGACAAGCAGATCTCTGAGTCCCAGGCCAGCCTGGTCTACAGAGTGAGTTCCAGGACAGCTAGAGTTACACAGAGAAACCTGGTCTGGAAAACCAACCAACCAACAAAACCAAAGCAAACCAACCGAATAAACATCCTTAGCACCTGGGTTTTTTTTCCTCTGAGGCCAGTAGGTTGGTTCTGAGCAGCTGAGGGAGCAGGGACTGAGTCTTCTATTTGTTTGTTATGTTCTCAGTACAGCACTTAGCTGGGCTCATCACTTAGCACGGAGTGCTCAGCATTTAGCATTGTGCCTTGAAAATGCCAGGCATTCGGGAAACACCCCGGAAGGCATACTTCCTGAAAGGGGTTGTGGGTGGGTGAACGAGTATTCCGAATGAACATTGGCCAGTATTAACAACTGACGCTAGTCCACAGCACTTGCTCGGGGCATACCATCAGTCCACACCTCTCTTGCACTTTCCAGGATGTTCTCTCCTCTCCTCTTTCTAACCCAGAGTGGATGAGATTATCCTCACACCCCCATGAGGAAGGGGAGTAGTCAGAACGAGAGGGAGTAGACTCTACCAAGATTACTAAAACTGCCAAGATTAGCATATGAAAAAACCAGCAAGAGGAAGAGGGTGGAAACCTCAGACCCAGGGCAGAACACAGGGAAAGAAAAGCCCACAGGATGCAAATACAGAAGGTGGACACTGGGTAAATGACCCATCTTAGTCGTCTGAATTTGAAAAATGTCATCATAGGCTCATGTGTTTGAACACTTGGTCTCATTTGGCAATGCTGCTTGGGTAGCTGTGGACTGTGCTGGAGGAAGTATGTCACTGGGGTTGGGTTTTATAGCCCGCCCCAACTTCCTGTTCTTTACTTCTTGACTGCCAGG
This sequence comes from Rhynchomys soricoides, assembly GCA_019843965.1. NCBI lineage: Eukaryota > Metazoa > Chordata > Mammalia > Rodentia > Muridae > Rhynchomys > Rhynchomys soricoides. Next base: position 14,463,549 of record JADRCH010000018.1, on the reverse strand, counting down.
CTGGCCACATGCTCCTGCTGCTAAGCCTTCCCCACCATGACCCACAGAATCCTCTCTGGAACCGTAAGCCAAAATGAACAGTTTCTTCCCTCTGTTGCTCTTGTGAGGGTATACTGTCCCAGCAGCAGAAAACTGACTAAAATATTTATACGGATGACACATGGTGGCCCGGTGTCACTGAGCCTTGGTCCTTCCTTCAGCTCTGGCTTTCTTCTACCAGGGGAAATCCTTTACTTCTTTATAAACTCGTTTTGCCTCTAACTGTGTGTCTGTTTAAATTTTCGTCCAGGGACACCAGAAGCTGGAAGCCCCAGAGTCCTCCAGACTCTATTATCCGCCTGTGATGCTACCATGATTGAGTAATCCTATCAATGCTTGCTAGGCACCAGAGCCAGCTGCCAGAGTGTGGTGAAGCCCAAAGATGCCATCAAGGCATTCAGAATGAGCCTGTGGAGCCTGGAAAACAAGAAAGAAGGTGGGCAGGGTGGTATCCGCCTTTAATCCCAGCACTCAGGAGGCAGAGGCAGGTGGATCTCTGCCAGTTCCAGGCCAGCCTATTCTACATACTGAGTTCCGGGGCAGCTAGGGCTACATAGAGAGACCTTGTCTCTAAAAACAAAGACAGGGAAGAAGGCAGGTGTGGAAGGTACAGAGAGCACCTGATTTGGAGTTCTGCAGGAGGAAGCAGCCAGGACTCAAGACATACCTTTGGGATGCTGTGTGCACTGCTCAGAGAGAGCATGGTGGCCCTCCACACCCTTCATCCCTTTGCTAGAGAAACACTGAACAATTCTGATTGGTTGCCAGCTTGCAGAGGGGTGCAAGCATGGTAGGATGGAATTTGGACCTAGCTACATGGTTTCCTCCCAGTGGTCAGGTGGGACCTGCTTTATGGGGTCTGTGGACCCAACTACCAAATGCCCTCTTCTCCGGAGCCCCACTCTTTGAAGGTGAATTGTGCATCTTAAGTTAATAATTAACTTGTCATAAGCCTCATCAATGCCCCATCTAGAGAGCACCAGAAGGAAGAAGGAGGGGGTAGGAGGAGAGCAAGGACCCAGCCCAGCACCCCAGAGGCCAGCCTCAGCCCCTGCTCCTCTGGCCCATAATAAATAGGATGAAAGGCACTCCTGATAAATGCCCGTGTCCAGGGGAGATTTTACCTTCACTCAGAAACAATGTAATATCTCGGCTATTACCCAAAATAATTTATCAATGTGTAATAGCTTTGTGCAGGCCTCAGATAGGAGGGGAGCAGCGCTATCAGAGATGGATGTGGCCTACCTTCGCCTTTTAATTTTTAATGTTCTCAGCCAGCTTTGCATTAAAGGCCAGGTGTCATATAAAGACTTAATGTAAGAGGGGAGTTCATGAATTCTAATCAAGGGAGGAGCACTCCTTAGCTGGCTGCTGTCATTTCCAGGCTGCTCTTATTGATCTTTTGTTTTCGGCCCTCCTGGTTTCTCAGTCCCCCCCCCCTTTCCATTCACCCTGCCTACTGTATTTCCCCACCCGTTGATGAGCTCCCCTTTGTTCAAAAGTCCCTCTGTTTCTCCCTTTCCCACGAAGAAAACTAAGACTATCTGGACTAAGAGAGCACCTTCTCTGGGCAAGACGCCCAGGACACCACCCCCATTTCATTTATTCATTCATTTAAAAGGTATTTATTTGCTGTTATCTTTGCGTAGGGATGATTTTCCTGCACACATGCTCATGCGTGATGTGCATGCAGTGCCCATAGAAGCCAGAAGAGGGCGTCTGATTCTGGAACCCACATTACAGATGTGAGCAGCCATTCGAGTGCTGGGAACCAAACCCGAGCCCTCTGTAAGGATAGCAAGTGCTCTTCACTGCCGAGGCACCTCTTTTGCTCCTCACTTCATTTTTTCATTTTTATCCGTTCATGCACTTCTTTCTCATCTAAAAGTCTTCTGTGCTCAGCTGCATAAATCTGACTGGAGACAGTTGAACAAGATCTAAAAGAAACCTTGAAAAGTCATCTTCTCGGTTGAGTTGTAAGTTCTGTTGTGATCATAAGTACATGCATGCGCGCGCGTGCGCTCGCGCGCGCACACACACACACACACACACACACACACACACACTTGCGAGCATTCACTGCTTCCTTCTGTGCCTTAGTTTCCTCTGAAGTATTTATTACCTTCTATGTAAATTGCCTGTGTTTTACAGAGTTTCACAGATCTAGAGATGTTCTTAATCTTTTGATCCTGTTGCTACCACATGGGGTTTGTGTTGTACTGGGACTTGAGCCCAGGGCTTCTAGCATGCCAAGTTAAGAACCTACTAAGTGAATTATATCCTCAGTTGTCCAATTGCCACTAAATTAAACTGGCCATTGAGGTACACTCCTGTGATCTCTGCTCTTGGGAGGCGGAGACAGGAGGATCTACATATGTTCAAGGCTAGATTATACAACATGGTGAGCTCTAGGCCAGCTGGGGCTACCCAGTGAGATTAAAAACTAAAACTAAGGATTTAGTTTTTAATTTTATGTCTCTCTCTCTTTATGGAATATGTGCTTGTGTCTCTGTGTGTATGTGTGTGCTGTGTCTCTGTGTGTGTCTCTGTATGGAATATTCACATATGTGTGTACAGGTGCCCTTAGAGTCAGGTCCCCTGGATCTGGAGGTACAGGCAGCTGTGAGCTGCCTGACATGGGTGCTGGGCACTGAACTCTGGTTCTCTATAAGAAAAGTGCATGCTCTTACATGCTGAGCTACCTTTCCAGCCCCAAGAAAATGTTTTGTTTTTCAGGAATGACAAATTTATTCACACTAAACTTTGTTTGGAGCAGAGAGAGGTTCAGAGCTAGTGAAGTATCTCCTAACAGCAGGAGACAAGGTCTGTGGAGTCGCACAAGGTGAGAACTCCCCAAAGATGTCCACAGACAAAATACAAAGCAACTACTGGGTGATGGTTAACTCAGAAAGCTGGGGGTTGGCTAGCTACTTCTTGGTTTGTTAGAATTAGGTTTTACTGTCCTACCTATGAACATTCTCTCTGGATGGCATTTCAGTGTGCTCAGTAGGTACCCAAGGCCTTGGAGCTGGCTCACATGGATGCTATTTAAATACTTGTTTATTGTGCTTGTGACCTGTCTCCTCATACAAGCATTTTGTTCATGTTAGATCAAATTGGGGAATGGGAATGAGAGGGATGAGCTTTTGTCTCTTGAGGGTTTGAGATGTCCTAAGGAGTTGTTACCACTGTGTACAGCAGGGAAGAGTCTGAAGTTAACCCTCAGTTCCGGTGCATGAATCATGGTTTGAGCTCTTGTAGGTTTTTAAAGGACAGGGAGGTCCCAGGGATGAGGTTAGTAAGTAGCCTGGAATGCTTGCTTCTGGTTCCCAAGCAGCATGGAGGAGGAGACAAGATTGACCCTTGACTGCAGGGTCACAGAAGATGGCTGCCCACTCCCTGAGGTCACAGCATTTTGACCTAACTGTTTACTGTGGTGGCCCTTGTGCAGGGAATGGTGCTCAACTGTAGAAGAGGTATAGAGTAAGACACCAGCAGAATGTCCT
>JADRCH010000018.1:14377764-14455004 GCA_019843965.1 Rhynchomys soricoides | reverse complement strand
AGAGAGACAGATGTCTACTTACCTGTCAGAGCCTCCATGTGGGTTCTGAGACTCGAACTCAGGTCTTTTGACTTGGCAGCAGGCACCATTACCTGCCAAGCTATCTCACTGGCCACTGAGGGGATTTTGTTTTGTTTTGGTTTTGGTTTATTTGTTTTTAATCTATACTCTCTTGTCAGGACTTCTTTCTCATCTATAAACCTGAATATTGCCCCCCCAAAACCACTTTAAATCTTCATTTATGAAAAAAAAATCCTTTCTTCCTTCCTCTCTTCCTCCCACCCCCTTCCTTTCTTCTTTCCTGCCCCGTGTACTGAATTTGTGTGTAGAGGTGTGCTCATGGGTCCGAGGAAGATGTTCACAGTCTTGCTCTATTATTCTTATTCCCTCAAGAAAAAGAAGCTCCCAAGACCTTCTTTACAGGCTTTTTCCCCCTTGTACCGCAAGCACTCTTAACCACTGAGCTGTCTCTAGAGTCTCCACAGAAGAAAGCTTTACATAAAACATAAGTATACCAGTGATAGGCGTGGTGGCTCATACCTATAATCCCAGTATAGGAGGGACTGAGGTTCAAGGCCAGCCCTGAGTAAGATGATGATGATGATGATGAAGATGATGATGATGGTGATAGTAATTGTTGTAGTAAATATTTAACCTCAAACAGGGGTTTCTGTCTTGCTTTAGATCATTCAGTTCCCAGATAAAAGACACACAACTTTAATACTTACAATAAGCCTTAATCAGCACTAGAGCTGGAATCTCCCCTATAAGCTATTAGTATCTACTTCCCTATCAATAACCCAGAGTTATTACTTGCCATGTTCGATCTGGGCTGCTCTTAACTCCAATTGGCCAGCCCTCATGGCCATGTTTTCATGACTCACCCACCCCATGGCATCTTCTCTCCCCTTGGTATCCTCCACAGACCCCAAGCCCAGGACCTGAAATCCCACCTATCTCTCCTCTGCCCAGCTGTAGGCTGTCGGCATCTTTATTCAACCAATAGTTTTAAATTAAGGAGCAAGGTCACATAGCATCACTTTGTGTAACGTGAGGATTCTCTCGTCCCTCAGGCAACCAGGGACAATATTTAGCATTGCATAGCAACAAACCAAATATCAACAAGTAATAATATATACAATTTTTAAAAACTCTAAACCTGTATACAATGTAATTCCAAGAGCCACATAATCACACATATGTAGCAAGAGCCTAAGCTTATTTCTTTTCCTGTTTCTAACCCGGTGCTCAGTGTGTACTTCCCTTTGCTTAATAAACTTCAAGTTTGCTTTCAGCTAGCTCCCTCGGGCATTCTTTTCCGCAGTGTAAGTCAAAAACCAGGTTGTACCCAGTAGGGGTCTCTGAAGAGTGCTATGAAGCCTGCAGTTTCTGGTTATCACAGATTTTACAGCAGCAGGCCTATTCACTGTACGATTGGGTTTCAGCTAGTTAGCTATTAGTAGGCACAAATGCTTTGGGGCTGAACCTCCTCCCTCATAATCAGCAGCTTGTGAAGCCAGGAGCTTAAGCTGCAGGACTGTCATCACTGGCCAAAACAATGAGGTCTGAGTGTATGGTCCGCCCTGAGTGGATACTGGGTAGTCTAAGTTGCCCGGAAGGTCCTGGGATGGATTGATTGATGATTGATTGATTGATTTCTTCCTTCTTTCTCTTTTCCTCTCTCTCTCTCTTGAGACAGGTTTCTCTCTATAGCTCTAACTGTCCTAGAACTTGCTCAGTAGACCAGGCTGGCCTCAAACTCATAGAGATCCATCTCCATTTGCCTCTGCCTCCCAAGTGCTGGGATTAAAGGCGTGCACCACCACTGCCCAGGTCCTGAGATTTCTACCCAAATGGACCTGTCAATCACCTGGACAAGAGAGCAACCCCCAGGAAATTGTTACAGAAACTTGAAACAGCATAAACCCAAAGCCTACCTAAAGTTCTAGGTTGGCACCATGGTCTCTCTGGCATTGCCCACTCTCAGCTCTGCGAGTGTCCCCTCTGGTTAATGCCCTGTGTCCCTTGAGAGGTCCTCACCCTATTCTGCCTGTCCTCTACCCAGCACTTTGAGGGCCTTAATGTAATTCATTAAAGAGGATCATGGGAGCCGAGGAGCAGAGATCAGAGTAAGGTCCTGCTAGCATTACAGATATTTTCTGTTTTGAGAAAATATCTCCCAAATATCCAAATCTCAGTAGTTAACCTTCTGGTTTTTTCAGATAAAAATAGTGTTCCAGAAGGAAAGTCTAAGTTTACCCTTCAACACTGAGAGCCTTGTGTATGCGTCTCTTCAAATATTCACTAGAGAAGCTATGTGTGTATGTGAGTGGTGTGTGGTGTGTGTGTGTGTGTGTGTGTGTGTGTGTGTGTGTGTGTGTGTGTGTTGGATTCCATCTCACCATACAGGAGATCAGAAAGTCAGGGATTTAGAACCAACGAAATGGCTCAGGCAGTGGATAAGGGCACTTGCTACTGAGACTAACATCCTGAGTTGGAGCCTCAGGACTCATCCGGTGGAAGGAAAGACCAACTTCTACAGTTTGCCCTCTGACCTCCACACTTACCACTGTCACATGTGCACCCACAAGCCCCCCCCCCCCAATAAATGGCTAGGTAGCAAACAAACAAATAAATTCACGAAAAGATAAAGACTCAGGACACAAGATTTTTATTTTTTAAATCTGGGCACTCTTTTAATCCCAGTAGTCTGGAGGCAGAGGCAGGTGGATCTCTGTGAGGTCGATGCCAGCCTGGTCTACATAGTAAGCTCCAGGACAGCCAGGGCTACATAGAGAGACACTGCCCCAACACCTGCCCCCTAAAAATGATTTAAAAAATTTTTAATGATTTATCTATGTATAGTCCCTCTCCCACCTCTCTCTCTCTCTCTCTCTCTCTCTCTCTCTCTCTCTCTCTTTCTCTCTCTCGTGTGTGTCTGTGTGTGTGTGTGTGTGGGTGGGTGGGTGTGGGTGTGGGTGTGTATTCCTGAGCTACCTGACATAGGTGCTGGAAATTGAACTCAGTTCTTCTGCAAGAACACTGCATGCTCTTAATCTCATCCATCTCTCCAGCCTCTGGGCTCAAGATATTTTTAACTTTTAAAAAAAAAAAAGTTGCTGCTCAGCCAGCGTCGTTCTTTGGTAAAATGTTTCCCTTGTGAAGTGCTCAATGATAGAAGACACCATGACAACTGGTACAGTCCAAGGACACTGCCTGGGCTGCTAACATACCAGTAGTGGGCTCACTATTGTCTTACCCCACCAGGCCAAGCATCTTCCAAATGACAAATAGCATCTTGGTGCTGTTCTGAGAGTTTTAACCTTGAGACTTCCTTTGGAAGCATCTCAGGATTCCCTGGGGTTGAGGGAATCACACTAAAAGGATGCCATTGCTAGTGGTTGGGTGTGTGCCTCTGACACGGACTGGCCTCTCCCACATGGCTGCTGAGCAGTCCTTAGTCTCACCCCAGCCAACAAGGTTGGAGCAATCACCATGGCCTGGCTGTCATTTGGTGTAATCCAACTCTTAGCTGCCCACTGCAGTCAGTAGGAAATGGTATCTCATTGTTACACCAATCAAACATAGCATTTCAAATAGAGTTAGAATTATCAAAAATTTTAATGATTGGTAATTAAGTGGCATTTGCTGCATTGATTAATAATTGAAATCATTCACAAGGGTAAAAGTATAAGATCTCTTTCAATGTGTTTAAAATGCACGCATGTGTGTGTGTGTGTGTGTGTGTATGTGTTTTGTGTGTGTGTTCTAGATTTCCTGTTGGCAAAATATTTCTAAGTTCAATTTTCCTTTGCAATTTTCCAAATGGCAGTGCTTCTAGGGAATGCTATTTTAGGGTTTTAATCATGTACACCCTGTATGCATTGCTAGCCCATATGTGATTTGGGTTCTGCATTGCAGCTGATTACACAGCAGATTTGAGCCTGCTGTCCTCCAGGCTGGTGCTGCTGCCAATGGCTGCTCCATGAAACTTCTGGGAGAAGTCAGTGTTAAACGGAGTCTCACATAGCTCAGGTTTGCCTCAGACCTACTTTGTAGCCACAGCAAGGTCTTGATGTTATGATCACCTTGCCTTTACTTCTCAAGTGCTGAGATTACAGGTGTGCGCTACCATGCCAAGCCAACTCTATGCATCTTGTGGGCAGGTGAGGCTAAGATATTCAACATGGATTCTTAGTTATAGGTAAAGCTGGCTGCTCTGGACTTAGTGGGAGATGGTTGTCAGTCTTCAACAAGAGAAATTTCCGGATAACTTTGAAAGGTTGAGAAACTTTTCAGTATCGGTCCCAGGGTATGTATTTTAGGTTTCTAGAGCCAACTGTTTCTGTTGCAGCTCCTCAGTTCTACCATTATAGGGAATACACGCACGCCTATGCACACGTATTTTCCTTAAGAGGTGTGCTGGCACACTTAGAGCCAACTGTTTCTGTTGCAGCTCCTCAGTTCTACCATTATAGGGAACACACACACGCCTATGCACACATTTTCCTTAAGAGGTGTGCTGGCACACCTTCATAATCCCACTTGGGAGGCTGAGGCAGGAGACTGCTGGCACTTGAGGCCAGTCTGGTCTATAGTGTGTTTTCGACCCCAGAAAACAGGCAGAGACTCCTTTAAGAAGATGGGTACAAGCCAGGCAGTAGTGGCCCTCACCTTTGATCCCAGAGACAGGTGAATCTCTGTGAGTTCAAGGCCAGCCTGCTCTACAGAGTACAGCCAAGTACAGCCAAGGCTACACAAAGAAAGCCTGTCTTGAAAAAATAAACCAGGAGATGGATATGGTGGGTGTCTGGGAGGGTAGGCAGGTTAGCATTCTAAGATCAATTCTAACACGACCTCTTCTCTAGTTCACTCCGGCCCAGGAACACTAGAAATTCAAGCCACTATTTAAATGTGTGAGTGGTTTTTCTGTTTTTGTTTTTTGTTTTTTTTCTTTGACCCCTGGGCCTTCTCATTGCCCAGGCATGGAGAAATGTCTGTTCTTATAGATCATAGCTTCTAAGTGTAATACTACTGTTATCTAGGGGAAGTGGCAGAGAGACAGAGAGACAGAGACAGACAGATAGACAGACAGAGTAACAGACACACATACACACACACACACACACACACACACACACACACAGAGCAAGGCCCTCTCCCAGCTCCTGGCACCTGGACCCTTGCTTGGCTTTGTGAAGCCAGCACCCTAGCATCCTCACCCCCACCCCCACTCCCTGCCCAGTGGCTGAGAGGACACCTGGTCTTAAAATCAGCTAAGGCCCCTGGTATCACTGTAATTCTGATCTTAGGTCAGGGCTCCGACAGAGCTCTCCCAGTTCTGCTGGTCTCAGATGCTTCTCCCCAGGTCTCTGTCTGTTGAGCCCCATTGCTAACCTTGTGACTTCAACTGCTTGTACTTCAAATTAATCCTTTCCTGTAGACCTTGCTGCTTAGGAACTGGCTGTCACAGCAATCACCCTAGTCACCCTGGGAGCTAATTGAGAGTTGTGATCCGTGGCTGTACTTCCGTTAGTAGCATGACAGACAGCCACCGTGTATACACAAACACACAGCAAAGCACAAAAGATGCAACCCCCCCCCCCACACCCATGAAAAGACTCAGGCAAGAAAACACAGATGGACTCAAGTGTGTTAACACGAAGACAGTCGGGAGACCAGTGATGTTTAAGCTCAATTGTCAGCTTGATTGAGAGATCAACTAACAGACCCATGTATGTGTGGGTCTCTGAATCATTAACTGAGGAGACAGACCTTTCCTCAAAGTAGGAGGCACCCTTAGCAGCTGGCCAGAAACAAAGAGGCTTGTAGTGGTGGTGGGTGTTAATGGCTGCTTTTGCCTGCCCGCATTCCTGTCCTGGAGGTGAGTGCATCTATTCTGTTACTGCTATTCTGTTGCTGCTATTGTCCTTCATTAACATTGGCACTCATGTTCTTCAGCTTTCCAACTAGAACTAGAGACCATTGACTCCCCAGAAGTGTTCCAAACCTTCACTGACAGGTTGAGACTACTGAGACATCCAACTCCAAGAACTGAGCAACTGCCAGGGTTTCAAGGCTCTCCAGCGTACAGACAGCCACTGTTGGACCATCCAGTCCACATAGTGTAAGGTGTCTAATAAAACCCGCTTTGAAACATGCATTCCGTGGACTCAGCTCCTGTGAAGATCTTAAGACACGTGGGGGTTTCTAAAAGATGTGGCCCTGGGAACAGACCACTGGCTGCTGTTGGGAGCTCAGGGTCCTCCTCCATTTTCATGCTGCTGCATTCTGGGCTCAAAGATGTTTCTGTGGCTTCAATTACCCGAATATCTTCAGGTCACTTTCTTTAACAAGGGGAGGGCAGGCTGGGAACCACTTGCACCTCTGAGGGGTCAGGGACTGCTACAGTGGCTGGAGTGGGGGAATTGCTGCAGTTCTCAGCTCACCCGAGGTTATTGCTCTCCGTCTTGTGTCCTGGTGTGGACCAATGCACTCCGTGCTTGGCTCCTGATGCCCTTGATTGATACCCATTCTCCATGATCCATACTGGAACTTGGATGGCTTTCTGGAAGCAATCAGGGACACTATGTGATGGGGACATGGACAAAGGAGGAAAGGAGAAAATGCCAGGGAGGAAGGAAGGAAGACAGGGCAGGACAGGAACTTGGCAGGGTGCAACTCACCATAGCAGACTCCTGGAGCCCATTATGCTGGGGTCTCTGAGTACCTAAAAGCAGTGTTGGAGAGCCCTAGCCACACTGAGCAGAGGAGCGGGGAGAAGAAGTTGAGTTACTCTCAAGGCTTTAAGCTCTCAAGAGTCTCTGACTTAACCTTCATGCAGACTGAGCATGTGTCCCAGCCTGCTCAGAGTTAGGGTTCTCCAGTGAATGCATGGGTAAGGGGTGTTGGGGAGGGAGGTGTAGGGAAAGAAGAGCAGGGGCGGGGAGTACAGGGGGAATAGGGGGGCCATGCAGAAAGCACAAGGTCAACCTAGCCCATTACTTAACTCTCTGGTTTCAGGTGTACATAGTCTATCCCCATCCTTAAGGGTTTTCAGTTCATGAGTCAGGATGGTAGATGACTCTAGGCCAGGCTCTGGCACCTTCTAGTCCAAGATTGGGAATGCTTCTGCCAGTCCTCCTTCTGCTGTGCTCCCTGGAGTGTTGGTGCTCCTCTGTGGTCAGAGTCCTCTGTGTCATGGCCTAGCCCATCCCCCTCAGTCACTTTCCTACACCCACAGCTTCACTCTCCAACAGGTGGTCACCCACTCAGACAACCCTGGCCTCTTCTCTGGGCTCCCGAGCTCTGTACCCCTCTGACATCCCACTGAACGTTGGAAAGACTTGGAAGAGTCAATGCGGTCAAAAACAATCTTCCCTCCTTCTCTAGGTCTGCTGGCCTATGTTTGTGCTCCTTGTCTTTGGCAGGCAGCCTCTCTCTTTTCCAAGCTAGAATCCTAGACTGCAGCCTGGGTGCCTCCTTCAACTTCAAGTTCTATTGCTTTTTACCTCCTAGCGACATTTGTTTGGTCTCCATCACCACCCCCTAAACTAAGTCAATCCCAAACTACAACATACAGGCATTCAGATACCTGCCAGTCAAGACATGCTGCAGATGGCTTGCACTCCCAGGAAAGCCAAGGTCATCCACCTACACTACCATGTGGAACCAACTTTCAAGATAGCACTTGATTGTATTCACTCAAAACCTATGTCTACTGTACTGGCTGGTTTTGTGTGTCAACTTGACACAAGCTAGAGCTATCACAGAGAAATTAGCCTCCCTTAAGGAAATGCCTCCATGAGATCCAGCTTTAAGGCATTTTCTCAATTAGTGATCAAAGGTGGGAGGGCCCATTGTGGGTAGTGCCATTCCCTGGGCTGGTAGTCCTGGGTTCTACAAGAAAGCAAGTTGAACAAGCCAGGGGAAACAAGCCAGTAAGTAACATTCAGGGAAACAAGCCAGTAAGTAACATCCCTCCATGGCCTCTGCATCAGCTCCTGCTTCCTGACCTGCTTGAGTTCCAGTCCTGACTTCCTTTGGTGATGAACAGCACTGTGGAAGTATACGCTGAATAAACCTTTTCCTCCCCAACTTGCTTCTTGGTCATGATGTTTTGGGCAGGAATAGAAACCCTGACTAAGACATCTACCCTAAACCAATCTTTTAGATTTTAGGGGTAGAAAGTCCTGACTGGAGATTTAAGTCCCCAAGAGAGTCTGAGGGTTACTCACAAAAGAACGGAGACTGGAGGCCAAGATAAAGATTGTGGATAGCAAGGAGGTCCTCATCATTGCTGCATGTCTGAGATAGGACAGAACTCTGCCCACAGCAGTAGGGCCTTGGAAGCAGTAGGGCCACAGAAGCCATTTGCCATACCCCTCCACCATGTATAGGAGCTTTCCACACAGAGCTCTGGGGCAACCCTTCTTTGTCCCTGTGTGTATACAAGTAAGTACAGGCGCAGGGTTCTGGGTCCTCCATTTCCCCCGGATCTTGTTCCTGTCTCCCAGTATCTCTCATTTGGTGAGCTGGGCTGAAGAGTGTCTCCCAAGAGTGTATACTACACAGAACCTAGGCGTGTGCCATTTTAATTTTCCCCATTCACACATTCCCTAGGCTATTGTCATCTGTGATGTGTCTGATCCTACTCGAGCCTTAAACCTTATTTTGAGTTACCACCCCAACTTTACTACCCTTTGAAACTCAAATCAGTCTATCAGACCTCCCTCTATACTGTAAGTTGATTTGTGGAGTATTGTATGAGGAAAATCCCCTGGAGCTTGTGGTGCCTGATACGATTATTTGTTACTTGTTATTTGTGGCAGTAGATTTGTGGATGCTACTGGTAGCCAATGTAAGGTTTTATAATGCTGCACCCTGGATCATGGAGCCGCAACTTCTGTCCAGGCTGGCCACTAGCACTAAGCCACATTAGGAGTCAGAGGGTGAGATCAGTATGGAATCCTTGTGTGTGTCTCCAGATGGTAGAACCCCAGAAGTCTACAGCAGAAGTGGAGGGGCGAACTACAGGCACAGTGAAGTGAAACTTTCTTCTTAGCTGGGCACTGAACAAAAACCACCCGGGGGTGTTTTTATCATCCTATCTGGGCCTTCTGGGGCTTCAGTTTAAGTACACCCAAGAGACTGCTGCTCTGCTTCTCCAAGGACCTCTGACTTCACTCAAACTTTGGCAGGATGGAGTGATTTTTTCGTTTTCACATCCTTGAGGCTCCCTTGAGTGTGACATAGGGGTCACTGATAACCGATCCCCAGAGAGGACTCCTGCTGCCTGGAGGATGGAGGATACCACTCAGCAGAAGGAGGAATCCAGACATGTCACCTTCCACCTTCTGCGCTGCAGGGGGAGCAAGGTCTGTGTTGTAAGTCAAGCATCCTTCTGTGGAGCAAGTCCTTGGAGAGGGTTACTACTTACAGAGTGACAGTGTGTGAGTTGCCTTCATCATTGCTGTAACAAAACCCACTAAGGGAAAAAAGGTTGTTTCAGCTCAGGGATTAAAGTGGTAGGTCTGTCTTGGAAGTGGGGGTCAGGGAAGCCATGATGTCTGGGGCTCAGGAATTTGTGTCCTGTTAATTATATCTCACTGGATTGGAAAAGCAAAGAGTTCTGACAGGAGGCAAATCCAGGCTGTAACTCTCAAGGCTTGTCTCTCAGCCATCACTTCCTCTAGCAAAGTTGAAGGTTCCTAAAGCTTCCACAACCTCCCCAAACCAGCTGGGAATAAAGTGTTCAAACACCTGAACCTATGGGGCATTTCATGCTCAAACCATGGCAGGCAGCAGGAGACAGCAGACTCCCAGGACTCACTGTAAGTTCAAGTCCCAAGGAGGAAGCCTTATTGGCAGGTAGTCTCAGGCACCCCTGTTTCACTTACACCATAGTGGGGGACACTGAGGGTTTTTCTGTGGGGGTCGCAGGACTCACTGGGATGAACTTTGAAGGTATCTTGCTTCCAGCAGAGGGGGGGACAAAACCTCAGCAATTCTTCCCTCTCACATGCTGTGTGCCTAGCCCATATACACTACCATTACCGTTGAGAACCATGATGAGAAAAGGTGAGAAGAGGGTCCACTCAAGGTCACCCAGAGACTGCCCTGCAGGGACCTGGGGTATACATAGGCAAGAGACAGCATCTCAACCAGGTCTAGAGCCTACACAGGAGACTTCAAGAATTCAGTATCAGTCATGATAACAAGGCTGGCCCTGCAGGGTGGACAGAAAGGAATGAGGAGGGGGAAGGAGACACTACAGAGGGAGCAGTCAGTGTTCAGTCATCCACACTCCTTGGGTGGAAATTTAACAAAGCAACTAATTGATGGATGGCACACCGCACCATCACAGAAGCAGGTGTGACGTTCCAGCTCATTGGGCCATGGTGATAAGCTAGGACAACCTGGGCTGTCAGTACAAAGGGCCTTATATCTAGGCCAGAATTTGCCAGACATTTGCATCACGTAAGTGACCCTGGGTCTGCAGCAGCACCTGAGACCCTGCATCTTTAGTAAGCTTCAGGTGGTGCTGATGCTGGTCCAAGGACTATACTTTAGCATGAACCCCACGGCAGGTACTGGACCAGTACTCATTCAGGGGCTAGGGAGATGGCTTATGGGTAAAGGGCTTGCTGTTCAAGCATGAAGACCTGAGTTCAGAGCCCCAGCACCCATGCAAATGCCCAGCATGTGATTCTAACACTGGGGAATGGAGACGGAAGGACCCATGGGTTCGATGGCCAGCTTGTGTAGCCATTGTGAGCTCCAGTTATATTGAGAAAATCTGCCTCAACAAAGAAACAAACATGTATATGCATGGGCAAGCATGTGTGTGTGTGTGTGTGTGTGTGTGTGTGTGTGTGTGTGAGAGAGAGAGAGAGAGAGAGAGAGAGAGAGAGAGAGAAGGTTAGAAGACAGCTTGCAGGCGTCTGATCTCTCCTTCCACCCCGTGGGTCCCTGGGATTAACCTCAGGGTGTCAGACTTGGCAGCTCTTACTCCTTGAGCCATTTCACTAGCTCTAGATTCTTCACCTGCTAAAGGAGCCTATTCCAGCTTCCTTTTATCATCTTGAAGATTAAATTAGAAAATACATACGTGTAAGCTGGACACATGATAAAATGGCCTCGTTCTTCTCTCACTGGAGAGTAAAGGTGCTTCTGCTTAGGCCAGTGTCCTCATGCCCTGGCCAGCCTGGAGCCCCACCTCCCACATGCCTCACCCCAGTGCCACACAGCTGCCCCATGGGTGGCACAGCTCACTGTGATGTGTTCTGTATCCCCCCCCAACCCCATCTGCCTGCTGATTTCAGTATTTACTTTTAATCTCTCGTGCCTCGATGCCCGATAAAAACTTTGTCACATTAGATGGTGACGGATGGGAGCAGAAAGAGGGGCAGGTCTTCCCGGGAGCATCTGGGCCACTCCACCATCCTTCACCACTCCAATTACGTCCTTCAGTGCTCGCTGGCGTGGGCACCCATGTCAGCGTGGAGGGAAATGGAAAAGCATAAATAAAGACAACCAGGCTCAGTGAGGCTTTAATCTGCAGAATAACATTTCTCATTTGTGTGAAATATCACTGGGTTCTCTCCTTATGCTCTGGGGTGCATGAGAATGCACTCTCACACACCCAAGCAGGGAAAATGGGGTCTGTGCGCTCCTGGGGTGATGTTAGCTATATATTACTAGCCTGGCTTTGAAACTGGATCAACCTGTCCCCCTTTCCCTAACTAGACTGTGGGATGATTCCTGCAACACATTCAGAGAATGAGAGATGGAAGAGGAGAAAGGAGAATGAGAGGAATCATTATCAGGTACAAATCAGGGCTTCGTGATGGAGACCAGCCCTGCTATGGTGGTAAATCGAACTATTTCCTAATCATGTGGGATTGGTGTGTCACGGTTTCCAAACCCTGTCTCTCACCTGCTTTGCGATTCTAATCCTCAGCGACTCTGTGAAGCAGTGAAAGCCAGATCCTCCGTGTGTTCCTCTCTGTGTGCCCCTGAAGCCAACTAGGTGGCTGCAGATGCAGATGTTCATTGTCTCAGGCTCCTGGAGGCCAAAAGTCAGACAGAGGGCCTGGCTTTGCCTTGCTCCCCGCAGAAGGCCCAGATGAGGGCCTTCCTTGTTCCTCCTGGTTCCCCACCACTTTGGGCTATTCTGGCTCCTGATGACTTAACTCCCGTGTATTACAGCACTGTTTCTAATCCGTCCTCACTGTAGCACCCATGAGACCTTAGTCCTCTTTATGGCCTCATAATATTCCACTGATGCTATGCCACATTTTGTTTTCATCTTATTGTGAGATTATAATTACCACCATGTTTTGCTTATCCATCCATCCATGAGCATCTGGGACCCATCCATGAGGCTGATTCTGGCCCCGTGGATAGATTGGGGCTGCCTCCTAGTATCTGTACCCCCGACTTCTCTCTTATGGAGACTTCACCATCATGGCTTCATCTTAGCTTGACTGCATCTGCACAGATTTCTTTTCAGATAGAGGAGCAAGATCCGAGCTCAACCCTGTCTTCTACAGGGGACAAAACTTCAAGGCACAACACAGAAGCACGGTGATTTCAAAATGTTTTGAAGTCAGACAAACTTGTGTTTAACCTCTAGTTTTAGAGATAGCTATGGTAAGGATAGAGAGATACCCCCTCCCAGACCGTGCCCCCTCCTGTTTTAGATGCAGAGCCTCGATGTTGGGTCTGGTATCCAGCTGCAGTAGGAGGCTTTGCAATGAGCTCCTGTGATTTTCCCTGTCTACCTCTACACACACAGGGAATGGGGGTGGGGGGGTGGGGGGGCAGCTGCCTCAGAGGGAAGAGATGATACAGGAATGGAGAGGGGAAACCACAGTTCACAATGGCCATCATAGGAAGGTGGAGGCCTGTTTCAGAGAGACCCAGAGGTGTAGTGGCAGAGACAGGGGTAGGAAGCCCCTTTAGATCATTTTGACTCCTCAGAGTGGAAATAACTCAGAGCCTATCGAACGATAGTGGCTCTGAGGTGGAACTGGGTGATGGAGAGCAAGCCAGGAAAAACTGGACGCTAACAACGCCAACTCCTCCTAGTGACAACTTTGCCAGAGCCCTAGCAGGATAAGAGTAGGAACTAGTCACCCCAGGGGTTCATGCCAAATTGGAAGGATAGAAACTGGCTTAGAGAGAAGGATGAAGCAGCTGAGGTCTGGCTGCTGGCAGGGGGACAGGTAGGCAGCAGGGCCGGGAGAGGTGTTCAGGCTGGTGAGAAACAGAAAGGGAGGTGAGGGAGGGTAGGGACTGGGTTATCAGATGCTGCCAGTGTCCCTGAGGATGCAGCAGCCCCCACAGGTTAAGGAGAGGGTACTGAAAAGTGTTGAGCCTGCTGGATACCACTGTGCTGACAGGATACTTTCTTTCATGAGAGCATCTTTTCAAACGCTGGGGTGAAATCCACACACCAAACTAGGCACTTAAAGGATTGCAAGTGAGTGACCCCTGGGTACACATGGCATTGCACATCACCATCTCGAGTAGCTCCCAAATACTTGTATCACTCTCAAAGGAGATCTCATGTTCCTTGTCATTGTTCTTTCCCTGGGGTGGGGGTGGGGGACCATGACTCTGCTGTATGTTTCCAGGGCTTTGCCTCCTTGGGATATTTCCTATAATGAATTTATACATAGGTGTCTGCTTCTGGTCCTCAGCATTTTAAGTTTATCCACATTGCAGCTCATGTAAGACCTTCATGCCCTTTTATGGCTTCACAGTATTCCAGTGCATGGACATGCCACATTTTGTATACCTATTCACGGGTGTTTGGTGCCATCTGGGCTGTTTCCATGGCTCGATTTTTATGGGTGACATGACATTTTGATGTTTCTTAATTCTGCTGCTGATTCCAGCCAGGTGGAGATTGAAAGGAAAGACCGGATTGTGCTTTTTCTCATCATGGCATTCTTTCCTCCCCCTGCTCTGCCTGTCCCCACTCACTCCATTCTGAAAGCCCAGTGTGTCAAGCATACTAACTCTGTCATCTGAGGGGCTGGGTAGCATCACACCTGCAGTGACACTTCCCACCAACCCAGGAAGAGCCAAATCTCAGAGCCTGCTCCAGCCTGAGGGCTGGCTCCCCATTTGCTCTTCAGAGAAATAGAGAGAATGGCTAGAACCCCAATGAGTTTCTCTCCAAGGATGGAAAGGGTTCAGTACAAAAGACAGAGGCCCGAACACTTGCAAAGGACTGCCCCTGTCCCACCTGCACCCCCAAGGCCTATTGGCCATAGTCCCCCAAAGCACAATGAGGGTTTGACTTGTGCTAGCCTTAGAATTGGGGGCAGTGAACAGCAAACGGTGCTTCTCATAACCTGGTATATACATGAAAGGCAGAGAGCCAATATAACAGCAAGGAGAGAGAGAGAGAGAGAGAGAGAGAGAGAGAGAGAGAGAGAGAGGAGAGAGAGAGAGAGAACAGGTGAGTTTGTTTGACTGATGTAATAAGTTCACAGGAATGAACTGAAGAAAGGTGAGGTGACTCTACAACATTATTTCTTTAAGCATTCACAAACTGCCTACAGCCTATTATTATAGAGGTCTGCCTGTTCTGGATCAATTTCTTTCTTGTTCTCATAAGTTCCTGAGTTAAAATCTGCCTCCAGGATTGGCATTTGTGGGCTCTTACATGAACAATCCCCAGGAATTTTCTCCTAATGGAACAACAGACCAGGCTTAGCTAGCTGCTCGAGGAATGTCCAAAACTCAGATGCCTGAGTTGGAAGACGGCCTCGGTCTCCAAGGGTCTCCATCAATGTCCATAGCGAGAGGCGGGGCAGGGATGTAATGTTCTGCCAGTTCTTGCAAATGGGGACGGGGCAAAGTGTTCTTAAGAGGGGAGATGCTGCCAGCGGAAGGAGGAGCGAGGAGACGCTGGGGGTTGGGAACAGAAATAAGAGAGGTCACATGGTTCCTTACGGAGCCACAGGAGGTTCTTCCACTCACTGACCCTGCAGTGAATGCTTCAGGTGCCCACGCTGTGCCAGGTGCTGGGGAGTGCATAGGGAATGCAGATGCTCTTGTGGGAAAATCAGCTGTGTCCTGTCTCAGGAAAGCCTGTCCCACAGTGATGCTCACAGTCTAGGTCGGGCCAGGTCCTCTGTTGCCAGAATCAACGCTGCTAGCGAACCCAAGTTGGCTACTGCAACAAGTTGCTCCTTAATGCCATGAAATAGGGAAAACAGAGTTATTAGCTTACAGCTCTGGAAGGTAAACACCCAGCATGGGTTTCCCTGGAGCAAAACCAAGGTATCAGCATGATTTTTTTTTTCCCCAAGAAACTCTGGAAAGTTACCATCTCCTGCTTTTTCTAGTTTATAGAAACAAGATTTTAACTTTTTGTGTGTGTATGTATGTTTGTAGGAGGTAGTGGGACGCATGTATGCCATGGTGTGAGTGTAGAGGTCAGAGGACAATTTGGAGAAGCTGGTTCTTGCCTTAGACTTGGTTTTGGTGTTTGTTGTTGTTTGTTTGTTTGGGGTTTTTTTTTTTTTTTTTTTTTGGTTTTTCCAGACAGGGTTTCTCTGCATAGCCTGGCTGTCCTGGAACTCACTCTGTAGACCAGGCTGGCCTCGAACTCAGAAATCCGCCTGCCTCTGCCTCCCAAATGCTGGGATTAAAGGCCTGTGCTACCACTGCCCGGCTTGCCTTAGACTTTGTTGAGGCAGTCTCTCTTACTGTCCAGCATATTCCAGGCTATCAGGCTCAGGAGCTTCCAGCCAGGCCTTTTCTCAGCCTCCCATTGCCCCAGAGGTGTTCTGGGAACATGGATGCTCACTGCTGCATCTAGTTCTTCCCATGGTCTCTGGACTCAGGTCATTGGGCTTGCTCAGCAAGCACTTTTACCCTTCAAGTCGTCTTCTCAGACCTTTCTAGCTCTAGAGGCTACTCAATGTTTTGTTTTGTTTTCTCACTGTGGAACTGAGAGCTTCACACATGCTGGGCAGACATTCTATAAACCCAGAAATACATTTCCTTCTGTATTTCTGCCCTCAACCTTCAAAGTCAGCAATGACAGGTGTGGTCCTTCTCCGGTCACAGCCTTCTGACTCCTGAGGACCCTCCGGATTCTTTGAGGTCACCAGACAAGCCAGAGCCTCTTCCTGTGAAGGTCAATGTCACAGCAACCTTGAACCCCTTCACCATACACTAAAGCATACCCCAAGAATCAGAGGACATGGACAGCTTTGAGGGTCAATATTCAATGTCCCTTCCCTGTCAGAGACCCGGCAGACATGTGATGGATGGGATCAGAGGGTCTTTTCAAGGACAGAGGTCCAGATACAACTGAGAGCAATAGAACACTTTGGCTCCCCAGCAGCATGGCTGTTTCCTTCAGACAGAAGGCAGGCCGCACAGTAATTACTTGTCTATTGGCAGCAATTATACCCAAGTCAGTAGGAGGTCTAGAATGATGTAGACTCAACCTCTTTCTCAAGAAATTCTATTAGTGTTTGTGTAACTAAGAACTCATTACACAGCCTTGGAATTACAGAGTCATCCACCCTGGAGAGCTTCCTGCCATCTCCCAGAGAAAGGATGAAGAACAGAAGACAGTAAAAGAGGGGAGACTTCTTCTGGATGATCTTTAGGACAAACCCAGAGATTCTGTAAAACCTGGAGCATCCTAGATCTTCACAGAGCTTCACAGAGCCCAAAGGGGTGTGTGTGTGTGTGTGTGTGAAAATAACAACATTTAGTCACTGTTACCTCCTGACAGGAAGGCATGGAGCTGGTCTCTGCTCACCACAGAGCTGAGTTCCTGGGTGATACCCAATCCAAAGAGGCAGTGGACACCCACTCGGTGTCCCTACTGCAGACTAAAGATTACCTAAGATGGCTGTTGGTGGCTGGGAAAGGAGACCAGGGCTCAATCTGCCACATCCTCCCAAGAAACCTTAGGTGCTAACAAGAGACAGACAGACCAATCAAGAGAATTCCAAGAGTAAAGCAAGAAGTTTGGAGCAGAAGGTGGAGATCAAAGGGGCAAAAGACAGGCCTGGCTTCCCTGTGAAATCCCACCACAGAAGGGTAAATGTGGTCATAGCATGTCCATTAGTGTGTCCTTTAGACAGAGCCTCTGGTGGTTGTGTGAACCAGGAGTTAGTGAAACATTGTTTTGGAAAGGACCAAATAGCAAAAGTTTTAGGCTTTGAAGAACAGAGATTTCTCATCAGCAGAAGACCTAGGTAATATGCAAATATGTGCTCAGCCTAGTGTCTGTAAAACTTTATTGGCAAATCAGACTGTGAGTCAAGTTTTCCAACAAGTTGTAAAGTACCATTTGCTAGCCTCATCTAGATACTGGATTGGATTTGAAGGGCACACATGTCTCATGTTCCCCAAACTTTAAAATTCTCTCCAGAATTATTAGGTCCTGGTGCCTGGTTTTGAATGGCTCATTCCTAAAAATGAGGAATGTATTAGCAGAATATACATAATTGGTTTACATAGTATGGACCAGGCAGTCCAACAATGGCTATCTTCATGTTGGAGAAGTGGAGAGGTCGGTATCTCCCAACTCCAGAAGGCTGGATACTTTAGCAATCCCAATCTGGTACCCAAGACCTGAAAGATCCCTGCAGAGCTGCTCTAGACTTCAGTCCACATTGAAAGACTGGTGAAGCCAAGTTCTAACTCTCGAGCAATAGATGAAGGCAAGCAGCCTTTTGCTTGGACCGCCTTCTATTTAGGATGGATCTTCCCAATTCAATTAACCTAAGAAAAATTCCTCACCAATATGACCCGAGGCTAACCCAATCTATGTAGTCCCTTCTAGGCATGCCCAGGGGCTGGTCTCTCTAGTGATTCTAGATCCTTTCAGCCTTACAGTCAATATTAACCATAGCACTCTGATGTGCAGAACACTAATGGAATACTGACCCAAGAAAGTAACTGAGAAGAGGGCATGGGAGCCACTTCCTAACAAGGAGGTGACTCGGGGAGGCTGACACTGCAGGCCCAAGTTCATGGCTGTGGGTGTGAAGAGAGTTAACCCTGGTGTAAGGGATGAAGAGGTCAAGTAGGTGCCTATGGTTCAGATTCTTCCTTCTGGGAGGGAATGGTAGACACTGGCACTCGCCCTGTGGGTATCGGTGGATTGTCTAGGAATACTAGCTCCTGAACACAATAGTGTAAGCTGCACAAGAAAGATCACCTCATGACTCTTGGGAATTTGAATGCTGCTTGGTCATGTAGGTGAGGAACGTGATCAAGGCAGATTTGAGTCTAGAATTTTCTATTTTAAACATTACTTTGTGTTTACTAAGCACCCTCCCCTAAAAAAAACCTTAACATATCCAAATTTTCTATGAATTCAACTTTTGTAAATTAAGATGAACCTGGATTTGTTGTTTATGACATTGATTAAAAAAAAGCTGCATGCGTGGACACTAAGTATTTTGTTTATTTGGCAGGATCAGCCTATGTTTATAGCTGTTAAACTCACAGGGAGTCCAACACGGTGGTGTATTCCTTTCATCTTAGCACTCAGGAAGTGGAGGCAGAAAGAGCCAGAGTTCAAGGCCAGCCTTGGATACACAGCTAATTAGAGGCCAACCTGGGTTACATGAGACCCTAGCTTAAAAAAAATCACAGTGAATCAACAAATAGATGCAAACTTCCAACTTTTAAAAACATTTTTAAAAGGCAAAAGATTTAAAAGATCTTTAAAAACACAGAATATATTGAAAAAATATTTGAAGCTTGTATTTTGAGATAGTCTCAGCCTCATAAGATGTTAGGTGAAGAGTACAGGAAAGCACCATGTTCCCACAGTGTGGAGCTATCTTCTATGGCTCAAGTTCTGATCCAAACAGAAAACACTGAGTATCTGCAGACTCCCCTCAGTGTTTCCAACCGTCTCCAGCTCTCCAGCATTCACAGATTAAAATATACATTTCTTATTGTTAATGACCCATGGTTTACAATTTTTTAAAAAAAAAATTTATACCTAATACTGCACTTTAAAAACTGTATTAGTTTTACTGTTTCTTCTTTATGTTTTATTTAGGATGTGAGAGTATCTGCAGATTACTCATTTATGGAGACCATGTGATTATGGGTTTCATTTTCAAATAGAAAATAAAATATTGTTGATTGAGATCTTTATTTAGGGGCAAACTCTGTGGCAAATCTAAGATGTCACATTGAACACAGGCCCTTCTCAGGTAATGTGTCTGACCCAGCTAACGAGCGCACCCCTTGTTATTCCTTCACTGTGAATAACATGCTATATAGGGTGGTTAGTCCCATCTTTACTTTGTAGGCAGAAACTCCTAAGAGCAGACAGGGTATGTGGTTTTCCTGAGATCCTGGATAAATATGCCACAGAGTCAGGTGTCTCCTGAGTCCACAGCCATGAGCACAGAGATCCCCAAATCAGTCATGACCTGTGTTTGGGACTCTCCTTGTTATGACCAAATACCTGACAAGAAACAATTTAAAGCTGGAAAGGTTATTGTGGCACTCTAGTCCGCCATGTTGGTGAGGGCATGGCCATGGCAGTAGCTTGAGGCTCTGATGGCAGGAGAGGGAGGCTGTTCATCATGTCTTAGTGAACCAGGAAGCAGATGAGTTCTAGACTCACTAACCTCTCCTTTCCCACCCTCTTGCTTCAGCTCATGGTACCTGCCTATGTGTCGGTGCTGTCCACATTCAGGGAGTCTTCCCTGCCTCAGGTAAACCTCTCGATACACCCTTACAGACACTCCTTGACGTGTGTCTCCCAGGTGATTCAAATCCAGTCAAGTTGACAACAAAGATTAACTATTACATGACCTTTCCTGACCACATTGTTGTTATAGTTGTTGTCTTGGCTACTCTTTCTAGTGTTGTGGTAAAACACCATGACCAAGGCAACCTATAGTAGAAAGCATTTAATTTGGGGCTCATTGCAGAGGGTTGGAATCCATGGCCATCACTGACTTGCATGGCAACAGGCAGACATGCACTCTTTGGTAGTGGTCTCCTGCTTGGCAAAGAGCTGCACCCTCTGAAATCGTATTGAGCCAATACTATGCTGGGGTCTGTGGTTCAGGCCTCATCACTCCTAGGGTAGATGAGATGGGCCTTCCTGATTGGCCAAAGGCTTCTAGTCCCAGCAGACACACAGCCAGGCAGAGACTCATCAAGATCATCCCCCCACCAAATCCTGCCTGCTGTATAGATAGGAAGAAGCAAAGGCCAAGCTTGTCAGCTGTCTGAGTCATGTGGGGTGGGCACAGAAGTGGCACACAGAAAGATTATCTCATAGTTCCAACTCGTTAATGAAAGAAATAAATTAACCAAGCTCATTTTTCAGGGAATTCTTGTGTAAACTGGAAATTTTCCAGTCTGTGAGCCTTGTGCCAGGCCCTGCCATAAATCACAGCAAGTCAGCTGCCAGCTCTGGAGAGGGAGAAAGGCAGAGGGGAGAGCCTGAGACAGAGGGATGCTAGCCACTGGCCAGGGTGCTGGTGGGAGGGGGAACCTGGCTCTCATGGTGACCTTTCCTTCCATAGTCACAGAAAATAGAAAGAACAGCCAGCCCAGCTCTGCAGGTGAACAGGGTCAGGCAACATTACAACACTCCTGTCCCTCTAACCTGGGAGCAACCCCCCAAACAGATCATTTTTTAATTGAATACAATATTAATTACCGAGTGCATCATTAACGGTTTGTGGGATTTGACTAATTAATGTAATAGTTTTTGAGTCACGCTCATTAAATATGAAAATTACGCTGTTGGAAGGTATTGGTTTCATTTATCAATCTTATATGGACAGGATGGGGGCAGGGACCGGCTAGAGACAGACCCCTGCCCATTTGCTCCTGTCAGGAAGCATTGTGCTGGCCATCCACACTTGAGAGGAGCCTATAAAGAGGGCTGGGGAAGGGAAGGTGGGCCCGGAGAAAGCTGGGAGGCAAATTCTTATTAAGCCTTGATTCAGCAGCCATGCTGGCTCTGACAACTAGACTCCTGGAGCCCTTTCTGCCCTATACATGTCTTGGTTGCAGTTCCTTCCAATTGACTGACTGACTGATTGATTATTGATTGATTGATGCATTGATTCATAGACCCTGTCAGTAGTCTCTCTAACACCATTCTACTTCCAGCCCCCTCCCATTTGAAGCTCAAGAGGAAATTTTTCTATACCCAAATGCCTCAGATCATTTGTGCTGTTATAACACAATACCCCTTTCTTGGTAGCTTATAAATAACAGGAAGTCTTCTTCACAGTCTAGAGGCAGAACAGCCTGCAGTCAAAAAGCAGCAACCAGTATCCTGAACCATCATCTTTTGGGGAGCCCTCACATGGTAGAAGGAGTGAGGGAGTTCCCCAGGGTCTCTTTCATGGGGCTTGATCCTCAAGATCCAATCACCTCCCAAAGGCCAACGTAGGTAAGAATATTGACACCTTTGAGAGGACATGAACAGTTAATCTTTTTCACTAATAATCTCCAGAGACTAGAGAGACCACAGACCACAGCTGTGGTCAATAAAATAGGGGGAGCAAGATCCAGGGTAGAAGATGACCCACTTTCCTTTCCTCCAGTTAGGAGCTGGGGCTGTTGTGTTTGAACCTGAGGGAGAAGGCACAGCCACAGAAGCACTGGCCTGGTCGGTGCTGTTGAATCCTCAGCACAGAAACCATTGACGCTGGCTTCTGTGTTGGAGGAAGATAGGTTCCCTCACCCCCACCCCTGTTTGTCTCAAATTGCTTATTCTATTATTTTTGTCAAAAAAGATCCCTGACAGGCACTCAAGATGCAAGGGCTAGGCCAGGTACAATGAGAAACCATGGGGGTTTCTAGCCCAGTGAGAGAGAGAGAGAGAGAGAGAGAGAGAGAGAGAGAGAGAGAGAGAGAAGGAAACAAGAGTCCCACATACAAGACGGTAGCATCTATTGTCTGTGGTGTGCACTGGTAGCCAACCCAATGGAGCCTCAAGATTTGCAACAGATAGGTTCTTAACTAGTGAAGGCCTATGTAGATAGTGAGCAAGGTTCAGATGGTCACCCTGAAGAGGCCACTGAGCCACATGAGGAAAGCTAGAGCAGGGTCTGGCATCTGGGGTGTGGGTGGATTTGAAGAATGATGGGATTCCAGGAACAGACTCGGGAAGGATTGCAATCCTGAGCTCTGTGAGTAAGACTCAGGGTGCATGAGATGAAAAGTAGCCCCAGTAGGCCCCATGGAGGAAGCATGTGGGGTACTTGTTCTCCACTGCACCCCAGCCCTGACTTGTGGGTTCTTTGCACTGTGGCTATTAATTTTCAGAGAATCTAATCTCAGCATCTGGCTGGCCTTGACCCAGGGCTCCTCTTTCATTTTTGTGTTCTTCTGGATCTTGCCAGGACCTGACCCATGTGTATAGCTTACATTCAGTTAATGAACAAAATAGACATGAACTACAGCAGTAGAAACAATGATGGCTTAGTTTCCTTAATTGTTTCTGTGATGAAATGTCCCACAAAAAGCAACCTAAAGAAGAAAGGGGTGGAGGGAGGAAAAAGAATGGGTACATGATGTAATTAAATTACAAAGTAAAAGAATGTTTTTTGTTTTTTTTAAAAAAGAAGATTTAGGTGTGTGTGGTTTTTAATTTAAGCTTACAATTCAAGACATTGTCATCATGTTAGGGAAGTCAAGGCAGCAGGAGCCTGAAGCAATGTCCATAGTCAAGAGAGCAGTGAATGCCAGTGCTCAACTACTCTTTCTGTATCAGTCAGGAGCACCACCTAGGGAATGGTCACACCCACGGTGGGCAGATCTTCCCTCCTCCATTGACATGATCAAGATAAACCCCAAAAAGCACACCCAAAGCCCTGTCTTCCAGGTGATTCTTGATCCATCAAGTTGACAATTAACATGAACAAAGACAAACATCTCTTGGCCTCTGCTAGGCCAGGCACTTCATGTGTACATCACCTTGACTTTACCAAATGGGTTTAGTTTCCAAATCAACACCATCCCAAACTGATATCTTCACCAATCTCTGTCACTCTGTGAATATCCATTTTATCAATGGGAAAGCAGTGAGTGGGGCACAGTTTTCCAATGTATTTGTTGTAGTTGGGTAGATGGGCAGGGCAGCTGAGGCTTTGAGTCTTATTTCTCCTCAGCCCTTCTCTCCATGTGTATGTTTTAAACAGGGCCTTGAACTTGTGATCCTTCTGTCTCTGTTTTCCAAGTGCTGGAATTTCTGACCCCACCTATTGTGGTGACTAATGCCACCACACCAATCAGAGCTGAGTTTTATTAGTATGTGCCTCTTGCCAGCTACTGTACTAGAGGCTTAATGGTCATTGTCCCATCTAGTCCTTATAATGATCCTCAGAGGGAGTGCATTTATTATGTGCTTATTATAGACAAATAGTTCAGGGTTTGGGGGGGTTAAGTAACTTGTCCAATGACACAGCTGGCAATGGGAGATGCTAGAAATGCTGATGTGTGAAGGATGCTGTGGGAAGTCACAAGAAAGATGTGGATGTTTTCTTTGGAGAGCTTGACATGTGGTCAATGGTCAAAAAGGGGAAAAAGAATCAGGCCAAAACAGTCAGAGTCCCCTCTTCCAGAGAAGGAGCTGGGCAAGAAAGTGAAGCTCCACGGGTTGGAAAATATAACTGCCAAGATGAGTGGGGCAGTTGAACCTTTGAGTCTCCAGCCTTCACAGTGAAGCCACCTCAACACCCACACGTTCCAGAGAGGGGCAGTTTGGAAAGTCCAGAAGAGTGAAGGCATCCTAGGGTCCAGATTAGATCTATCCTGGGCTGGAAGTTGGTGATGTCAGCCAGATCCACTTATAACAAACTTCCATGAGCTGGGGGTATACCACTCCAAAATCTTCTTACCACTCTGGAGATCAGAGCCCATATGGATCTAATGTAGCTAAAATCCAAGGTCATCATGACTATGGGACTTTCTAGAAGCTTTTGAGAGGTCTGTTGTTCTGCCTTTCAGTTTCAGGAGACTCCCTGGGTTCTTTAGTTCTCAGCTCCTGGGAGGGAGTTTCTGGTATGGGACCCTGGGTAACTCATGTTCCCAACCTCCACATGTTCCCATGGGTCTCACCCAGCAGGGTATCCAAGGCAAAGCATCACAGAGTTCTTGAGTACAATGTTCTCACTGGCATGAGACAGGGCATCTTGCCTCCTCCATTTTTGTGTTGCATGATGGTTGACTGGACTAAGGGATACCTAGCTAGTTGGGAAAGTGTTATTGTTACCCAGGGTGTGTCTGGGAAGTGTTTTCAGGGTAGATTGGCAAGTGAGTTACAGACATGATAAGGAGAATCCATCTCTCCCAATAAGAGTGCTGTCCAATTGGCTGAAGGACCAATAGGATAAACAGGCAGAAAGATGAGAGTAAGCTTGATATCTATTTTTCTAAGTGGGGACATTCTTCTTCCTGTGACTCTGGACATTAGAACTTAGTGTCTTGGTCACTGTTCTATTGCTGTGAAGAGACACCATGACCAAGGTAACTCTTTTAATCAGGGGTTTGCTTATAGTTTCAGAGGTTTAGTCCATTATCATCATGGTGGGGAGCATGGTAGCATGCAACGCACTGGAGCAGTAGTTGATAGCCTCATCCTAATAAGTAGGCAAATAGAGAAAGAGAGAGACTCTGGCCTTGGTACAGGCTTTTGAACCCTCAAACCTCTTCCAACAGGTCACTTAATCTTTTTAGTCCTTTCAAATAGTGACACTGCCTGGTGGCTAAGCATTTCAATAGTGAGCCTATGGGGGCCATTCAAGTCATCACAATTAGGTTCTCTGGCCTTTGGACTTTAGGACTTGTACCAATAACCCCATCGTTCTCAGGCCATCAGCCCTGGACTGAGCTGCAGGATCAGTGCCCCTGTGTTGATGATGCTTATACAGGCCAGTCAGAGATGAGACTTTTCTTGTGGTAACCTGGTATGAAGGCCTTAAAAGCCAAAAATAAGCTCAAACTACAGGTCACAATAAGCTCAGTGGAGCTTGGGAGCAAGAGGGGAAACCTTGGGGTTTTTCTCACTTCCTCCTGCCTTTTCCACTTCCACAGCAAAATTGGGGGAAGGTGGACAAAGAAATAGAGCAATGGCATGCACGTGTGTACACACACACACACACACACACACATTTAGCAGAGCCTACTCATCTCTATATAGCAGGATATACAGGCTCGAGATAAACAAGATTGTGAGATGCTTTGAGGAAACAGAGAAAGAGGGTTTTAATCTCCAGCTCCCACCTGGAGTACAGTTCTCAGCCAGATTCTGGATGCTCCAGAGAAGGAAAACTGTTCCTGAGACTTGTCAGAAGGAGACACTCAGAGACCAGCCACCAGCAGCTAAACTTGCTCAGAGATCCCAGAGGTGCTGCACCTACTTGCTTTGTAAGGAATTTATCCCAGCCTTGGGAGGTGGTCCATTGCTTCAATCTCAAGATCCATCATTCCTGCCCCAGTCTTTAAGACCTGCCAGAGACAGAGGTCTGCCTCTCCAGTGACCTGACTCTCTTGCTGCTCTCTCCAGTGACCTGACTCTCTTGCTGCTCTCTCCAGTGGCTTGACTCTCTTGCTGCTCTCTCCAGTGGCCTACCTCTCTTGCTGCTCTCTCCAGTGGCCTACCTCTCTTGCTCCTCTTCCCCATGACCTGTCTGTCCTGCTGCTCTCTTCCATGACCTGATCTCTGCACAGTTGTTCTGCAATGGATTGCTTTTGGTTATCATCCTGGAAGCTGCAGCACTTGTCAACAGTCTCTCAGCTGGCACCCGGAAGCCTGCTGAGAGCTCAGAGCTGTAACATACACAACCTCTCTGACATCATCTACCTGCCACTGAAGGTCTCAGAATTCCTATTTTCCCATTCACATTTTTGCTTGTTTGGCTGTGAAGGTCTGATTGCCTTAGCACCCAAAGTCTTCAGCCCTGGCTGCTGTATAGATAGAGCTCAGATCCCTGTTGGTACCCTCCTGCTGCCACCAGCTAATATTGCAGATGTCTGCTTGCTCCATGCTTGGAGGGAGGGCAAGACAAGAACCCAATCAGAGAATAAAACCCTGCAGAGGATTCCCCTAGAGATCTGTATGTGCACTAAGGAAAAAGATTGTCCCAAGGTGACCTAGGACTGATGCATATGGATGGAATCTCATG
This sequence comes from Rhynchomys soricoides, assembly GCA_019843965.1. Classification (NCBI taxonomy): domain Eukaryota; kingdom Metazoa; phylum Chordata; class Mammalia; order Rodentia; family Muridae; genus Rhynchomys; species Rhynchomys soricoides. Next base: position 14,428,833 of record JADRCH010000018.1, on the reverse strand, counting down.
CATATGATTATAACAGGATCATGAGATGATGCACATGTACTAAATATACTGTTATATAACCCACAGTGCCAATCACCTGTGTCAGTCAAAGAAGTACCCACCCCACGAGGAACCCCTCCCTCCCCTTTAGTAATTAAAGACCTTGGATCCAGAAGAGGCCCGTAAGCCACACTTTCCCTCAAGTTCATTCCCGCTTGAAGGTGTTTTTGCTTTCTTTTCACTTAATAAAACCTTTCCTTATAGCTTTCCCCATGCTTTGCTTTAATTCTCTGTTCAAGACACAAAGCACCTTTATATTGCATCGTGGGTGACCCCCAACACTTCTCTCCAATAGTAATTTTAATTCACTAAAATTACACCTTGAATTTGGGGTCCTTGCTTGTTCTAGGGCCTGGTTTGGCCAGTTGGCTTCCAAGGTATGGTGACTGTTAGGGAGGGCAGTGGAGTTTTATGTGTCAATATTGGAGGTAGTAGTGCAAGAGGTAGTTTCTAAAAGAGAAAGGTGGCTATTTTGATCCCATCAAGAAAATAATAGACAGACAAGGTCTTGAGCAGAAAGCCAGGAAGGACGTCTTGACTATAACCAACTCCCACACCAAACAGAACGAGAGCTCACAAGTCAGAAGAGGTGGCATGGAAAAGGGCTTCAGTCAAATCCATGTAAAGTGGCCAACTTGAGGGAAAGAAAGAGACATGGCTGTCAGAGTTTTCAAGAACCATCATTATGCACAAAGCCAAAAAATTAAAAAAGCAAGAAATTAAAGCCATTCTGGGAGAAAAGAGTAAATGAAAGATTTTGTTCATACAAACTGATACAGGCATCATGGTTACAGACAAAATCCTGAAGTTCTCATGAATCTCTCCTGAGGAATCTACCAAAGATGAACTAGGACCATCAAGACGACTGAAGTGACTATTCCTGAGGCTGGTGCTGAGCACTAAGTGAGGACATATGTTGATAGGGTTGGCCCTCCTTAGCTATGATGCTTAGAACCACATGTGTTTTGAATTTCTGGTTTTCATGATTTTGGAATATTTGTATACATGTAAAGGTATAGATTAGACATGAGTCCGAAGTCTAAACTTGGAATTCAGCTTTGCTTTACATATACATATATACATAACCCATCTACACCTAACCTATATCATACATACCTTCTACACTGCCCGAAGGTAGCATCACTTCACGTGCTTTGGTGTGGTGCATGCAAATCATACAAGGTCAGGTTGGGAGTTTTGGATTAAGAACGTCTGACCTGTGTGTGTGTGTGTGTGTGTGTGTGTGTGTGTGTGTGTGACATGAACATATTTTTGTTTGTAAAAGCGTATATGAATGCAGTTAATGTCAAAACAGGAGGGAGAAGGTGAGTACCCTCGATGGACAGAAAGCACAAGCAAAGGATGTTACAAGGGAGGAAGGCGAATGGCTCCTCAGCCCCTCATATGTAATCTTGAACATGTGGCTTCTCCTTTCTGATGCTCTACGACTCCAGAGGCTGGGAATAAAGCTCATTTCACTTAACCTGTGGGTTATGAAAAGTGACCAGTACTTTATAAACACTGGCTAACAGTGTTCTGAGACCTGGAAAATCCACCTGCACTTAAAGCTAAGGAGACTAGATTGGGATTGGGGGGTTTCTCTACATAGGCACCTCAGGGTCAAGTAGCCACCACAGGATAGTGCGACCAGCCCAGCTATGTGCACATCTCAGAGCCACCCTCTCTTCCTCCCTAGTAGGAAGGGACACATGACCTTTCTCACATACCAGCCACATCACACATCATAGTGGTTCAAGGCATAGCTAAGACCTCCAGAAAAGGTGAAAAGTGGGGTGCCCACCTTCAGGAACCTGGAGTGCTCTGAGACCCAGGAGGCAGAGCTGGTGTCTGACACCTGGCTTCAATACTCCCACCATGTCCCCAGGTCCCTCCCCAAGAAACTCCACACTCCATTTGTCAATTGTAAGTGATACTTTCCATTCAATCTGATACATATTATAAGAATATAAACAAATGCCTCTTTCCATATCAGCACCATAATCGCCTTCTTTTATAGGTATCATTTATTATAGGATGACAGATGGCCAGTTTACAGAATTCCAAAGAGGCCCCTGCAGGCCAGTCACCTGGGAACACCACACATTTACATTTCTCCAAAACAGATGGGAGAAGGAGGGGGGAAGGAGGCAGATTCCTGTCAAAACTTTGGCTCTTTCCAAAAAGTGTTCCCTCTATCCCCTTGTCTTCCTCACAGATGGTACCATCCCCCTCTCGTCCCTTTCCAAGGCTCCCGGTAACCTTCCACTCCCTCAGTTCAGCAATATGGTAACCTCAGTGATGGAGATGCAGTGGGCACTTTGCAGGCCACCTTCTGGGGACTTCAAAATTCCATCCTTTCCATCTTAAGAGGCCATGATAAGCAAAGATGTTAGTCTAAAGATAAGATGCTGGGGTCTGCCATTTACCACAAAACTATAGCCAGGACGTCCTTAGACCAGGAAGGCATGGCATGCAATATTGTCTAAGGAACTTTTAAAAATCCACATACACACAAGTAACAAAAAAGACTCAGAAGATTGTATTTATGTGTTTTGTATATATATATATATATTCAAATAAAACAGGCTATCAATTTGAGGGAGGCATGGGAGAAGTTGAGTTAAAAGGAGCTGGGTACTATAGAGGAAAGGGAAGGGAAAAGTGATATAATTATATTTTAATTTAGAATGTTTTTTTAAAAAGGGGTAATAGGATCAATGTGGTGTAATCTCAGCATTTGAAAGACAAAAGGCAGGTGGTTCTCTGTAAGTTCAAGTCCAGCCTGGTTTGCACTGAAAGTTTCAAGCCATCCAGGCCTCTTTAGTAAGACCTTATCTATAAATACATACATACATACATACCATGATGCCCGGGGGCCCAAGGCAGACAATTAAATCAGAAAGTGTAAAGTGAGAGAGAAAGTCCTGCGATAAGTGCAGGTAACTTTGAGAATTCTTTGCCAAGGAACTAAGGACAAAAAGACCAGAAATGGAGGTGGTGGTGGCCATGGAGGAGAGGGCGTGTTGCGCACCGGTGCATTGTGGGAGCTGTAGTTAGAACTCAATGACGGAAGGTCCCTGTTTGCAGCCCATGTGGGGAAGGCAAGTAAACGAAGTCCAAGGTGAGAAAGGAATGGGTGAAGGTCTCAGGGATGGCTATCTAGAGAAAAGAGCAGCCTCAGTGAGCAACAGGTAGGAAACAGGGTTCCTCCATGACTTGTGAGGTGGGGAATGATTTTCCTGTACACAGAGAGCAGAGCAGTAAGGAGACTGACTGATACATTTTCCTACATGAAAATGGAGTTCTTTTGCTCTTGAACATATAATGGGGGTGAAGGGAAAGTCACAGCGAAGAGATGTTTGTAACGTAGGTAGACATAAGAAGACGAATATACACAGAGTATAAAGAAGGTATGTGAATCACGGAAAACCAGCCTAATAAAAGACATGAGACATGAAAAGGAACAATGTTGTCAGATAGTGGGTGTGAAAACTGGTACATACACATCGTAAGAACCATTCTGTGAGATATATTAAGGCTCAGCATAAGAGTGAGGTATCTGGGAGAGGCAGGAGTGGGTTTCCTTGATGACATTACATTACAAAGGTTTATCAGAGGGCAATGCTGGGTTCGTGAACGGGGACCTCCTGACTCCTGAGCAGGACTTGTCTTCAGAGACCACAATCCACTGGTTCCCAAATGAATGGGAGTTGGGTCCTGAAGAAGGTATCTCCTGGTATGGAGTATGAGGTAGTCCTGAACAAGGAGGGAGAAAGCACTGCAGCTACATCAAGGGCCAGCTTCAGAAGATGGGTGGTGCTGATGGCACAAGGGTGATCTGGGAGCCACCATGGAGGGATCCCTTCTGGAGAGGCAGCCTCAGTTCTGTACACTACACTGGTGGGCTGACTGGTGGGTGCCAAGAGCTCATGAAACCATAGCATAGGGAATGTGAGGATATCAACAGATACACTAATCACCTCACAATGGATCTGAGAGCTCTGCTAGGTTTGCTGCTGTGTCCATTTCACAGAAAAGGCTACTGAGGCACTCAGGTGGGTGAAGATGGAAGTAGCATTGACTTTGGAGTTTGACTTCAGATCTTCCACTTGATCTCCTGATCACTTTGGAAACTCCAAACTGGAATCACTGGAAACTGGCTCCAGGTGGCGTTAGAAAACAGTGACAGTTTATGGCATATAGTTAATTGACAGTAGAGTGGAGAACTACCCATGACGCTTGATGATCACTTTCATCTTGTTCTACTGCTATGCTTGGGGTAGGGGGATAAACTGACAGGGCTGAGGCATCTGCCTGGCAGGCATAGAGATGACCAGAATAAGGCCATTGCCAAAGTGACTTTTGTACTGAAGGAAAAGGACATGGAGCCAGCCAGTAGCCTCCTCTGTGCTTAGCAATGGGTTAGACCCTCAGTTAAAGCTTGAAAAAAATACAACACAAAGGAGCCCCTCCTGTGTTAGTTGCCTTTCTCAGTGCTATGACAAGACACCAGACAAACACAAATTGAAGGAGGAAAGGTTTATTTTGATTCATTGTTGAGAGTACTGTCCGTCATAACTAGGAAAACAGGCTGCAGGGACACTCGGGACTGGTCACGTTGGGATCTCAGTCCATGTCATGATGCTGCCCACAGTTAGGATGGGATTTCCTATCTCAACTGCTCTAATCCACAAAGTTCCTTGTATCGACATGCCCAGAGGCTGATCTCCCGGGTGATGATTCTAGATCCAGACAAATTGACAGTCAATACTAACCATCACACCTCCAAAACCCCTAGGATTATATAACTTCACTCTATTTCACCTAAGAAGAAACCGAGCCTGCCCAGTAAAAAACATCTAATTTGGGCCCTGGGAGCTTGATCCAACTTTGGAGCTGTGTCCTAGGTGGCAGGTCTTAGTTAGGGTTTTACTGCTGGGAATAAACACCATGACCAATGCAACTCTTATACGGACAACATTTAATTGGGGCTGGCTTACAGGTTCAGAGGTTCAGTCCATTGTCATCAAGGTGGCAGCATGCAGCATCCAGGCAGGCATGGTGCAGGAGGAGCTGAGAGTTCTACATCTTCATCTGAAGGCTGCTAAATGACATGGTCAGGAGGAGGGTGTCATTGCCCACCCCTACAATGACACACTTCCTTCAACAAGACCACACCTACTCCAACAAGGCCACACCTCCTAATAATGCCCCTCCCTGGGCCAAGCATATTCAAACCACCACATGGCATCAGGCTCCATCTTTTGTAATTGCAAAAGCAGCAAGGCCACGAACCAGCCAGCAATGGGTAAAGACGCGGGACTCCAGACACACCAAGCTGTTTCCTGAGTGCAGCCTGTTGTGGACAAGGTGTGAGTTAGAGGGGATGAATGTGGGTGCCACACTATCTCTGTGACTCCAGTAAACCTGGGCCCATGTTCCTGGAGCACCCAAAGGTGGAAGGTGGCTATGGAAAACAGTTTTCTAATCATTTCTCCAGTCAAGGAATCTGGATGAGGCAATGTGCAGCTCCAGTAGGATGGGATTCTCTGGAGTGTAAGAACGTTTGTTTTCTTCCTGTGGCCTCGTCTCTCTGGCCCCTTACCTTCTCTGTTGTCACCGTCCCAGCCCTCAGCACAGGAAATGAAGATCATCCCTCAACACATCGGTAAATACAGACATCTCAGGCATAGCAATCCTGAGCACAGGATGTGGAGGTGGGAGCCAGAGGCCTGGATTCTCCTTCCTGCCCAGCTCACCCGATCATGACTCGTGGAGCTCTTGATAGCATTAGATGTATACTACCTATGGTCATCACCCTTTGTACTCTAGGCCACTGCATGTGTGGTGTTCAGGCCATCAGAGCTGAAGCTGCTCCTAAATGTGTCTGTCTCACACTCAGGGCTGAGGCCTGACACTGGGACTCCTTCCAGGGTTGTTTAGACACAAGACTGATCACCCACTGCCAGGCATTTGCAAACAGGGGGAAGAGGTAGTTTATGAGAAAAGAACTCTCTGGATGCTCACACCACGTCACCTGGAACAGTGGTCAAGACTCCCAGTCATCCTTGGAAGTGCTCCCTCTTCACACACTGAAAGTTAAACTCAGCAAAGGCAGCCCTGAGGGGAACTTGGCTGTGGTGTGAACCCCATGTTCCTGAAACTCAGCCATGCCCGTTTGCTTACAGGGCACCTCAACAGAGACAAATAGCTACAACACAGAAACCTGGCTCCCCCAGATCATAAAATACTCACTGTGGCCCTTTGCAGAGAAAGATGGCTGGCTTCTGTTTGGAGATGCTGGCATGCTTCATCTCACTTGATTTCAGCACATTCCTAGAAGTGGGTGAGGCTAGTATCCCCACTTAGCAGGTGTAGAAACTGAGGTCAGAGAAGGAAAACAAACAACAAAACCTGTGACTCCAGATGGAAAGCCAATAATGGAGCAGCACTGGGAACCCTCAGAATCATGGGGATCCTTGCTCTGCAGAGACTACCAATTTAGCAGTTAGAAATAAAGGATACCCAGTGAAATTCGGATTTTAGGCAGACAACAAGTATCAGCTTTGATGTAGATAGGTCATGTGTCTTATTTAGGAGTTACGCTAAAGCATGATACGTTGTTCACCGTAAACTCAAATTCAACTGAGCATCCTCTTGTTTGACTAGCACCTCTCTTGAGGACCCCAGCAAAAAAGAGGACACCGTGAGCCTGACTAGTGTCCCCAGGATCTGGGCCTGGGAAAAGCTCTCCTCATGAAAGCTAATGGATGGGCCTTCCTTTGTACCTCAATTCCTTCGTTCCATCTTAGGGCCTTTGAGGATCGCAGGGCCCTCAGTTCAGGCAAAGTATCCAGGAACAAGGTGAAGGCCTCTAGACAGGTGCCCAGCCTTCTCTCTGATCCAAAGCCAAGAATCCACCTCCTTTCCCGCCATAGTGGTCTCTGACAGGCTCTTGTTCTCTTCTCCTGGGCCCCATCCTCCTGGTCAAAGGTCACATCAACCCTCTCCCTCCTTGAGACTACAAAGGAATTTAAGAAAGATGGGGAAGGAATGACAAAGTGGAGTGACAGTGGCTCAGGGCCAGAGGCCTGGGGAGTAAGGAAGATGGGAAGAGGAACAGGGTATAAGGGGGGGATGGGAGAAGGTGTCTAATTTTTAATAGACAGAGACATAAATGCAACATGATTCACTCTGAGTGGGCCACCTGCATTAGATGGAAGTTAATTAAAACAATCCCTCATTTCTGCGTGTTTCAAACTTCTTAAGTCTCACTTGGGGAAGGGTGCGGCAGGCCTTTTTATTACTCTTAGATGGTGTTCAGAAGGCCCATAAATACATCTCCTTTCCCCGTGGTCCCATTAATCTTGCCGCCTCTCCTGCTCCTCTCTGCCAACAATCAGATCCCAGTAAACAACCTCAAGTGAAATTTGCAACTGTCAGATAAACATTAAAAATGCTTCCCTTGTCCTTTCCCATGGATAGTCCCATTAATATTGTAATGGAACAAAAAGTTATGAAAATGAATGCATGCTGGTTTGGGAAATGAATGATGTCGACAGTGGCCAGGATACAGGCATGCATATGGATGGGCTCGGTGGATCACGGATGCTGCCCACATCCCATGCATGCCCACAGGACCAGCCAGGACCAACCATGAGTGGACCAGGACCAAGGACACCTCACAGAGCTGGCACACATGGGCACACCTGAGTCAGGGAGGAGAAGGCTCAAGAACAGAATAAAGGAGCTGTACCAGAGAGGGTACTGGGCACCCAGCACCACCCAGCCTTACACAGAGTAAATTATGGCCCCCTTTTACTTATCACAGCTTCTCTCCTTGCTTATCTCTTTGCAGTCAGTGGTTGGGTCCCTCGAAAGATAGGGAGATCTCCGTTGATAAGCCTCTCTTGACATCCCTTCCTCATTTATTTTCTGAGTGGAGACTTTTTAATACACGTGTGTGTGTGTGTGTGTGTGTGTGTGTGTGTGTGTGTGTGGTGTGTGTGTGTCGGTCTGACAAATGAGGCTTGAAAACCAGAAGGTATCTGCATGATAACTTTGGGAGCACAAACTTCTTAAGGAGTATTTTAGGTCAAAGAGGCACCTCAGAGGCAGCCACAGGGTGCAAGCTTTTTGTATGCACATGTTCACTGGAGCGACAATGACAAAACAAACAAAAAGGCCTTTGCCCTTTAAACTGTAGCTCTTTAATACTTCATCCTTTTTATTTAAAAAATATTTTTTAATGTGCATGTATGTTTGCTTGCACGTATGTCCGTGTACCACATGTGTGCTTGGTGCCCTCAGAGGCCAGAAGAGTGTTGACTCTCCTGGAACTGGAGTTTCAGATGGTTGTGAGCTTCCATTTGGGTGCTAGGAATCAAACCTGGATCCTTGCAAGAGCTAAGCCACTCTCCAGCCCTCATCACTCCTTCTTTGCTAGTCTGAAACTTAAGACATAGAATGGGTTGGCCTCAAACTCACAGAGATCCACCAGCCTCTACCTCCTGCGAGTTGGGACTAAAGGAGTGCATACCCCATTCAGCTCTTACCCCCTTTTACTAAAATATTAAATTAAAAGTGTGTGTGTGTGTGTGTGTGTGTGTGTGTGCACATGTCATAGTATACATGTAAAGGTCAGAAGACAACTTTTAGAAGTCAGTTCTCTCCTTCCATCATAGGATCCAAGGATCCAAGTCAGACGCCAGGCTTATGTGGCAAGCACCTTTGCCCACTGAGGAATCTCACCAGACAGCCCTTTAATGGGTATGGGTGGCCACTCTCTCTAGGTCTTATTCTGGGTTCTTAGTGGACAGATACAGATTTGGGCTACTTATAGCTCAATGCTGAGCATTTAGAGGCTCAAGAGCTGTGAGCTGGAGCGAGGAAGAGGAATGGAGGAGGAGAGGATTGAGACCCACTGCTCCCTCTTCTGTGGGCACACAAGTGGCCATGGTGGTCTGGATGTTAACGCCTGGCTGTTAGACTCTGCTCTGTCTCTGGTTTCCATGCCCTTTCTTCTGTTCTTCATCACACCAATACATTCCCACAAAGAGTAGATTGTCTTACTGAGAACAAACCTCCCACAGACCTCATCCCCTTCTTAACCCTATTGGGAGTTGGGAAATTCAGCCTAGTTTGTTTTTCATCCTTTAGGCCTAGCCCTGTGTCCTCCTTCTCATTCCGTTGCTCTGATAAAATACCCGGCAAAGCAGCTTAGGGGAAAAGGGATTTGTTTTAGCAACAGTTCCAAGTTACAGTGCATCATTGTGGGGAAATAACAGTGGCAAAGACTTGGGGAAGTTGGTCATCGATAGCCAGGAAGAAGGAACAATGCATTGTGCACATGCTTGCCGGGCTTGAGCTGCTATGGTGGTTTGGATGAGAATGACCCAATAGGCTCATATGTTTGAATTCCTGGTCAGCAGCTAGTGGAACTGTTTGGGAAGGATTAGGAGAAGATGCATCATTGGATGTAGGTGGTGTTGGGGTTTCAAAATCCCACACCATTCCTGTGCTTGCTCTCTCAGCCGTGTGCTTGGTGATTACAATGTAGACTCTTAGCTACTGCTTCAACACCATGCCTGCCTGCCTGCTCCCATGCTCTCTGCCATGATGGTCACGGACTCTAAACCTCTGAAGCTGTAATCCCCAATAAATGTTTTCTTTTATAAGTTGCCATGGTCATGGTATTTCTTCACAGCAATAGGAAAGTAACTAAGACAGCTGGCCCTCTCCTTTTCATTCAGTTCAGCATCCAGCTCATGAAATGGTGCTGCTCACATCCAGAGTGGGACTTTCCACTTTAATTAACTCAGTTAAGACAAACACACACACACACACACACACACACACACACACACAGAGTCAGAGAGAGAGAGAGAGAAAGAGAGAGAGAGAGAGAGCTATAGTATATCACAGTGTGTCCCACAGTATGTCTCTCTGTCCACACATCTTCACTTGCAAGTGTACATTGCAATGAGACATTGGTCTGGTTCGAGGTCTCTGGCTTCTGTGACATCACAGAAGTCAGTATTGGTTCAGTATTGGATCCTCACTGGGGCTCCTCCCAGTTATCCTATTGTTACTCTGTGTCATGGAGATACAGACGCTTTGGATCAGCAGGACTAGCCCTTTCACGAGTCCTAAGTGTTTGCAGATGGTTTAGATTTTAGGGTGGGCCAACTCAGAGCCCTGCATGGAGCTGCCTGGGTGGTAGCTCACCCTTATCCTCACTATCAGGGTGAGCTCTCCAGCACTGCTCCAGCTAGGCTACCCAATGCCACCATAGGTGGGAGGCTGCGCTCTTGCTCTTATGCCCTCAACCCCTCCACTGTGCTGCCCAGTCGAGGCCTGGGACCCACTTTCCTAAGTGCTGCAGCCTGAGAAGGGCTGGGACAGCTCTCTCGTTCTCACATCCCTGGGGCTGGCTCTCCTGTGCCTTTGCCGTCATGGCCAGCTCTACTGTATTGCCCAAATGAGGTACAGGGCCAGGCTCTCCCAAGTGCTACAGCCAGTGAGAGGGCAGGGCTAGCTCTCCAGACTCTCAGGCCCTCGGGACCAGCTCTCTGGACTACTGCAAGGAGCAAGGGGCAAGGAGGCGTGAGGAGGAGAAGGCATCACCCCCACACCCAGGCCACCTTGTGGTAGACAAGTGGAGGGGATTGGGGCGGAAAGGGTCAGCTCTCCCATGCTCTTGCCCTGGGGCTGGCTCACCTGAACCCCCTTGATCAGGGCCAACACTACTGTGCTGCCAGGGTGTTCTTCCTTTCTAACAGCAGATTGGTCAGGTCTCCAAGAGCAATTTTCCACACTGACCTTTGCACCCACCCCTCAATCCCCAGCTTGAAATACATAAAGGAGAAACCAGAGAGAAGCTTGTGTTGTAACTAAGGGGACACCTAAAAATGCCCCCAGGATTGCAGAGCACATAGATCAGATAGGCTGTTTGCAACAGAACAAGATTCCAAGGCAGGCTAAGCAAGCCTTTTACATCCGCTACTTTATAGTTTATGTCTCCCATTTGAACAGTTTGCCAAATAAGTTTCTGGCACCCAGAGCCAGAAATGCTCTCAACCTGAGCGCCCGGGACATGGAGGGAGGGAAGAATCTTGGCTGACTGATGACACCAGCCAGTCCTGGCTAAGTGTTCGCTTGTAGTGATCTACTTAAATCTCACAGCAAGCCTTATGGCTTCAAATTAGAGTGGCTGCCCAGGTTACAGGGTTTACAAATGATGGGAGAACCTCACTCCAGGATCCAATCTCTCACCTGAGCTTCAGCCTGGCTCTGCTGCTGAACGGGAAGCTCAGCGAGGCTGAGTGACTTGTCCAGGCTGCTAGGCTGGTTCTGGAAATGCCCATTAGCCCAGCCCCCACCTTCATCCCCCACGCTATGTGCTAGGCTGAAATGTAAACCTAGAAGTTTGAGTGGGACTTAAAGTGTGCCAGTCATTATGACACTTTCTTTTCACCCATTATTGACCTGCAGATCTCTCTGTTGCCACCATGAACCCACACTTTTCCCCAGCGGTGAGAGAGGCCACATTACTATTGAATGCACTAGTTCCTAACAATGGCTCCATTTCTAATACCCCAGGGTGCTTTATAAAATATGGATGCTGAGGCTCCATGGTAGACCAATAAATCAGCATGTCTGGGGCATCAGTATTTTATAAACGCCATCCAGGTGAATTTAATGTAGAATCAAGGCTGAGAACCACCGACTGAGCCAATCCCCAAACACATGTGGGGTTCATTGACTGGAACTTGGGCGCTCAGTGGGGTGATGTTCAGGAGACAGGGTTTCTCAGTGTAACAGAGCCCTGACTGTCCTGGAACTTGCTTTGTTGACCAGGCTAGCCTCAAATTCACAGAGATCCACCTGCCTCTGCCTCAGAAGTGCTAGATTTAAAGGTGTGCACCACCATGCCCAGCAAAGTAGTCTTTAGTCTTACAGGTAGGCTACTAGGTCATTGGGACACCGTCCTTGGAAACAATAAAGTAGTTCTTGAGAGACCTTAGTTAGTTCCCCGACAGGGTTTATTTTAAAAGAACAAGATTTGGGCTAGAGAGGTGGCTCACTTGCCTGGCATGCACAACGCCCTGGGTTCGACCCCACCCCCCACCCAGAACTGCATAAACAGACAGATTTAAAATATCCAGGCTCAGGTATTTTGCTTTAGCAATGGAAAATACTAATACAACAAGAATACATCAAAAGGGTAAGGACTCTTGGGAGAACTACATAAACTATTCAACAGTCATTTTCTGAGTCTTTAGGTTAGGCACTTTAGGGGTAGGCACTATAATAGAAGGAAGAGGGCTCAACTGTACTCTATGACATATTCTGTATAATGATAATTCTTAAATAGAAATTGCTCAGGACCCATAAGGTCCTTCCATATTAAAACAGTTCCTTGAACCAGCAAGGACTATGAGACAAATATTGCACTTCTGAGTCAAGTGGTGGAGTATAATTTTAATTCCAGCACTCGGAAGGCAGAGGCAAGGAGATTTCTGCGTTCGAAGCCAGCCTGATCTACCGAATGAGTTCCAGGACAGCCAGGGCTACACAGAGTGTACCCCTGTCCTGAAAAAAAATGCACTTCTGTTCCTGGTATGAATAATAAAGGGAAAACAGTTTCTTAGGATGTCACTATTGACATCAAAATGTGGGTCATCACACTAATAGATTCTTCCAGTGTTTGTAGGCACCAATTGAATGTCCTGCAATTTAACTCAATTCTGACACTACAAAGAGTTAACACAAATACAGTAACAAAGGGCTCAGTCCCAGGAGCCTGCCTCCACTTCAGATACCTCTAAGTACCTGCAACTCCTCTGTAACTTGATACAAATCAGAGATTCCAATGACCTTCTCTATATGTTCAATAATCTGCTATGATAGTTCTATCACGAGTAGGTCTCACTTCCAGTCACTCAAGAGGGAAAGCTAGAAAAGAGGAAGGGCTAACCGTGGAGCTTTTTAAGTCAGGAGGTTAGATTAGGAATATTTATGTGGTCATAGAGTCAAGATCAGCTTTACAGCAAGTGTCTGTGATCAGTGGTAATCACGTGATCAATAATATGGAAAACTCACAGTGCAGTGACCTGGAGGATCCCAGTGTAATTAACTTAAATACAACTTGTCCTGCTAAAATCAACTGAGAAATCAAAGCTTATGTGAAACAGCTCAATTAAGACTTCAGAAAACAAACATGGTGGTACAGAGAAAGGGAAGCGATCGTTCCGAGGAGCACAGTGCAGACAGAGTAGGAGACTCACAGAGAGACAGAAAGAAACCAAGCAAAGAATACCAATCCTGAATTCAGTTCCCAGAATGCACATTGGTTCACAACCACCTATAAGTCCAGCTCCAGGAGATTTGATGCCCTCATCTGTCTTCTGTGGTGGGTATCTGCACACATATGCTACACATAAACATATATGAACACAACACAACCGAACACACACACACACACACACACACACACACACACACACACACACACACACACTACAGAGAGGGACGAGGGATGCTGGAAGTGCTATATTTAGGCAAATGTGAAGCCCTTGCTCTTATCCAGCTTCCTATATTTAAAAACAAAAACAAAAATCAACCAACCAAACAACAACAAAACAATTGCCCCGTTGCAGCCTGAGTAACTCCACTCAGGAGTAAAGAGAGGAGGGAAGTGGGAGAAGGCAACTGAACCATCTCTCTCAGTCTTGTCACCTTTTTTTCCAGCTTACCACAGTTTATTTGATGGTACTGGCGGTGGTCCCTAGCTAACCACCACAGATGTGACCACTTCCCAGGGTGTGTCATGCCAGTCCCAACTCAAGAATGGTCCAGTCACACAGCCTCCCTGTCACACATCACTGTAGCTTAAAATGATGGACTTCTTAAAATGATGGATTCTTTTTGCCCTAGAAGATTGAAGTCTGAAATTAGGGTCTCTATTGGGTCCCCACCTCTCTGAAATCTCTGGTAGTAGCTGCTTCCCTGTTTCTTTCAGCTTCTTGCAACTTCGGTTGTCTCTTTGCTTACAACATAGCTACCATTTTTCGCCCACCATATTAGATTGGGGATCACTAGTTTAGTAGGATCTCACCGTCTCTATTCCCAAGTGAAATTACACTCACAAGTACTCAGGGTTAGAGCTTCAGTTGGTAACACCAGTTTCAGAACCATTTCCAAGATGGAGAACAATAAAGACTGTGTCCTCCAGAAGTCCATGTGTTAAAAGGCTTGGTCTTCAGTGTGGAGACATAGGAGGTGGTAGGACCTATTAAGGGGTCTCGTGGGAGGTCCTTAGGTCATTGGAGCTGTGTACTTGGAAAGGGTTAAAGCAGATCTGTGGTAGTCTAAGAGCCCCTCCTGTAATCTCAAAACAAAAAAACAAAAACATAAAAGAAAAAAAGTCCAAACCACAGTCACTCTCCTGCTTCCTGTTTTGAGATATGCGTTCCTGCCATTTATCATGGGGTCTTCACCAGAGACTGTACTTTGCATTTTGTTTTAATAATGGGAAAAAATGGTCTTATACAAGGAAATAAGTTGCCAGCTAGGGCAGAATCCACTCTAGAAGCCTTAATCTAGCAAGGATAGAGTTCTTCTGCTCCCTTTCTCTCCAGCCCTTTCCTATAGGTCCTAGGTTGGGATGTCATAGCTTAGTCACTGTGATCAGATACACATGACCCTTGGTTCCAATGATATCTCTCCACTGTAAAAATAAATCGAAGGGCACATTGTTTGTGGCTTCCAACATTGTTGCTGTGGATACCAGGGGCCAGGTTGGCTACTGATTCATGGCTTGCAGACCATGAGACCTTGGATAAGTGGTCAATCATCTCGGAGTTTCCTCTCCTATCAAGAGACCTCACAACACTGCCATCAAGATTCAATGGGTAGGAGAATTGAGGTTGAAAACTGAAGAAGGTGAGAGGAAGTGAGTGTGCTTTCGCTGGCAAGTCAGGGCCAGAGGTGTTCTGTCCACCTCTGCCTCAGATATAGGAGTTCAGGAATGGAACAAAGCTAGAGATGACAAATAAAAGGATCATTTCAATGATGTCTCCTGCATTAATTTTCACAGCTAATGCTGAGCTGACTAAATTCTTTTCTTAAGGACTTTATAAACCCATCATTAATAAAATCAGACGTTCAATTAGAAGGAAACTCCAACTGATAGCAGATCTTTTCATTGATACCTTTCTCCTCATTCTTTGTCGACTCCCCGGGTTTCCCTGGCCTTTTCCAGCTGATGTTCCATTTCCCATTTCCACACCCCCCCCCATGCTTGTCAGTGCCCCCAACAAAAGCCAGAGAAGAACACGGGCCGATTCCATTAACCTCTGTCATTGCTTAAATCTCTCTCTTAATTAACATGAGTTAATATGATTAATCAAAATAATGAGACAAACCTATTAAATTAGGGGCTCAGATGACAGAACTCAGCAGGAGCAGTGACAGCAAGAGGCCAGGTGGGTGGTGAGGCCAGAGGTGAGGAGGGCAGGGAGCCAGCATTACAGCTCTGTTCAGCTTGGGGTGGGTACTGTGGGGAAGATGTGAGTGGAGGCACAGAGCAATCACCTTCAAGGACACTAGCTCATCTTACCTGATCCTCACATTTGTGGAGGGAGTGCTGCCACCCCTTAACTCCTCAGCTTCTGAGTCCTTGGAGTCAAATAGAGTGTTATCTATCTCTGAAGTTTGTCCCCTCCCTTCCTGAGCTCTTAGAACTAGCTGCTCTGCCCTAAGGACCAATGACCTAGTTCTGCTCCCTGCCTCACAAGAGGTGTAGAAACTGCTCCTACACTCTTGGAGCCCTGGGATCACACGCAGGCACACACAAATGCATAAGCATATACACACAAATACGAATACATACATATGCACACATGCATAAACTCATATACACATATACATATATGTATATATATTCACATATGCACTCATGCACCCACACAAATGCATAAACACATACACGCACATGCGTGCACACAGGCACACGTGCATGGCACCCTTCTCCTCCTAAGATCAAGTGGTTTGCTATTGTTCCTGAGGAGCCTGGTCACATAGTAACACTGGTCCTCAACTGCCACCATGGAAGGTCTGTGTCCTTCTCTCTGCCTGTCACTCTTAAGTCTGCACTCAGCATTCAACATTCTGAGCTTGGTGGCATTCTCCTTCATACAGGTGAATGGGGTACAGCAGACGGGATTGATGCTGTCTCCTGGTGTCTGGCGATGCCCATGACACCATCAGTTAAAATAACCACAGTGATCTGTAACCAAAACAATACTAATTATAATAAAATTCAGTCTTAAGCAGGAACTGAGGGCAGCCTCAATTCTGATGGCTTTAAGGCAATTGGCAATCCTACACCTAGATGTGTGCAGAATGTTCCAGCTGTCCCCAGCCTTTCCCAGCCTTTCCCAGCCTTCCCCCATCAGCTGAGCTAGCAGCTCTCTGGGACACTTCCACACAACCCTGTATGTACTACTGTGTAATTGACAATGGCCTGGGCATTGTCTTCCTGCTAACTCCAGAATCTCAGTGCTCAGAGCCATGCCTGGCACATAGGAAAGATTTGGTACGCAGCAGTTGGGTAACCCCAGATAATAGATTTCACCTACCATGACACTGTGATAAAAAGGTAGGAAACTACACAAGACAGAAAAGTTCCCCTAAGAACCCAGACCACCATGAACCTGCCCACCACATACTGGTATGCTGAAAACTCCCCACGACCAAAGGAAGTGATTATCTCAGAAAATGACACCGTCTGTCCATCGTAGAGACTCTGTGGGAAGGCACAAGAGAAAGGAGGGGGTGGGGCTGGGAAGGAGATCAGTTGGCAAAGTGCTTTCACAAAGGAGGACCTGAGCTGGATCTAACTGAGTTAATAAACAATCAACAAAAAACTGGGCAAGCCTAATCCCAGCACAGAGGATGTGAAGCAGATGCTAACCTAACTGCCTAAGATTTTTGAGGAGCCTCAGACAGGGGAGAGACCCTGTTTCCAAAAAATAGAGGTGGACAGCTTCTGAAGAATGACACCCGTTGACCTTTGGCCTCTACCTGAGCATGCACATGTATGTATGTATGTGCATGTGTGCAAACACACACACACACACACACACACACACACCAGAAAGGTACATTTATCAGGAACTGAATCTGTATGTTACTGTCTAGTCCACAATTTCAAGCTTAGTCCCCAGACATAAGGCCATTTAGACAGTGCATGCAGAGGTCCCACATATTGGTCCTCTCCGGTTCCCTTGCTCCTTCTTCTGTAGAGGCTGGAAGGCCACACACATTATATTTCAATCTTGCCAGTAGCTGGAGGTGGCTAGGTGACAGGGTTTTACTGTTGAGGTGAGTGAGTTCCAGGAAAGATCACAGGGAAGCTAAAACCTTATGATGTGGATTTAAAAACTAAACGTCTTTGGTCAGCGAATGTCCTTTGCTTCAGGATGATGATGGAACAGGGAGGGATTTATCCCACATCTCATCACTGTGACCCTTGCAAGCACAGAGTTCATAGAAACTGGAAAACAAAAGGGATTGGACAACTTAGTCACCAAAGTCTCACACATTGTAAACTGCACCAGACAAGTTCAAGAGAACCCAGGTTCAACTGTAAAGCAGCCACATGCAGTATCAATCTGCTCTGGCTGACCAGAGCCTCTCATTAATATTTCAAGCATTCTGAGAGTCAGCTCGTACACTCAGACAGTAGAGCAGGTTCGCAGTGAGAGTGCTTGCACACAAAAATCAGCAAGGGTTACAAATCAGGGTTCTTTTCTCTCTGTTTTTTGTTTTGTTTTGTTTTTCATTTTTTTCTGGAGAGGAAAGTTGGCAGCACACTGCTCCCAGTAACAGCCATATTCGCTTCGTGAATCGAGACTTGCTTTCTGCAGAACACTGTCTAGTCCATTGGAGCTTAATGCTGACTTCTCTCATTTTGGTGCTTTTTTGTATTTACCTTGCAAATTGGGCTTAGTTGTATGATCCACAGACAAGATTTAAGCACAAGGAATGTCTGTTCTCTAGGGTTCTCTAGAGAAGTAGAACCAACAGGAGACAGAGGTCTGCAGGGAGACCGATCATGAGAATTGGTTTGGGTGATTCTGGAAGTCCAGAATTCCCCATACGGTTCTTTGTGACCTGAGCAGTGGGGGCAGAGGGGAAAGGCATAATTCACATCACAATGAAGCCTGACAAACAGGGTAAGTAAGGCACTGGTCAAAAGCACAGACACAGGAAGCAGGAGCTCCCAGGTCCAGGGCAGGAGACAGCAGGTATCTCTGTTCAAGGAGAAAAGAAACTCACCTTTACTGTTAGTGTTAGTCAGCATTCTGTTGTCTGCAGCAGATGCTTGGAATAATCAATTTATAAAGAGAAAGGGTTCATTTTAGCTCACAGTTTGGAAGGCTTCAGTCTATGATTGCTTTGCCCATTGCTTTGGGTGAATGGTGGCAGAGTCATCATGGTGGGAGTGAGCACAGCTTAGGTAATGTTGTTTGCTTCCTGACTGGGGCAGGAAGAGAGAAAAGGGGGCAGGTGTCATAGTGCATGCTTGTAATCTCACCACTTGGGAGGCAGGAGGATATGTTCAAGGCCAGCCTGGGCTACAAGAGACCTTATTAAAGAGGGGGGAAGGGAGGGAGGGAGGGAGAGAGAGCGAGAGAAGGAAGGAGGAAGGAAAGGGGGAAGAAAGGGAGAAAAGACCTATCCCAACCTGACTTTCCCCATCTTGAACTCTCTGCTGTAGCCAATAGAGGCCTGTGTCCCTCGTGGCATTTAAGTGAGATATCAGGCAAGGAAATATGGTGCCTCACACTATAGCCTTCCCCCTGACTCCATTGACTCTTTGCTGCCTGGCTGGGCTGAGTGCTGTCCCCTAAAAATGCTTTTTGCTCCTTGGGGAAGGATCCTTTTCTGCATTTGCCACCTATGTTGTGTGTCTTTATCGAGTGGTGCCACTCACCCCTGACTAGAGGGAAGGGTTATAACAGGGAGAGTTCTGGCAGCCTGGTGACCACGCTGAATGCCTCCCTCCACCTGGTCCACAAGGGAAAACTATGCTTATCCCCCACCCCCGCTACATTCTCCAGCAATGACCCTGAGTGTAATCATTGCAACCGGTCCTCCAGCTCTCTCTTCTATGTTCATCTTACATCTTTAATCTTTCTCTTCTTTCAGCGTTATTCCCTTAACCTCAGACATACTTTATCCCTAAAGTAAGGAAAGTCTGTTGAGAGCCATCAATGACCCTTGCAGATGCATTTAACATAAGTCCCTCCATGAAGCTTTTCACAATAGTGAATGATTAGCCCACACTAACAAGAAGCTGGATAGGGGGCCATCTCCAGGGCAGGCAGAGTCAAGGCTTAGCTATGTCATGCTCATATGGCCACCATCACCAGTTGAAGACACACACACACACACACATACACACACACACACACACACACGTTAAAAAAAAACCTGTCCCTTTGAACAGTCTGATTGGACCACAGTTAAGTGTCTATGCCTGGACAATGAGCCAGTGACCGGGGATACCCACACTGATGGGCTTCAGCCAGTAATTAATGATCAAAATGATGGCAAAGAAGACTGGTGTTGTCATGATTGACTTGAACTCATCTGCTCACATTTCAGAGACTCCAAGTTAGAAAGGTGACACCAGATTGTAGTGGAACAGGCAATAACAGGGTTCTGAGACCGAGGTAACAGCTCAGTCAGTGAAGTATTTGTGCAAGCTTGAGGGCCTGAATTAAAAGCCCAGCACCCTAAAAAGCTGAGTGCATCAATAATGGCTATAACCCAAGCACTGGGGTGGCAGAAACAATAGATCCCAAGAGTTTACTGGGGGTCATCCTAGACAAACCAGTAGACTTGAGGTTCAATGAAGAGCCCTATGGCACTTAACATGCATTGTCAACTTGGTAGGATCTAGAACAACTGTCTTAGTTAGGGCTTCCATTGCTATGAAGAGACACCATGACCAAGGCAATTCTTATAAAGGACATTTAATTAAGACTGGCTTATAGGTTCAGAGGTTCAGTCCATTATCATCAAGGCAGGAAGCATGGCAGTGTTCAGGCAGGCATGGCACAGAAGAAGCTGAGAGTTCTACATCTTCATCCAAAGGAAGCTAGGAGCAGTCTTCCAGGCAGCTAGGAGGAGATTCTCAAAGCCCACCCCCACAGTGACACTCTTCCTCCAACAAGGCCACACCTGTTCCAACAAGGCCACACCTCCTAATAGTGCCACTCCCTGGGTCAAACATGTTCAAACCACTACAATGACCTAAGAGACAAACTTTTGGGCATGCCTATGAGGGATTCTTTAGATTATGTTAACTGGCCTAAGGGAACCCACCCACTGTGTGTAGCACCTTTCCATGGGCTTGAATACAAGACTGATAGAAGAAAGCTAGGTACAGACCAGCATTCATTTCCATCTGCTTCCTGAAAACAGGTAATTAATGAAGACCTTGTCTCAAATGATAAGGTGAAAAGTGACTGAGAAAGATGCCTCATATAGACATCTCCACTCCATGCTCATGCATACTGTACCCCCACAAAATTAAGAGTCTCTTAGGAAGTAAGAATTGAAGAACAGAGTGATGGGAGACAACAAGTTGTCTGTCATGCCACCAATTCATGGCCACTGCCTGTGTCACCAAGTGCAACCGACTCCAACCCTGCTGCTCAGCCGCCATTGCTCTTCTGGATGCCATTGCTGTCACAATTTGGGCTCTTTAGACTGTGCCACCTCCACCAAGCCTCTTCTTGACCCTTCCCCCATCAGCTTTTGCATACCTTCACGTGACCAGTCTCCCTTCCTCCTAGTGTGCCCCATCTCCTCCCAGATGTTCATCCTTCAGACGAGATCCGAGCACCCACCATCCCCCCCATCCCTTGCTAGTGTCTCCAGTGCATCGTATTTTACAAATCACTCTTGGGTACCTGCTTTCATCTTGCCATTTTTCTCTGGAACAATTGCAGTGACTTGCCAGCGGGTTTCTCTGCCTCCAGTCCAACACCCTCAGCAATCTATCTTCCTGCTGACGAGTGAGTTTCTCAATGTGAGTGTGATCATCACAGTTTTTGGAAAAGACAGTGGAAGATCCCACTGCAGCCCCAAGGCATGATAATGAGGACTCACCCACTCTCTGCTCTGAAGGCCACCCATCTTCATATTTGGGGCTTGGAGTGTAATGGCCATTCTCTCTCAGGTGCAGTGTGGGCTTTCTTTGTTCATGTTGTCCTCTCTTTGCTCTTACTATGAGGGGAAAACCCCATTCACTTTCCAAGAACAGGTTCAATGTCACCCCCAGCACCCCCCCATAAATTCTTCTTTAAGGTCAAGTCGAGCTTGTCCTCTGCAATCCCAGGCGCTCTGTCGGTATCAATCATGAGAACGTCTCATGGTGATTGCAGTGAGGTTTACACTACAGAGTTCCTGAAGAAGAAGGGCTGGACCTAAATCATCCTTCTGGACTGAGCATAACCTCCTGGCAAACACACTCAATACTCTACTCTGTAGTTCAGCCTTCTCATTTTCAAGTCTGGGGGAAAGAGAGAGAGAGACAGAGAGACAGAGACAGAGACAGAGACAGGGAGGTGATGAGCAATGGTCTCATGTGGTTTTTGGTCAGAATTATTTCATGGAAATGGAGCGTACTTGGGGGTGGGGTGGGGTGTCTTTAAAGTCAAAAGGAAGAAGCCCAGTGTAGTTGTACATCTATAATCCTGGCAATCGGGATATAGAGGTCATAAATGAGAGGCCAGTCTGGATTAGTAGTGATACTGTATCTCAAAAGCAGCAATGGCTGGGGTGTGGCTCAGGTGGTAGAGTGTTTGCCTAGTCTGTACAAAGCTCTAGGCACAACCCTCAGCACCATATAAAGTGGGTGTTGTGGTGCACATCCGTGACTTCAGCTCTTGGGAATCAGAAGCAGGAGGACCTAAAGTTCAAGGCCATCCTTGGCCACAGAGTGGACTGTGCCTTCTTTTTAAAGTATGGAAGGAAGTGTGAAGGGAATGAGGGGTGAGTACAGAATGGAGAGAAGAAGGAAGTTCGTCTCACAGAATCGAGAACTCTCTCTTTAAGCTCAATCACTAGCTCAGGATTCCAGAAGTATCTGCTTCAGAGACTCCAGGGTGGAGTCTGGAAGGTGGTGATCCATAACCCTGCAGTGTGAAAACTTTTCCTCTGACTGCTGGCATCCCAAGTTTCATAGGTGTGATCATGGCTTTTGCTTTCCATTACATGCCTGGGAAGCCAAGGAGAGCCCTTCTTCTACACAAAGGGCACATCCCTTCCCCAACCCTACAGCGGATGATAGCTGTCACCTCTTCTGCTGTCCCTGTATAACATGGATGCTGTGCTCACAAGCCTGTCTCCACAGCCAAACCATGAGCTCTTCTGAGATGACATCACTGCTCTGTGCTCCAGCCCCAGCATTCACAGGCAACTTGATCAATACTCAGTGGATCGATGAGTGAATATGTGGACTTGGTCCAAACTACAGCATGCAGTCCAACTCTGTCAAGTGACCACCATGACCTGGGTGGTTCAGGCAGAGCCTGGCCTGGGTGAGAATCCAGCCATGTACTTGGCTGGCTCTGTGACCTTGTAAAATACACCCAAGCTCTCCAAGTCTCATGACATCATCTCTAAAATGAGAAATCTGATCCATTGCACTGACCTCACAGAGCTCTTCTGAGGCTTAATTGGGATGAGCCCCGGAAGCTGTGGACACTAAGGAAGCATTTGATACATGTTAATTTCAGTTCTTGTGTCCTCTGCTGCCTTTGTCTGTAAGCCAGGCCAGGCGCTCACCCAAGAGGAGCCGGACAGGAAGCCTCAGCCCTTCTGAAGTAAGGGAACTGAAGGGACAATTCACACTCAAATGTCAAAGTCAGCCAACTCCTTTTCTTTTGTCACTGGGATTCTAACAGCAACCAGAAAACAAAGGAAATCCCCATGGCTTAGGACTGACCATTTAGATACAGGAATTTGGCTCCTAAAGGGGGGGAACCCCAGCTCATAGCCCAAATCAGAAAACTAACCACAGGCACCTGTTTCCCAGTCTCCAGCAAGGAAGGTGTGGAGAGGGAGACTTCAGGGATGACTCTTAACAGTGAACTTGGCAAAGGGCTGGTCTCTGGGTGGAGCAGCCAGATGTAGCAATGGCACGTAGCATGTGCGTGCGCTCTGACCTTGGCGGGAGTGCTTGGCTGAACTACAGGAGAGACATGCCTGCCACAGTCTGGGCCTGTCCCACACAGGTACAGTGTGGCACATGTAGGGACTCAGGATGATTCTTTCCCAAGCAGAAGTCCTCTGTGGCTGTGGGGGCTGGATTACAGGCCCCAGCCCCAGCAGTTGAGATGACAGCTCAGACTTGGAAGTCCTGGAGCCACGTTTGGACCACTCTATTTTTATTTTAAAACCACTCCTTGGTTGGCCATGGTGGCGCACGCTTTTAATCCCAGCACTTGGGAGGCAGAGGGAGGTGGATCTCTGAGTTTGAGGCTAGCCTGGTCTACAGTGTGAGTTCCAGGACACCTAGAGCTATACAGAGAAATCCTGTCTCAAAAAACCCAAACCAAACAATTAAGACAAATAAACAAAAACCCACCCAACCAAACAAACAAAAAACAAAAAACACCACTCCTTGGCTGTCTAAATCTGAACCCCAAGAGTTGACCTCTGACACACATGCCCTCCACCTACCCTTCCACCATTTTTATCTCCTGGGATTACCTCCATTTTCAGTCACGGAATCCAACTCTTTCCCCCTTATCAATTGCACAGGATACTCTGCTCCACATTGGTTTTCCTGTTGCACTTCTCTGTCTACTTTCTCGACAGATGTTAAGATGTGCAAGAGTCAAATTCTTGGCTCACATTGTTCACTGAAAGGTATTCCACATGTAGTAGATATTCAACAAACATTTATGGACTGGATCTCTGAGACCACATGCCCTCTCTGATTACACTGACCTCCTATCTGTCCACTCAAGTCCAGCTTCCATGCATTCCTAAGAGACACTTTCTCAAAATGTCTGTCAGGTCTCGTGTCTGCTTGGCATTGCTCACAATGCAGGTTCTCTGCCTTGGCTTGGCATTTGCTTGTCTCTTCATGCTCCATTCCAGCTGCCTTCTGTAAGCTCTGCCCCTCTGCCACAATGGCTTTGGCCACAGACCCTGAACCTCCAAAGGGTCCTGGGCTGGGGCTGCCCTGTCCTTCCTCCTCTGACCCTACTCACCTCTGAGATGGCTTTTCTGACACATCTCCACCTTGTATGACCACATCTTCCCATTGTGGGATCTCATAGGCCCTTAGTGGTTTCTCTGCTGGGGAATGAATATGGTCCAACCCCCAGTGCTTGTGTATTTAAACCTAATCCCCAGTGCAGCAGTATTGAGAGCTGGGGCCTTTACAAGATGGCTTGGTCATGAGGACTTTGTCCTAATCACTTCATCCATGCTGCTATCACAGGAAAATTAGTGGCAATGCATTCCTGACAGAATGGTGACCGAGCCCTATCTGTCCCTTCAACTGTCTTGCTATTCTGCTTCCCACCCTAGGAGGCATCTGCTAGAAAGCCCTCACAAGAAGTAGGCCTTTCCCCAGCTCTGCCTTGGACTTCTTGGCCTCCAGAACTGTAAATTGCACAGGTGCAGGCACTTGGTTAGTGCAGCGCTGGAGTCTAGTGTCTTCCACACTGTTTGACATGGTGCATTCTTCAAACCTGCTGACACAAGTTGTCCTCTGACTTTTACACATGTGTGCATTGGCACACACAGACACACAGTCAATAAATGCATAAATAAATAAATAATGTGATTTAAAGTTAATACACAGTGAAAATAAATAGAAAAGAGGCTCAAGAAAATGGGGTGGGGGTCCCCAATCAAAAGAAAAGTTTAACAGAAGGTCTTCTCTGCCAAAGGGGAAGAGACACTGCACGTGACTGCTTCAACACCCTAAAAACACATCTTTCTGAAGGTTTGCTCCACACAAAACTAAGTCCTCATTCTGAAAACATTTATTTATCAGAGACAGCTGAAGGTAGCCATATGACAGGGTCCAGGGGACTAGCAGAGAGGAGTCCAGGCAAGGTTCCCACCCTCAAGGAGCCTATAGTCAGGAAGGGAAATGTCCTACATAAAACCAGTTAAACACTGTAACCTCCAAACAGCCATGAACTTAAGACACACTAAGTGCCATGAACAGGAGGTACCAGCTGACTGAGTAGCTATGGTAACCACGCAGCTGATTGACTGAGGCCCTGGTGCACATTTGGAGGAATGGCCACAGTTACATCGTACCCCCCATTCTGTTGTGCAATCCTGCCCTGTGCTCTGAGTTTTCCTAAGACAAAGTCTTGTTACTCAGATGTCCCTCTGTGTGGCCCTCTGTGGTTTCCCAGGGTATGGACCCAGGGATGTCAGGGAATAGGGAAGACCCCAGTTCTGGACAGTAAATCATACACAGAAAGTATAGTGCCTTTTTCATGGTCTCAAAACACAAGCAAGACAAAAGTATGACATCTCACCAAAACCACAGAAATGTCTTTTGGAAAGTCAAGGAGTTACTTAAGCAGAAAGTAACTGTTGGGGACTCATCATTACCATTCAAGATGTGTCCAGTGGCAGTGAGGTGTCCTGTTTCATGAACTATCAATTGTAACAGAGGTTATGAAAATGAGCATCATCACTGACCCCTGCCTGTTTCCCTTAGATTATGTGCAAACATCTTCCTGGAGTTCTCCAACCTTGGGCATCTTCAGACACGTGCCCTGCCAGCTGTGGTGAGGGTGCCATCTACATCTGAACCCTCGATGTATCTGAGGCTATTGAAATGCAGCAAGGTCCCTCCCTGGTTAGACTGAGCTAGAGGTACAGTTGGAAGATCACGTTCTCTTCAGAGACCAGTCCTCTAATAGAATGATGAGGAGCAAACTGGCTCTTCTGCCAGGGACTCCAGTCCAGCGGGTGCCTTAGTTGACCCAGGACAGTGAAACCAGGAGATTTGCCAACCTTGAATGGGCTCTGAGATGGCTAAGGGATGGAGCATCAGAAAAGTGAGCTTTGGCTGACCCCTTGTGGTCCCTGGCTCTCAAGGACTGCTCGTGGCTGTCCAACGAGCTTAGGCAGAAGATTCAGTGTCCTGGAGTAGCACTTGGAATGATAATTGGTTGCCAGGATGCTTTTATTTGGGAAAAAATATGTTTGAGGATGTAATTAGGTCAAGGATCTGAAGATGAGATCATTATGAATTGCCCAGGCGGGTCTTAAGCCCGATGACTACTGCCTTTAGCATAGACAGAAGCAAGACACATGGAAAAACCAAATCAGTCAGAAATTGGAGCCTTTCTAGAAGTTACAAAGGAGGCAAGGGTGGATTTCCCTTAGAGTCTCCTGAAAGAACCAACCCTCCAACACCTTTCCTTGGGACTGCAGGCCACCAAATAATCAAGTAATAATCAATCAAGTAAATTTCTGCTGTTTGAAACCAGCAAACCCAAAGTGATTTGCTTCAGCAGCCTTAGGAAACCAGAGTGTCTTTTATAGTCTTTTGGGGACAGGACTGCCCAAAACAAGTGGTTTCCCAGTACTGTCCTGTGGGCAGAGCACACTAGACTCACCTGTACATTCACTGACTCTGGGTAATGGCTCAGGTTAGCTCTTTCCCATCTGCCCAGTTCTGAACAATTTGAGGGCACCTTCATGATGGCTGTTGTTACTCACAGGGTGGCCCCAGATCTTTTATCTCTGGCAGATCCAGTGCTTATTGCAGTGCAGCCTACCCCTGCCTACTTAAGTATAGCATGTTTCCTTTCATTGCAGTTACCTGCCTAAGGCACACCTGGGACACTGATACATATTTCGAGTGTATAAAGATGCCCTGGACTCACCATATCTGGTCCTTCTCGAATCTTAAGAGGACTGAACTAAATCAGTTTAACTCTCAGATGAACCCCACGACTCTTTTTCTTATTATTTTCCAAATGCACTAGAATGAATTCTTTTCTATCTAGTATCAACTTGAATTTGCATACATAATCTCAGAAATTGTTAAATATGTAATGTAAAATTTAATAGTTTGGGGGCTGGAGAGATTACTTAGCAGTTAAGATGGTATTCAGCTCTTGTAGAGGATCCAAGTTTGGGTCCTAGCACTCACATTAGGTGGCTCCCAGTCATCTGTAACTCCAACACCAGGGGGATCAGATGTCTTTGGCCCTCATGGTACCAGCATCATGTGCACAGACATACACAGACTTACACATAATTTTAAAAAGGATAAAAAATAAAACTTTAAAATTCAGTAAGTCTAGCATGATGTACTGTGTTATCAGTTCCCATGCCAAAGCAAATACCACAGACTGTGTGGTTTGAGCAACAAACATTTATTTCAAGACAAGATGGAAACCAGTTTGGTATCTGTGGAGAACCTGCTTTTGGTTTGTGGGCCATGTGAAAATGTGCTTAGAGGCAAGAGCTGTGTCTTTATATGGCAGTCAGCAGGGACAGCTCTCTTCTTACAAGGGCACTAACCCCATTCATGGGGGCTCTACCCTCATGACCTAATCACCTCCCAAAGACCTTACCTCAAACACCAGCCATTAGGGACCTAGGGTTCACCATAGGAATGTGAGGGGACCCAAGCATGAAACCTACATGTTAATGTTCTTACAAACTCAGGTAATGCCAGTTCTGCAGGCCCGTGGATCGAATTTTCAATAGCAAGGCTTTAGGAAATACTCTTAGCCTGATCTGATGAGTAAGCTAAGTTGGATACTCATAATCATAGTTGACCACATCTGTAAAGTCAGCTGTGGTTTCACATCTGTCCAAATGTAGCCTCGTAATGGCCTTGTTTATGAGAAGTGAACATGTAGGTATCTTTGCCCTACTTTTGGGCAAAAACAAAAGTTGAGAGGGATGAAGCTAGATCACAGGGTTGTGTCACTGGGGATGTCAGAGACCAGAATTAGAACACAAATCTTGTTTATGCACTGTAATGCCCCAGTAACAACAGTTCCCATTATTGACTGAGTAGCTCAGCAAGATTAGATAGATAGATAGATAGATAGATAGTGTGTGTGATTGGAAACCACTTCCAACTCAAATGTTTTAGTCATTTCCAGCCCAGCCACTCAGTTGCACTCAGCAGGTTGATTTGGAATTTCCTCATTCATGGAGAAAACACTGCCATCTGGTGAAGTTTAAAAATATTAATTCTCAGGACAGGCTTCCAGCCGATCTTCTGTGGCTATAACAAAACACCAGAGACTAGGTAATTTAGAAAAGAGCTTTATTTTGATTCATGGTTCTGAGACTTGGAAAGCCTTTGGGTGCTTCAACTCATGACAGAAAGTTAAGCAGATACATTCAAAGAGGCACTATAATCAGACACAATTCATAGCAACCTGTTCCCTCAGTGAATAATCTAGCCTCATAAACAAAACCTCACTCAGTCACCTAATCACCATCAGTCACCATCTTAGAGGCTCCCCCTTCCGACACCATGACACTGGGAATCAAATTTAAACATAAATGTTTTACAGACGTGCCCTATATTGTGGGCCTTAGCTTCTAAGACTATTGAGGCAGGCAAAGAGACAAGACTCTTTATAAGAAATAATTTGTCCATTGTATAAAGAAAATAGCTACATATTAATATGTGTGATCTTAGACATGGTCCTTGATCTTTGATCTTCAGTTTTCTTGCATAGATAGATAGATAGATAGATAGATAGATAGATAGATAGATAAAATAGGCTTGCCTATCCAGATGACTGGGATAGAGATGGGGGATTGATCTTGACAACTATAGAACATAGAGATGTGATTTCAAAGAGAATGGAGGTCGTGATTCATAATGGCATTAGGTCTTTGAGCCCGGTTGGCAGGAAGGGTGATAATCCCTCTGGGAGATAAGAAAGATGGCTCATTTGAAGAAGTAAATGACAAATTTAGATTTTGAATATGAGTGTAAAATGACGCCAGGACAAATCTGTGGTGATATCCCAGATGGACAGAAGAAATATTTGGGTTGGGAAAAGCAGGAGCGAGTGGAAGCTGGAGGCAGAGTTGTCTTACTCTGTAAAGCAAGTTATCTTAGCTGTAAAGTATAAGACCAATGGTTGCTGTGTATTAGACAGGGTTCTTTAGAGAGACAGAACTGAGGGTGAATATACATGTATTCAAGGACTATTTAGAGTGGCTTACCAGCTGTGGTCTGGCTAGTCCAACAGTGGCTGTCTCCCAAAAGAAAGGCCAAGAATCCAATAGCTATTCTGGCAACAAGACCGATGTCTCCATTGGCCTTCAGTCTACATTGGAGTCCTGAAGAAGTAGGTGCTAATGCCTGTAACAGAATGCCTCTGCAGCAGAAGAGATGAACTTGCCATCAAGAGTAAGGCAAAGTAGGCAAAAAGCAAAGGTTTCCTTCTCCTATGCCATGTTATGTTACGGCTGCCACCAGAAGGTGTGGCCCAGATTTAGGGTGTATCTTCTCAGCTCAAACGATCCAATCAAGCCCAGTTGCTCTCTTTTGGTTGATTCCAGATGCAGTCAAGTTGACAACCTAGATTAGTGATGACAGTCTGAGAATGACACAAGAAAGAGCAGCCCATGAATTATGATGTGCGTTCACAGTTCTCTGCCCCTGGAAGCTAAACTCCACTAGAGCAAGCATTCTGTTGTCTGTGTCTCCATCTCTTGACGTATGTAGGCACTGAAAAAACAGTAATGAGTAAATGAGCAAATAGAAGAATGAAGTAAAAGTCATCACACAGGATTGTGAGAAGAAGAGCTCCTGAAGGCATGAGCTGATGGGGAAGCCCAAAATATGCTGTACACTTCAGGGGCTGAAGCCCCCGTCCACCCCAACCCATCCCTTTGTGTTCTTTCAAAAAGGTAAGATGGAAATTCTCCCACAGAAAGGCCTAGATTAGTGGCTCTCAACCCAAACAGTGTCTTCAGAGGAGACTGGTGGGAGATGGGAAAGTGTTACTGGCAGTCAGGAGTAGAGGCTGGGTATGTGTTAAGCAGCCACACTGCACTGGACAATACCTTAAGCTCTACCCTGCTGCAAACATGAACAGCACTGAGGCTGAGAGGCCCCAAAGGCAGTCCACTCTCAGCTGTTTGGAAGTAGTTCTGTAGCCATGCCTGTCAAGTTCATTCTGAGTTTCCCTCCTTATCTGTCAGTGGGCTTATAAGCAGCAGCATGGAATGATCGAGAACAGAGCTCGATTGTAGAGGTGGGCCGTGATCCTGCTACAGCTCTCATTAGTCACTGACACTTGACAGCACATAACCCAAGTAAAGCCTCATCTTTTGGGAGAATCCCTGAGAGCAAATCATGTTTAGGGAGCTTGATTCATGCCCTTTTGAAGAAGCCAAAGCCACTCATTCCAGCTCGCCAGGCCTACATACAAAAGCCGCATTGCTGATACAGGTCTCTAGCATCTATGTCAAGGACACACAGAAGAGGGTACAAGCTGGGGGTGACCTTCAACCTGTCATTCATATTAAAACAAACTGAGACTCCTGCACTTACCATTGCTTCAGACACTCCTCCATGCACTCCAGGCCTGACCCAAGGCACATGTTAGCCAGACAGTGTCCCACCAACCACAGAACATGCAGTCACTGACAATGTGTCATGGCAGAGGCAAACCATTGGGATTATAGGAAGGATGGGGTAAAGTCCCCATCCTTGCTGGACTACTGTTACTCCAGACACTAACAATCCTGTGTCCCAGCCCTGTCCTAACATGATGTTCTTCTTCCATGTACTGCTTAGGAGTGCTCTTCCCTTTGGTCCAAACCTTTCAATGAAGGAGTAGAGAATCAAAGTGAGAGGTGGCTCATAGAGCGGGATCTGGCAGGGACACAGCACGGTTTACAGAAGATGCCAAATACTGCTAAGAGCCTAGAAAAAAATCACCTTTGCAGCAAAGAAATCAAAGTCTGGGCAAGGCTTGAGAAGGCTGCATTCACCTGGAGGAGGCTGTCAGTGGGTTGCAGGTGGATGACCTGCCACTCCTGTGGTGGGTATGTGCACTGCACTCACAGTACACCTCCCCTACCCCTGGGGGGAAATCCCAACCCAGGATGGTGACCCTTCCTTCAGCACCTCCTTTAAAGATGACTGTGACTGAACAAACGCACCATCGTTTTTATGAGGGGGATAGCCAAACATCTGTCCTGTGCCCTCAGGAAAGTTGGGTAAGGTAGGGTGACACAGTAAGCTCAGGGAGAAAGTAGAGGACACTGGAGACATAGGAAACAAAGTAGAAAGCTCCGCCATAATTAACACTAGCTAAGGTTTTCTGAGAAGTCTTTCACCTGGGTTGTGCTGATCACCTCACTCCTGTGAGCTCAGCATGAGCTTCACAAAAAGAAAGAGGGTGCCTTAAGGATTGTGGTGCCCAAGACCAACCATTCCCAGTCTATCTAAGGGGGTAAAAGAAGAGTTATTACAGAGGATCCTTCCCACCCTGCATGTGTGCACGGGTTAGGGGCACCCAACCCCCACCCCCGTCCTGATGGCTAAAGTTGTCACAATAGCCAGAAAATAGGGATGCCACTGGGACTCACAAGCAAAGGATGCTAAACTTGACCCTGGGTAAGTGTCACCGGAGCTTCAAAAGCCAGCACCTCACCTCTACATGTGAATATCACCTACGCTAATGAGGAACGGGGATTAAACAAGAAGGCCATCGGAAAGATTCAAGATTCCACAACATACAGAGCTCTAGATGCCCCCAGCTATACCCATCAGCATGCAAGATTCCCAAGCAGCAGGACTTACCTCCACTCACTGGCACCTGTGTCTCTTCCAAAAGCTTCTAGTCACGGAACACGCTGTACTTGCCTTGGTAAGGAAAGTGGATACGTGTTAACTCTAGCTCTCTGTACTCGTATTGGTTTGTGAGTCTGATCACGCTAGTGCTGACATGAAGGGATGTTTGTCTCCAAGTAGTGTTGCTCATTTTAATAACTGTCTAATGTAAATTATGTTAGTTCCTCTCTCTAGGTCATCAGCAATACCACTGGAAATTGGATAGGGAAGGTGATTCATGAAACCTCACAAAAAGTTAATGGTTCTTTCCCAGATATCATAAGCACCATTCTTTCTTTTTGGGGAGTGACAGTCTTCACCTCTGCCCTCTGCCCTTTGCCCTCTGCCCTCAGCCATCTGCTCATAGAGGAAAGTGGATACTTGAAGGACAACATCAAAAGTACTCAGGTAGTGAGTGGCCAAGCATGCTCTTGAAGAGGCTTGTCTGCCCTCACAGGAGCAGTGAAGCACCACTGGCCAAGCAGCTCCTCTTGAACACCAGAGGTGGTTTATGAGGCCCTCAGAGCAAGGTTCTGACTAAAGGGGCAAGCGTGCCATAATATAATCCCAAACCTGCCAGTTTTGTGCGCTCAAAATGTTAAGCAGAAGATACACGAAGCAACGTTGCTTGCTGAGCTGGCCCTTTGCACCCTGAGTCTGCACTGATCTAACTCCTTCCCACCATGGGAGCTTCCCTACTCCTTCCAAGTCCATGTCCTTTATAGAGAACCAGAGTCGCATCTATATGGCTTGTGAAATGTCCCGGACACTGCATGTTTGCCACCTTGCCCCCATGGTTTTCCTGCTCACAGAAAGGCTACGAGGAGTTCTCAGCCTTGATGCCTGTGGCAGCAGAGCAGAGCCAGTAACCTCTGCAATGAAGGTCATGACTAAGGAAGAAATTCTGCTCATCTCTCTATAAAATGAACTCTGTCCTCCAGGCATAACATAGTTGTCCCTGTCTTGAAATCAGAATAGCTATGATTACTGACAAGAGACCCTCACAAGATCAAGGCCAACTATCATATCCTCATGGCAGGAGGGAGAAGGAGTCATTAGCCTGAGATTCCAGGTACCACTTGCTCCTGTCCATCCCTCTCTCACTAGCTGCATGTGGGTTTGGAGGGGGCACTAGAGCGTGTATGAGGTGGAAGGTTGACTGGGGGTGCTGATTAATGGTGGAGCTTTGAGGAGTTGTCACTTATGCTGGGGCTCCACGTCTCCTAAGTCACCCATCCTCCTGTAAGTAACTCCTCACATGTACTTTTATAAGTAATTTCAATAAACTCATTGGTTTACCAGGACAAAATCGTTTCTTTGTTCTATTGATGTCCTATTGGGGCTGAGTGGACATTCTTGTATAGCTTCCTAGAAGAAGTCACCAACACTTGCGGTGATATACTTTCCTCTGTAATCCTTCAGCAGCTTGCTTAGCATTTACCTTCCAAATGCCTGCAAGCAGGCGCTTCAATTATTCAAGCCAGATCCCACAAGTGTGGTGCAAAGTGGTAGCAATAATCCTTTCCGGTCATGGCTTTATGTCTTAGATGACTCATGTCATCTAAGGAGGAGACATGAGTTCCTGGTGTATGATACCTTCTTAATAAATGTTAACCAGGAGTAAAGGCTGGCAGCAGAATAGAGCCAGAAGCCTCCACAGCACGAACTCTGAGCATAGTACTTGCTGAATACACATTCATAAGGAAGAGTCGCTGAGGCAGTCTGGGAATGTGACTCAAGATGCTACTTACTTATTGAGTCCTTAGCAGACAACAGGCTCTTCTTTTGTCTCTTTAGATTATTTCCTCCTTCTGTGGTTTCCTTCTACCCACTGAGATGCTGCTAGGTCTCCTGCCTCATCTTCCAGGGAGGTACTCATCAGATTAGTGAGCTAGGAGGAGAAACTGGACCTTCAGGCACAGCACGTTCCTATCATCCTGCCTTTCCTTTGGGGCAAGCTCTGTCACAGGCCTGGCTTGTGGAGCAGAGGAGCTTTGCCTGGGCCGTGAAGTCACGGGATTCAAGGGCACAGGTAGAAATGTCAACTCCAGGAATTCAGGTCAGAAAATCCTCTGGCTTGGAGACTTAGCATATGTGAACAACTGGCCTTCAATAAGGAAAGTGGTTTAGGGGCCGTAGACTCGTTCACCTTCTTCAGGAACCAGTTAAGGAAGGAAAGAAGACTATTTTTTTTCTACCCCTATATGACCTTAAAGCAATTTGTACCCCATCTCAAGAAGTGAGTTATATTACCCATTTATTTTTATTGTAGATTTAATGACTAGCCCAAGGTCACACTAGGACTCAGACTTGTACATGTTTCACACCGAAGAATGACTGAAACCTGTCCTGTTGGCTTTGCTGGGGAGAATCTGTGTCTACCAGCAGCAAAGCACACTTTCAGTCTAACATGAGGGCAGGAAGAACGGTCCCCCTCCCCCCCCCCAGAGACTTGGTCTGGGCCTATAAAGTGAGCTTCCCCAGCACATCTTGGTGAACCTGGGACCAATGATGTCATTGACTCTCACTTTTTTAAAAAAATCAAGCCCGAGAAGACATGGTATTCCAAGAGTCTCCTCCCCATGCAAGGCCCGCCTAGGTAAGTTCAGTGATCATTTCCCTGTGTATCCCTGTATGCTGTCAGGGTGAAGTGGGCTTCAGGCCCATTCATTCTCCAAGGCTTGTTGGCACAGCTGTATAACCCCATGATCCACAGCAGTGTATGAGCCCATCTCTTTCCTGTGACAATTCTTCCAATATCCTAGCACATGTTCTCACAGGCTCCCTGTGTACCATGTATCCACAAAGGCACGGAGTTCAGAGTCTGGCAAGGCTCTGCCTTCTCCTCCCTTCTTTCTTACTCCCCCCTTTCTTCTATTTCTCTCTCGATAACAGCTTAGTTTTCTGCATTTAAATATCGTGCCTGGCTGTGAATTCCAAGGATAGTGAACTGAAGGGGACCATGCTTCTCTGGCTCTGTAGATGAGGGACTGGGACACCGAGGAGTTTAGGGACTTACCTAGGGCCCCACAGCAAATGAGTGGCTGAGCTTAACCAACTCATTCCTTGGCTCTCCAATCCACAAGCACTTCAAAATGCTTCAGGTTCAGTTTCCAGGACCAAGGAACTCAATGAAGCACAAACACTCCATTCCCTGGCCTGAAGAAAGCCAAGACCTGTCAGTTCTGTTCCATCAGAGCCTGGTCCCATCATCTGCCCCTCTGCCCTTAACAGTTCTTCCTTCCTTGAAAAGACAGTTCAAAGCCATGGCTTCTGTATCCCTTCACCCCTCACACTAGACACCCCTCCCTTGTCTTTTTATAGCTCTTTCCCGATTGTTCTGGTTTCTACTTGGGTGTCCCCTAACTTACCTAAAACTGTCCTTTCTTGTCTCATTTCCTATGTCTCTGCCCAACTGCATAGAGCCATTATGCCTTGTAGGAATGCCACCTGCTTGTTCCAGTACAAAGGTCATGGCTTTGCCTTGTCCAACACTGTAACCTGGTGTCTGCCACTTGTGGGTGATGAACACATAACTAATTTGTTTGCTATTAATACACTAATGATTGACAGTTATCAGAAACAAAGTATAACACTGAACTTAAGGTGACAGCTACCCAGGAAGCTACCATGAGACTCAGGAAGAAATTCAACCACCTGGGTTTTGATGTAAGAAGGCAGGCATGAGAATAACCAGATTTTGGCCTTATAAAATCAGATATTCTGCAAAACCTAGAACACTGGGCTCAGTGGGGAGAAAGCAGAATCATCTCTACTCCTTAGGTGTGAAGTCAATGAGCAGAAATACACAGAGAAAAGTAGAAGAACCCAAGCCCTACTGAGACACTCTTTCCTGGAAACATGATGTTCTTACAAGATGAATGAGTCTCCCCATGATTATATATGTCCATTACTGGGTCCCCCCTCACTAACAAAGGTTCCCTGTCCCACCACACCTCATGGCTGCCTCTTCTCTCCTGCTCAGCATCTTAGACACACAGGCTGTTGGCTGTCAGTCACCTTCATCTGTCTGCAAAAGCATCACCTTTAAGCACTGAGCCTGCATAACCCAGAAGTGAGCAGGAATATCCTGGCCTCCAGTCCTGGAATCCAGGAAATCAGTGGTGAGCAGGCCCAAGTTGCCAAGTCTACTGGTCTCCTTTCCATGACCAGTAGCATCACAGAGCACATGGAGTCCCAGAAACACTTCCCTGCCTCCTGAATCCCCAGGCAAATGAGGATAGCAGGACCACATCAACAGTGGTGGTTTGAAAGAAGATAGCCCTCATAGGCTCATAGGGAGTGGTACTATTTGAAAGAATCAGGGTGCGTGGAGTAAGTGTGGCCTTATTGGAAGAACCATGTCACTGGGGTATGGATTTAAGGTTTCACAAGCTCAAGCCAGGCCAAGTCCCTCTCCCTCTCCTCCTCCCCCTCTCCCTTCCTCTCCTCTTCCCCTCCCCTCCCCTTCCCCCCTTCTCTCTCTGTCTCCTGCCTGTGAATCCAGATGCAGAACTCTCAGTTTTTTCCAACACCATGTCTGCCAGCATGCCACCATGTTTCTTGTCATGACAATAATAGACTAAACCTTTGAACTGTAAGCCAACCCCAATTAAATGCTTTCCTTTATAAGAGATGCTGTGTTCATAGCGTCTCTTCACAGCCATGGAAACCCTAACTAAGACACCCAGCCATTTCTTCACTGGTGGTAACACTGAGATGTTCAGATGGTAGCCCAAGTCTTATCCTGCTATTAGTCCAGGCCGGAGCAGCTCTGTCTGCAGAGAGTGCAAAGGAACTAAGCAGGTGCTTGGGGCCCTCTGCCTCTACTCTCCATTGTAAGCTGAGGACCCCGAAATGTTCTGAGGGAGCCCTATCCCAAATGTCTCTGGAAGACTGCATTGGCATTCATGTTGTATTTTGTTTTCTATGTTATTATAATGACTTCAGTCAATGAATAACATTAGCATGCCAGACATTGTCCCAAGCAGATCAGGTGTATACATTAATTCTCACGCTTGACCCTTGAAAGATAAGAACCATTTCAGATGTGGAAACTGAGGTATAGAGTGATTTATGATCATACACCTGGTAAGTAATAGAAAGGGATTTTAAGAGCTGGAATGATGACTAGCTGCTACAGAGTTCAATCCCCAGCCCACACAGCAGCTCACAACCATCTATAACTCGAGTTCGAGGGAATCTGACACCCTCTTCTGGTACCCTATTCTGGCTGCTAAGGGCACAAGGCACATGGATAGTGCAGAGTCATACATACACATAAAACACCTGCACACATAAAAATGTAAAAAGGAATTCTTACCTAGTCTATTTGATTCTATTGTTCTACGATCTTAGTGGTTTTTGTTATCATGTATGTATATGGTGTGTGTGTGTGTGTGTGTATGTGTGTGTGTGTGTGTGTGCGTGTGTTTAGGTTAGAGGACTTTGTGATGCTGTTTCTCTCCTTTCATCTCTCCCTAGGTTCTGGGGATCCGACTCACGTTTGTCAGGCTTCTGCAGCATTTATTTTTTACTTTTTATTTTTTATTTATTTTTTGCTTACCATCCCCCCTTAGCTTTTTAAAGCAGTGAGTTTTCCTCAGGATAGCGTTATCAATACCCACAGTTTGCAGTTTGCATTTTTTAATTATGATAATTGTATAAGTGGTTTAGGGTTTCACTATAACCAATCTGACCTGCAAGTTCTACTCTTTCTAATCCTTTGAGGTTTGGTTTATTTGTGAGTTAGAGTTCCCTTATTTCAAAGAGAACAACTGCAGATGACTTAATGGAGAAAGGGAATTAGTTGTTAGAACACAAAGACCCCTCACAAGAGCAAGGACACAGGTCAGACTGTTGAAAGAACAGTCAGCAAATGTAAGGTCATGGAGCGCTACCCACCTCCGGTCCCCTGATTCTACTTTGTGTCTATCTCACTCTCTCTGTGTCTATCTCACTCTCCTGTGTCTATCTCACTCTCCTGTGTCTATCTCTCTCAGTGTCTATCTCACCCTCCTGTGTCTATCTCACTCAGTGTCTATCTCACCCTCCTGTGTCTATCTCACTTTCCTGGGACTATCTTACTTTCTTGTGTGTCTCTCTCACTCTCCTGTGTGTCTACCTCGCTCTCTGTGTGTCTTTCTCACTCTCTCTGTGTCTATCTCATTCTCCTGGGTCTATCTCACTCTTCCTTCCCTCTCTTTCTTCTTCCACTTCATCTGTCTTCAATGCACATGTCAGATCACAACCTTGTTCACATATAACAGCTGATTCTCACAGAAGATGCCCCAGTCAAGTGTCCAAAGCAGTCAGCCAAGGCCAGAGACATGAAACCGCTTCTTCCTCTTTTTTTTTAAAAGAGGAATATTTTAGCTTTAATATCCCACAAAAAGTTAAAAACTGTAACTTTTTAGTGCACAGGATGTGACTTTTAGCAGCAACCTTCTTGAAAGGATCAATTATAAGCAATCATTTACAACCACCTACATAAAAATTGGTCACAGTTTATAATTAAACACAGAACAAGGCTTTGTTTTCCTCACCACAGGGCCATCTCAACTGCATGTGTACTGCTGACTTCCATGGAAGTTGTCCCGAGAGGAACATTGTCTGCACAAGGCCAGTGCACGAGGCCATCAGAATCCCTGTGCATGAGGCCATTGGCTCCTCTGTACATAAGGCCATCCACTCCACTATATATAAGGCCACCGGCTCTCCTGTACATTCCACTAAGGGCAAGAGCAGTGACTTATGAAGCAGCTTCTTATTAAACAGTTTCTGGGACTCTAAACATAGAAGTGAATGTGGGGAATAGAATGAGTATGAATCACTTATTGTAATCAAACTGAGCATACAAAATGTTACTCACTACTATCTGCTTTTTCTGATGTCAGTTGTCTCTGGGCTTAATACAAGGATGGAAAGAAACACAGTTTGTTTTGTTTCTGCCTCTAGAAATTTACAGAGATTTTCTCATTTGTGGTTTTGTTCTTGGTCACTTTTATAGACGCTATATGTACTCAGATTTTTCTATTACCACCGTTTTTGACCAATTCTGAGAGTGTTTTAATGATACTATTTGGCACATGAAGTTCCAAGTATGTTGCATTCAGCACAAGAAATGTGTTCTCATTCTTGAGGGTGCACAGTGGAATCATAGACTCTAAAGGTTATAGGAGAGTCTTCATAGTCATTTAGCTTGTTCTTTCAGAAGCTTGATGTTTCTAATA
The DNA here is from genome assembly GCA_019843965.1 of Rhynchomys soricoides. Taxonomy (NCBI): domain Eukaryota; kingdom Metazoa; phylum Chordata; class Mammalia; order Rodentia; family Muridae; genus Rhynchomys; species Rhynchomys soricoides. The sequence continues at coordinate 14,389,662 of JADRCH010000018.1, read as the reverse complement.
TTTCCCTCACAAAACCCATTCAGGTTTTTGAGTACCCTCAACCCACCAGGAAGTCCAGTCCATCCATAGACATCTCTGACAGCCAGGAAGTTCACTCTCCTGTTGACCCAGGCCTGACTTTCCCACCCTCTCACTTCTGTGTCTGGATTCTAACATGGAGTATCCTTCCCTGACAAAGTCCTTTCTTGATTTTCAGATCAATTTTTAGAAACACAAAACCAGAGTCCCTCCTTCTGGATTCCTTTCCTGGCAGCTTCAGTCACACTAAACATATCACAAGCTTTAATTGGGAACCAAGTACTTTAGCCTTGAAAGTCCCTTGTTGAAAGTCCTCACTTTAGAAGGGATCCTTGGGAAAGCAGGGTTTGCTTCCCTCGTCTTAGTTTCCTTCATCTTACAATGATTCTGCTGGGGTGGGGAGAGACAGATAGGCAGATGGAAGGGGGGGAGGAAGAGAGAGAGAGAGAGGGAGAAGAAGGAGGAGAAGGAGAGGAGAGGGAGGAGGAGAAGGAGGAGGAGGAGAAGGAGGAGGAGAGGAGAGGGAGGAAGAGAAGGAGAAGGAGAAGGAGAAGGAGAGGAGAGGGAGGAGGAGGAGGAGAAGGAGAAGGAGGAGGAGGAGGAGGAAGAGGAGGAGGAGAAGAAGAAGGAGAAAGAGAAGGAGGAGGAGGAAGAGGAGGAGGAGAAGGAGGAGAAGAAGGAGGAGGAGGAGAAGGAGAAGGAGAGGAGAGGGAGGAGGAGAAGGAGGAGAAGAAGGAGGAGGAGGAGGAGAAGAAGGAGGAGGAGGAAGAGGAGGAGGAGAAGGAGAAGGAGAAAGAGAAGGAGGAGGAGAAGAAGGAGGAGGAGGAAGAGGAGGAGGAGGAGAATGAGAGAATTTGTGTTTAGGTTAGAAGACTTTGTGGAGTGAGCCCTATGAAGAGACAGCTCCTAGTGGGTGACACGATTTCAAGGAATCCTGTCTCCCTGACATTCACAAATGCTCTAGAGCTTCCTGACATAGGCTGTTTGTGCTAGGTATGTTTCTGGTGTCACATGCCACCTCCTATCTTTCCCCTGAAATGGTTACTACCACGAGGGGAGAAGGACCCCTGGCCAGAACCTAGGAGAATGCAGCTGTGAGAAAGAATATTGAGACCCCTCCTGCCCTCCTTACAGAAGGAAATTGTAGGTTCATTCTGGATCTGGAGCCTTTACAGACCAGGTTTCCCAGCAAAGGGTGATGCTCTTTCTTAAGACTTTACAGAGGTAGTCTGGTAGTTCCCACCATAGCCTCCTGCACAGCATCTAGCTCAGTGGTTCTCAACCTGCAGGTCACAACTCCTTTAAGACCATTGGAAATATCAGATATTTACTTTATGATTCATGACGGTAGCAAAATTAGTTGTGAAGCAGCAATGAAAACAATTTTATGGTTGGGGGTCACCACAACATGGGGAACTGTGTTATTGGGTCACAGCACTAGGAAGGTTGAGAACCACTGCTCTAGCTCCTCACAGTGTCAGCTAATAGGAACCAGGGGTGCCACCACAACAGCTATAGTTTTTAGTCATGTAGCCCAGGTTAGCCATGTAGCCAAGGCTGGCCTTGAACTCTTCCTCCTTGTCTCCAGCTCCAGAATGCTGGGTGTATAGAGATGTACCACCATCCTCAGCAATCATCTTGTAGATTAGTAAATAGATTCTAATGAGTCCAGTACTGTGTCCAACTGCAGAAATGGTTAACGATATCACCAGGGTCTAGCAAGGAGCCTGGCTCAGTTATCACATGTAGCACGAATGATCCAAGGAAAAGACTCCCATCTCTTACTACATTATGATACTTCTCTTACTTCTTCTCACTGGTATACACTCATCCCTCTTCAGAAAATAGGGACCCACGTTAACACAAGCGGACATAGACATCTGTAAAGACCACTCAGCAGTTAAGAGCACTGGCTGATCTTGTAGAGGACCTGGTTCGATTCCCAGCACCTACATGACAACTGACAACTGAAACTCTAGTTCCAGGGGATCTAGTACCTTTTCCGGCCTCCACAGACACAGCTATACATGTGGTACATAGACATACACACGGGCCCAACACTAATACATATATAATAATAAAAGTAGAATTCAAAAGAGTGACACTATCTCCTATTATCACACCTTCTGCAGAGATGACATTGGGGCCCACTTGCTGCTTGGGGACCCCACCTCTCTGCTCATCAAACACATGCCAACATTATATGTTCCACATCAAGTCAGATTTATATCCAAGAGTTGTTGCAATTAATCCAGCTGACGTACTGCTATGACTTATGAACATAAACAATGAGATGATAATATTTGGCTTGCTTTCTTAAATCCTTGACATTTTCATAGGATCTTGCAAAACTCTGACCCCACGCACAGGGCAAAACCACAGGCATGCTTGCTATTAAGCTGTACTATCCATTCCAAATAGTCAGGGACAGCGTCAGGGCCACCAGGAAACTCTTCTGTACATTACCCTTTCCCAGACATTCAAGAGTCCCTGTTTCCCACGGCCCATTTGGTCATCTTGGTTAAACAAACAGCCATAATGAATGGCCTCCATTTGATGTTTGCAGAAGGGAGGAACAGCGTTCCAAACAGTAAGAACAGATTCCGCAAGCTGGGGTGGCTTTAGCCTCATCTTCAATGTGTCAGCAGCAGGTTTTCACAGCCAGTGACCACACAGATACTGACGCCACCCTTAGGAAATGGTCAGAGCGTTTTAGAGTTTGCCTTTTCATATATGTATTTTTGCTAATAAGGGACAGAGAAGATGACTGTGCAGATGTTATTATCTGTCTCACCCACCACCATAGAACGTGAGTAGTGGGAGCAAACACCAGCTTCACAGAGGAGCATACTCTCCCCCTCCCCCAGGAGGTCCACACATCTGGGTCATCTGTCCTGTGGGGCTAGAGGATAGAAGCATATACCAGAAAGTCAAAGCCTCAAGCCTTGGCTCCATCACAGCACCGTAGCACCACACTGTCTGTGCCACAGCTGGTATCAGAAAGCCCTTGAGGATGCAGAAGAGCCTGAGGCTTAGGACTCACATTTCTTGACTCTGCCACTTCTCAACTGTAAAATATGAGAAAGCTTACTGGATCTTTTCCTCTCCCCCCCCCCCCATATCTTTACCTCTAAAGTGGAGAGAGTCCACCTATTTCAAAGGGTTGATATAGATTTTAGGAGGAATATATATACATATATATACACGTCCATCCAGTTCTACAGTAGTCAAACAAATTCTTCCTTTTCTGTTCTACATAGCACATTCCTTTGCCTATCCCCAACGAAGCCTAGTCAAGAAATTGAGAACCTGGATGAGGGGTGGAGTAGGGGGAGCATGGATTTCAACTCACACTTGGCTGTTCACTATCTGTGTGACTTTGGGATAGTTACTTACATTCTCTGAGCCTCTTCATCTAAAATAGGGAAATGCCGCTTGTCTCTAAGGTACACTAGGGGTTAAACGAACACAGAGGAGTCTAAATCAGCACCACACACACAACATCCTTATCATCTACTAGCCATCGTGATCTTTTAACAATAGATGCTGAATCTATTCTCGCTGAATCTCAGATGGTCCACAAGTATCCCAAGAAAGATGGGACTCTGTCATTAGAGGTAGAGGCTCCTCCTTTCAAGACATTCCCAGGGGACAGTCATGTCTTTAAAAATCCACTTTCCTAGTTAAAAAAAACGTCTCAGTGAAACCTGCCTGGATCATTCCCAATGGGTTGCTTTCCATGTGCTTCACTCTCGTTCCACATTTTCATGTTCTTGAGAGGCATCTGTGAAGTTGTGTTATGCCAAGTCTGTTTTTCAAAGGGAAAATAGTGTCAGAGGAAGAAAAGCTCCTCTTTTCCATTTGTAACTCCTTTTCTTTGACCAAGCTCCACACTGGAAAGGTAGCCCATGCACAGGATGACATGGGCAACAGTGAGCAGAGGGTCTGAATGAGCACTGCCTGCTTGGGATCTGTGGCCCGACAGGCACAGTGAGAGCCTACAAGAAGGTACCATGGTCTATGTGACCTCTGCATGGGGTAAAGGGTCAAGGGTACCCATGCCACCTCAGAGAGATCATTAGGAGCACACTTAGGGCCTGCCACTTAACAGGGTTCCCAAGCAATATTTTTCCACATTAAGGTTTTGAGAAGTGGTGCTCTAGTTGATACAGTGAGGAGTTTGAGGGCTGTGATATTGGGTTTTTACCATTGCTCCACTATTCATTTGCTACATAACCTTAGAAAATGGACTTATCACTCCTAAAGCTCCGTGTCCTCCTTTAAATAGAGAGGGTAACCAAACCACTCTCCCCAGCTGGTTTTGAGGATTTGGAGCATGTATGTAGAAGTGTTTTGTAATATATTAGCTGCTACAAGAGAATAAGATATTTTCTTTCTTTCTACAGTATGTATTTTTTCCAAGTAGCTTATAGTCTAAGGTCCACCTTTTGACCTAAGAGCAAGAGAAGCCACCCAGCTCAGTCCATTCACAATGAATGGCAAAGGCTGCACCCCCTTCTGGTGTAGACAGTCTTCATGTCTCCTAGATCTCACAGGGGGGAACCAGTCTCAGGCAGTTTCCCTATGTCAGTAAGCTAAGCCATCCATAAAACCCCTGGGATACCTGCCAGATGAACCCTGGCCTGTAAAGAGGATCGCTTTGAGCAAAGAATGCACACTCTGGGAACACATGGATCTGCCTTTGGATTCTGGCCCTGCCATTCCTTTGCTGTTGGGTATATCGGCTCAGTTTTCTGAGCCCTGGTTTCTTCATCCGTACCTTAAAGAGGGAATAGAGACTGGACCAGACGGTGGTGAGGATGCTGCTGTAAGAGAGCATGGGCAAGCTCTAGACCAGCATCTGTCACACACGCTCACTAACTGACACTAGCGTCAGAAATTCCTGTTACAGTTAATAAGGGTTATGAGAACACCCATTACATATGCATACTTTCCAGGGAAGAGAAGAGTTTGTCCTAAGCAAGTATTTCAGGCCTAGAAGCTTAGTAGAAATAACCAGTCATTAACACATACATATTATTATATATTATTATTTATTCTATAGATTTTATTATGTATCATCTTACTAAAGGATTCTTGCAGCAGAAAGGGTGTATTCTGCTCTTTGAAAGTTAGGGCTCATCTCTGCTCTCAGAGTCTAGACTGTATCAAGTTTTAGGGCATGGGGTTGGAAAGAAAAGTTTCTCAGAGCAGAATCAATTTTGAGTGTGATTAGATCAGAGAGGATCAATCTCTCCATGCAAGAAAAAAAGCCAGGAGTGGATGGAGGGACAATGGAAGATGACACAGCAGAGAGCACCACTTCTCAAGCAGTTAGGGATAACCCGACTCTAGGACAGAGCGAGGCTGTAGTCCCTGACCCCAAGCCACAGTGATGCTTGGTTTGCATTCTTTCCAGCAGTTGGTATGACGTCTTCAAGCAGAAAATGTCAGGCTTTAGTGTGAGGCAGCCACCTACAGAGTGCCTCAGATATTCAGACAGGTACGGCTCAGAGAATCCACGTCAGCATCTCTCAGAATCTGTACATTTGTATATTTCCAATGCAAATGGGGGAAACTTTACTATTCAGTAAAGTCACAGATTCTATGTGGTCACATAGTAAAGGCATAGCAACATTTAGACTTGAAATCTTATCTTTTGTCCACAGCCTTCTACAGTGCCACAGCTCAGTGACTTCCCTGGAACACAATTCTCCTGACCCCAAATCATTTTACTTTTTCATCATATTAAAAGACTCTGGGTAAATGGATGGATGGATGGATGGATGGATGGATGAGATTGGTAGGTAGATGGGTAGGTGTGAGGGTACATGGGTGAATAGATGAATAAATGGATAGATGGGTGGGTGGGTGGATGGGTGAGTGGATAGGTGGGTGAGTGGGTGGGTGGATGGATGGGTGGGTGGGTGGGTGAGTGGATGAATGAATGGATGGGTGGGTGGGTGAGTGGATGAATGAATGGATGGGTGGGTGGGTGGTTGGATGGATGGATGGATGGATGGATGGATGGATGGATGGATGGGTGAGTGGATGGGTGGATGGGTGGGTGGATGGATGGGTGGGTGGATGGATGGATGGATGGGTGGATGGATGGATGGATGGGTGGATGGATGGATGCCCTGTATACAGGGATATAGGTTATGTAAGAGAGGCTATGAATCTGAAACTGTCTCTATTTACCATTGCTATGGATCCTGGGGAGGGGCTGAGCTTCAGTTGATTCTGGGAGTCTCTACTTCCTGTCAGCAAAACTGTGAGGATGGGAGAAGTCCCAGCTGTGCAATCCAGCTGCCATGTAGCCACCTGCCACCAAACCTTCCCCACCGTGATGAGCTCTGATCTCCCTTAAGTTACTTCTTAAGAGTTTGGCCTCTGCAACAAGAAAAGTTACTAATACAGAGGCCAAAAGACAGGCTTGGCTACTAATATAAGACGCACAGTTTCTAATTCGTGCCTGTAGTCCAGCACTGAGGAGGTGGGAGTGGGAGATCATGAGGACAACACTAGCTTTAGCTATATGGCAAGTTTCCGTCCAGCCTGAGTGACATAGAGCCCTGGATTTTGTTTGTTTGTTTTTTTTAAGTGGTCTGTGGAGGCCATGACAGAGCTCAAGTGGTAAAAGGCTCCTGTGGCCAAGCCAAATAACCTGAGTTCAGTCCCAAGGAATGACACAGTAGAAGGAAGATCAGCTGCTACAAGTTGTCCTCTGACCTTCACATGCATGTTGTGGCATGCATAATGCACAGTTATATGTGTGCATGTGTGAATGTGTGTGCATGTACACACACACACACACACACACACACACACACACTAAAGTGTAAATGTTTTAAAATGTTGAAGGAATTGCCAGGATCTGTTTCCCTCGGAAACTATCCTCAGGCCGTTCCATGGGCTCTGCCCCTCTGGCCTTCAAACGGTGTTTATGTCCTAGCTTCTGATAAAAGAAGCTTGTGAGCCAGTTTATTCTTGCTGTTGTTTCCGAAGTACTTCACACAAGTAACTTGCTGTGTGTGCTAGAAAGGAGACAATAAAACGCATGGTTAATGCCCCATGGGGGCAAGCTCTCTGGAGGTCACATTTCCCATAATTCATTGCCTTAGACGGGTTTCCTTGGCCTTCAGAGGAGCTCTGCGGCAGGATGCCACTCTGCCACACAGAGTTGGGGATTAGGTGGGAAGTGAGGAGGGAGAACTGAGGTGCTGGGGACCCCACTTGGTGACCCTCCGAGGCAAGAATGGGCCAGTCTTCCCCTCTCTGTGAGAGTTCTCTTCTCAGTGCAACCCAAGTTCTACAGACAAGGCCCAGCTGTAGCTTCTTCAACTCTGGATGCTCTAGAACTAGCAGATCCTGCGGTGTTGCTATTTTTCTCATTCTTTAGGTAAATGTACATCATCTGGATTCTATCCTTTTCTGGAAGGACTGGAGAGATTGATTTTTTTCTGAAATTCTTTCAGCAAATCCAACTAAGCTCAACTTCCTTGAAGTCACATAGACCCAGAAGTAGGGCAGTATTGCTCCCTATATTTTCAACAGGTGACTGTTGTTTGACCCTTGTATGTTATTCGGGGTCCCCAAGAGAAATAGAACCAACAGGAGATGATAAGTAGGTAGGTAGATAGATAGATGGATGGATGGATAGAGATATAGAGAGATAGGCAGATAGATGATAAATAGATGATAGATAGATAGATAGATAGATACCGACAGACAGACAGACAGACAAACGTAGGTGGGTAGGTAGATACATACATACATACATACATACATACATACATACATACATACATCATAGACTTGTTAGGAGTTGGGTTGGCTTATAACCATATTATGACACTACCAAACCCAACTGCCATCATACACAGTAATTCTTTGTCTCTCATGGAAAGGTCACCTTCAGTTCTATTCACACTGTCAATTTATTGGAATATGGTGTAGGACAATTAACTTCACTCAACTTACAAATTCTCAACTGAAAGCACCTTTACAGAATAATATTTGGCCAGTTATCTGGGCACCTCATTCCAACCAAGGTAATACACAAATTAGCCAGCTCACTGGAGAAATCTAAGGAGGCTCATGGCTCCCTCCTGCCCTGAGTATACCCTGGTGAGTGGCCAGTGCTAAACCTCAAGAGCCTGGATATCATATAGATGGTCTGAATCCATAAAGTTATCAAGAAGCTGGGAAGTATCATTAAAATGGGGTTCTCTATAGCCAAGCTCAGGACCTGGCATGTAACCCTCACGCGACTCCTGTTCTGGGAGCTTCCAGATGAGGGAGATGATGCCTGTGGTGTCTTTAAAGCACATTGTGGCTGCTCTGGTATTCAGGGTCCTTGGGATGCAACTTGATGGCTTCTATCTTCAAGAGATTCCTGTGTGATGACCTGGTCTCTTACTCTGTAATATCCAAAGCTCTGAACAGAAGAGGTAGAGTCCACGGGGAAGGAGTCCCAAATAGACACACAATAATTTTTAATTTTGAGAAAGAAATTGGAGGGGCTGGAACAATGGCTAAGGAAGCACTTGGTGCTCTTGCAGGGGACCAGGGTTTGGTTCCCAGTACTCACATGGTGGCTCACAACTGCCTGCAGCTCTAGCTCTGAGGGATAGAACACCTTTTTCTAACCTCCACAGGCACCAGACATACACAAAGTACACCTACATCCACAAGGGGAAGCACTTATGCATTTCTAATAAATAAATAGATCTTTTTTAAGAAGTAAAAGGAAGCCACATATGATTGTGCATGCTTGTAATCCCAGCACTCAAGAGAAAGGGGCAGCCGGTCAGTGGTGGTGCACGCCTTTAATCCCAGCACTCGGGAGGCAGAGGCAGGCAGATTTCTGAGTTCGAGGCCAGCCTGGTCTACAGAGTGAGTTCCAGGACAGCCAGGACTACATAAGACCCTGTCTCAAAGGGAAGAAAGCAAAGAGGGAAGGAAGGGAAGGAAATATTAAAAGGATGGTTATGAGAGAGGTGTATGTGCGCGCGTGCGCGCGTTGCAGGCAGAGTGCACTGGCATGCGCGCACATGAGATGCTGTCAGCATTCATGTGGATCCTAGAGGGGGTGAGGGGTGCACTGACCCACTTTTGTGTGAGATGTAGGTGGAGCCCAGAGGTCAGCCTCAGGTGTGATAGCTCAGGAGGCTATTGTCTTGCTTTGTTTGGTTTTGAAACAAGACCTCTTATTGACCAGGAGATCACCAAGATTTTTAGGATGGTTGGCTGGCTACTGAATCCCAGGGATAGCTCTATACCCATCTCCAGCAGGCCTGGCATTACAAGCATGTGAGACCACCATTTTCAGCCTTCTCACATAGGTTCTGGGGATCAGCCTCAAGTGCTCATGTTTATACGTCAAGCATTTCACTAAGACCATCTTTCCAGTCCAGCCTGCACTTTTAAAGCAGGTGCCCAGAAGGTTTTCTGACAGTGACCAGCTATTCCCACCCTTTCTGAACTCCACCCAAACCTACTTAGAGACAACTATCCCAGGGGCATTTTCAGACCCATACTTCTGGACTTCAGCAGAGGCATGCCCACTGATGGGTCTCCCAAGCATCCAAAGACATTGAGAAAGTTTCAAGCCAGCCAAGCTGGGGCAAAGGATGTGATGTCAGGTCCTCAAAAAACTAGGCTCTGCCATTTTGCCAAGTGATAGTTACCATGCAACCATGCAAACTATGACAAGTCGGATGGCTACTGTCAACCTGAGGGTCATGTGTGATTCTTTCCTTTATGTGTCGAAGTTTTGAGCGTCTCTGTCTGGAATAGTGTGGAGCTCTTGGATGAGTGACAGAGGTGGATTAAGTGGCTGGCTCCCAAGCTGAATGAGAAGCATCAGCTGAACAACAAAGCAGGGGACTCAGTGGGGCTGGTGCTGCAGAGCTGAACTTGCCTGCTTTGACAAAGCTGACTTTAAAGCGACCTTCAGCGGTGCTTCTTAGCAATGTACACCGGGCAATCGCTGGTAAATCTTTATTAATTTTAATTGGCGGCACCCATTTATAAGAACCATTAAAAAGGATAAATTGAGCCCATCCGGCGTAATGTCTTTTGTTAATTAGTTTGTCAGCACTGTTTTAATATCCCCTAATGACTTCATATTTCAGACCTGACATTAAAGGAGACGCTGCAAGAGAGGAAATGGTCTTATCACAGTGTACTGGACCGTTTTTCTTTTTTGAACAAAAAATGTCCTTCCAAATGCTGACCAAGGTTAGATGTCATTTAATTTTCAAAGGTAGATGTGTGGAGACTTTGGAGGCCCCTAATTCTGTACCTGGGTCCCACTACTCCATCCTGCTTAGACTTGCCATGTCCTTTCAAACACCCCAGGCACCCCAATATGCTCATTCATTTCCTCTCTGCTTCTTCCCTTCATTTGTTCAACAGACATTTATTGAGCTCTTCAGTATCAGAGATATAGTTTGGGCTGGAGTCAAGAAAAACACAGATACTTTCTAGGAAAAAAAAGACCAGAAGTTTCTCTATTTCTCTTGAGGGTTTTTCCTACTAATTCAAAGTTAACGGTGGGTGGCAGGCATGTGGGATGCTGAAGGACATGAAACAAACAACACAGAAGGATGGGAAAGACAGAAAGGGTGCCCTTGACTCCTGGGCTATTTTGCTGGAAAAGTCAGATGAAAATCCAAAGTGATCTCAAAGTGGTCCAACTCCTGTAGAAGGAGCAGAAGACAGACGGAGGCTGGGCAGAGAAAACTGTGTTCAGACCTCAGGGTCCACTGCTTTGCCAACTTCCCCTGCATAGACCTCCAAAAGAAAAAAAATTAAGCTTTGCTTGAGTGTAATGAAAAGTTCACACTGTCGCTGTCTTGGTCTGCATGTTCTAGAGCCACTGAAATGACAGGTCAGTAGTAATCGGGGATCCCAAAGAAGGAGGAAGGTAATGGGTGCTGGGCTGGGTGAGCTTCCTGGATGCCCAGATGCTGGCCCCAGGGAAGTTGTATTTGCTTGGTTAAGTAAATTTACACGCAATATTACCTAATTCTAACTGAATTACCCTCACAAAAAAAGGACAATTAGAAATTGTAGCTTAACCACAAGTTGACATGAAAAACGAGAGCTGGAACTTCCTCCCATGCCTGCTACAAGCTCTTTGTCATCGATATGATGAGATAAAACTAATGTTGATCTAATCACATCTGACAAGCAATTGGCAACAGAAAAATATGAAAAATTATCTGGGAGACAATTTGAAATGTGGATTTACATCTGCTATTACTCACGGTAAACTTTGCCCAAGGCATATTCTGTGCCTTGAGATCATAACTAATGAGTGTGTAGCACTCATTTATGCTTTATACAAAGACGGGTAGACACAAGCGGGGATGCATACACGACCTCAGAAATTCTTTATAACAGGGCACGCATGTATGATCATATGTCTGGAGGTCTCCTCTCAAGAATAAGATTAAGTACCTAATAAGTACCTAATTCTCTGGATTGGCAAAATAAAATTGCACCTACTTTGCAGAGTTGTTCATATGGGAGATATATAGCATGTGAAGTGCCCATCACAGAGCTTGGCACTGGATAGGGCACATCATAGAAGTCATTATCACTAGTACTCCACCATCATCATCACAGTCATCACCACCATCACTGTCACCTGCACCATCTTCCCACCATCACAACCACCATCACTGTCACTAGCACCGACTTCCTACCATGAGTACCAACATCTTCACAGTCATCACCATCACTGCCACCAGCATCATTGTCCCACCATCACCATCATCACAGTCACCACCACCATCACTGTCACCAGCACCGCCTTCCCACCATCATGACCACCATCATCATCACAGTCATCACCACCATCATTGTCAC
>JADRCH010000018.1:14355106-14377754 GCA_019843965.1 Rhynchomys soricoides | reverse complement strand
ACCATCATTGTCACCAGCACCGCCTTCCCACAATCATGACCACCATCTTCATCACAGTCATCACCACCATCACTGCCACCAGCACCGTCTTCCCACCATCATGACCACCATCTTCATCACAGTCATCACCGCCATCACTGTCACCAGCACCATCTTCCCACCAGCACCACCATCATCATCACTACTGTCCTCACCACCACTATCTTCCCGCTATGACAATCATAGCTATTACTATCATCTTCAACACCATCAGTATCACCACCACCACCATCTTCACAAATCATCATCACCAGCATCTTCACAGTACACCCTTAAACAACAGTACCTGATCCAGTTCAGCATGGTATGCAGGGAGTGTTGACTCACTGAAGATTAAGCATGTGCGCACGTGCACACACACACACATACACACACACTCGAGGAAAAAGGGTGCTAAGAGCTCCTTGCAGGGCTTGACGCTTTCTGGGTGTGGTGTCTCAGAACATTCGCATCCCTCTTTCTTATGAATGTGAGAGAGCAGAGCTCTCCTAGCTCCCACAGACAATTGTATATCCATGTGAAGAAAGTCTGGGTGGGGTGGAGAGTGGGAAGAATTTCAGGTGTAGGCTGCACAGCCATTGCTTTATGGGAAGATAGACACAATTCTCAGCGAATTGCCTAGGAACTAAAAATGATATCCTCATTTATTTTATCTGGCATTTACCCATTTTAATGTCTAAAATAGCACATTTGCATCTCTTGAGTTGTCATGTGCTTTTCTGTGATAGGTCACTCCCCACGGAAAAGTAAGTGTTCTTGATGGAGTGCATTAAATTCCAACTAACATCTCCAGGGAGATTTACTTTTGAGAATAAGATACAAGATAAGAAAACAAGCTAGGGGTGGCACACCTTTAATCCCAGCACTCAGAAGGCAGAGGCAGGCAGATCTCGGCGTTCAAGGCTAGCCTGGTCTACAGGGCAAGTTCCAGGAAAGCCAGGGCTCCACACAGAGAAACCCTGTTTCAAAGAAAGAAAGAGACAGAAAGAGAGAAGGGGAGGGAGAGGGAAAGAAAAAAGAAGAAAGAAGGGGAAATAAAAAGCTCTGGGTCCATGGTCTCGTGTTTCCTAAGTACACTTAAGACCCTAGGGAGCACAACAACAACAGCAGCAAATCCAAGACAGACGCTGTGGGTAGCCAGCCAAGCAGACCAGGGGAGCAAAGAGGCCTCCAGAGTCTCTTCAGTGCCTACCCCGCAGCTCCACTGAGACTGGACTTTGTGAGGAGAGGGGATTCTTCACCGTTGAGCATCCTTCGAATACCCTATTTTTAAAAATCTGTCTCAGCGTAAGAACAACACATGTGAACAAACACGCTCACACACAGAGAGAGACAAGCACAGAGACACAAAGACAGCTCTGAATTTTAAAAGCAGAAGGATAAGGACCCAAACTAAACTGGACAAAACTGAAAGGCGGTGAAGTTTCGTGGGTTTTTTAAAATCCTTATCCTAAAGAGGTCATCGTTTAGATTTGCCAGTGACACCCGGTAATAATTTGTTATGCATTGTGTTTAATTTTTTTAAAAAGTTTGTGTGTATGCATGTGTGTTTATAGCTTGCATGCATGATGTGGTACACATGTGGAAGTCAAAAAACTTGTAGGAGTTGCCTCTCTCCACCACATGAGCCTAGGGCTGGAGTCAAGTTGTCGTACCTGGCAGCAAGCGCTTTCATCCACTGAGACATCTTACCAGCACTGTTAGGCCCTTTCATTAGGATTCCATTAGGATGTCCTTCAAAGTCAGAACCTAGATGTGTATGTCAGCTCCATAACTTCCAGTCAGTGCCATGCTAGAAGTCTTAGCAATTCAGTAAATTAAATATATATTTAATATATATTTATATATGTATTTTTAAAACCTACATTTTATGTATATATAAAATAAATATTATAAATCTATTTATATATATTTATTATATAGGCTTATTTATTTGTATTATATTATAATATATTATATATACTATTATATATAAATATATTTTAAATTTTAATTTAATTATTATAATTATATATTATAATAAAATGCTTAATATATTTAATAATTTAAATATTAGATATAGATATACAAAATGGAAACACTTGGGTCTGGATTGATTTTGATCAATATCAAAAGAATGACTAAGTGCTAACCAGCTTGGTTGGCAAGTGGACTTGGGAACAAAAGGGCAGAGCTGCCGATGACTTGAAAGTGGTAAAAAGCAGAGAACTCATTGCATGACCAGGGGGTCACACTACAGGGATCGGAGGAAGCAGAGTGAAGCACTGTGTTTTCGAACATGCCAACGCGTATCGTAACATTCGCAGCGAGGCTGGTCTCAGACCATCACGTGTCATCCTTATAAATGAAATGTTCCCGTATGATTCGTTCCCAATGTGGGAATAAATGGGACCAAAATATTGTAATAAAGAGTAGCACAGCTAGGGTTGACTTTTCTGCTCTAAATCATCTTTCCGGAACATAGCTACCTCCTGGTGAGGAAATGGAGGTGAGGAGAGAAACCAGACACCAAGACAGGCAGTTCCCTATGCTTTTCTTTTGCAGAGCACCATTGCCCAGCAGGGAGAAAGGACCACACCCCTCACACAGGTGGGCTCCTTCTATCCAGGGTGTAGTAGTGAAAGGACCGCGGGGGTTGGGGGAGTGGGACCTTGCGGGGAAGGGGACAGGTATAAGAACTCGGCCAACCTAGGTAATAGGGATGTGTTCCTTTAAGAAGGGCTGTTCCCTGCTCCAGAGGTTGTCTCTCTCTCTCACACACACACACACACACACACACACACACACACACACACACTCCAGGACATTGTTTCATCTGACCCAGCCTTCAGAGCTCCTAACAGCCTACCTCAGAAGTAAGGTACCTAAAAAACAACAGGCAACAGGGAATGCTCCAAACAATCCTCCTTTTTACCATATACTCTAAGAAAGTGTTCCAGCTAGCATCTGCCCTTGCAGTCTGAAGTCTAAAGGCAGAGACAGGATCTGATAGACAGTTAAAAATTTGAACCCAGGTGCACACTGAGGGTCTGGCAAAACTACCGTCAGAATTTTGGAACAATTTACTATGGACGTGAGAGTTTCTCCACGGCCACCATCCCCCACATCTTCACATGATCGGCTAAATCAGAAATGTGTTCTCTTTTCTTGGTGTTATTAAGACAATTAAGAGTTGTAACTGTGGCACAGCTAAGCCCGTTTCGTGAGGTGAGGAAGAAAGGGCTCAGGGGTTCTTAAAACTCAACCCAAGAGGTTGTGCAAAAGAGCAGTACATATGTTCACCACCAGATGGCGGGCTTCCTGCTTTATTCCCCCAACCTGATCAATTTAATTAATAGAGAAATGATTCTCAATCACCATTATAGCCTTCCAAAGTATCACTTACCCTTGTTTCTCTTCAGATCGTATAAATTCTTTGCCTTTATCAAAGTCTCAAACACGTTTAAACCCTTAGTGGGGTGTTCTTGTGCTGTTGTTGTTTGGGGGAATGTGTAAACTACCTGTCCTCTTTGCTCCCAGAATAACGACTCTGAGACTTAAGTATTTATAAATAAATATCTAAGCCATAAGCTTTGGCTCATTCCCAAAATAGCTCATCATTTATATAACCTATTTATTTAGTCTGTGTCTGCTACATGGTTGGTTATCGCTCCTCAGTTGGTTGAATCTCCCGTTCTTGACTCTTTCCCAGAATTCCTATCTCTCTTTGCCGGATGTCCCACCTTCTAATCCTGCCTCAGTTCATTGGTCATCAGCTTTTTATTGACAGGTGCTTCCACATAATGCACAAGAGATTTCTCTATAGGGGTGGTAGTGTTTTTCCAGACAGGGTTTCTCTGTGTGGCCCTAGCTATCCTAGAACTCACTCTGTAGACCAGGCTGGCCTCTAACTTAGAGATCCACCTGCCTCTGCCTCCCAAGTTGCTAGAATTAAAGGCATGTGCCACTACCACCCAGCCTAGTTTTTGTTTTCATTTTGCCAAACCCCACCTTTACAGAAGACAGTGCCCAAAGTCAGCGAGGCCCACGTCATTTATGAGTTCTTTCTGTCTAGTTCCATTTTCCAACGTTTCTTAAAAAAAAAAAAAAAAGACCAGGCAGAGGTGGTGCACGCCTTTAATCCCAGCACTTGGGAGGCAGAGACAGGCAGACTTCTGAGTTCAAGGCCAGCCTGGTCTACTGAGTGAGTTCCAGGACAGCCAGGGCTATACAGAGAAACCCTGTCTCGAAAAAAAAGAAAAAGAAAAAGAAAAAGAAAAGAAAGCTGCCCAAAACCTTACCCAGTAGAGAGTATGTGAGTGTATTCTGTTTCTGAATACAGTGCAGTATTAGGATGTCTAGAGCACAAACAGAGGGGACAGGAGAGTCACATAGACAGAGCTAGCTGTACACCCACTGCTGTCTTGGGGTATTGTGTGAGGTTAGTTAGGCCTTGGCTAGAGCACATCTTGAAGTCTGGGGTTCCTTACTGAGCTTCTGATCAACGTCCGCCTCCCCTACAGACATATAATTTAAAATTCAAAAATATATTTTTTAAAGCACCAAATTGGTTGAAGTAAATTACAGGCTATGAAATAGCTGGAAGTCTTTAGCTAAGAGCCTGCTCCTGGGGCCTTCTTAGCTATCTTACTCATCCGAGGATCTACAACACCATGGGAAGAGGGGCCTGCATTCATCGTCTAAATCTCTAACGGGAATATACTGTGAAAATACATAGCCAAGGGCCTGGGGAGACGATGCAGTGGGCAAAGGGCCTGCTACTTAATTAAGCCTAATGACTGGAGATCAGATCCAACAGTCTCGCACACATGCCTATAACCCAGACCCTAGGAGAGAGGGGCAAGAGGGTGGCTGGGGCTCTAGCCAATCTGTGAAGTCCACGTTCAGTGAAAGACCATGTCTCAAAAACTGTGGTGGAGAGCAATAAAGGAAGATAACAGGTATCAAACTCTGACCTACACACACAGGCACACTCACACACACGCACACTCACACACACACACACATGCACACGCACGTGTGCACCAAAACAAAAACCCCACAGAATACTTTCTTTCTTTTACAGAATATTATCTATCTATACAGGAACAGACTATTTTCATGCACTTAAAACAATATATAATAAGAGATTGATATGAAAATCTATGTCATATATAAAAGAGATTTTCAAGAATATAAAACAATATCAACAATTGATATGAGTCTCTATTGTGAAAAATACAGTTATTGTTCATAGAAATGTGTAAATTATGGAGTTTTATATGAACATGTATATAATTTGTACTTTTATATTATTTCAGAACATCTTAATGAGACTTTGAATCTTCACTTAGAATTTCTAGTATGATAAGGCAAGTATCAAAATGTTTTATTAAATAAAAGGTCCTGCAGGCTCTTAATAACTTTTCTAGGCTCTAAAGAGCCTTTTGGTCTTAAACCAAAAGGATTAAGAACTATTTTAGGAGTTTAATCAATCACTTGCTAAACTCTTGTTATTTATCATTCATTCTTCAAGCAAAATTCTATGTTCATGGATATTAATTCAGCATTATTTACTATGGCCAAGTAAAGGGACACTATCTGGATATCTGACATCAGGGAAAAGATTCAATTATAAATGCCCTCTGGGTTTGAGGAGATGGCTCAGTCAGTGAAGAGCTTGGTGCACAAGCATGAGTGATCACAGCCCACATTAAAGGTTGGGTGCAGCAGTGCATGCCCAT
This sequence comes from Rhynchomys soricoides, assembly GCA_019843965.1. Lineage (NCBI taxonomy): Eukaryota > Metazoa > Chordata > Mammalia > Rodentia > Muridae > Rhynchomys > Rhynchomys soricoides. The sequence goes on along the minus strand of JADRCH010000018.1, from coordinate 14,371,992 downwards.
AACCCCAGCACTGGGAGGGAAGAGACAGGAGGATGCAGGGGGCTCACTGGTCAGCCAGTCTAGCTAACTGGTGAGCTTCAGGTTCACTGAGAGATATTACCTCAAAAAATAAGGTAACGATCAATAGAGGAAGATCTGGTCCCACCCCCCCCATGCACACATATGCATGTACATATATGCACACATGCACATGTACCCACAAAAATAAATATGCATTGTCTGTTAGCCTACTGGAATTAGATACACTAGTATTAAACTGCCTCAGAAAAAATAAGGTGAAGAGCAATTGAAACCCCTGACATTGACCGATGACCTCCACAAACAAGTGAGCATATACACTCCTGCATGCACACGTATGTACACACATGCATACGATTGTACAGCAAAAGGTTAAATGAAAAGTCCCAAATCCACACCACCATTGGGTTGTGAAACAGGCAATGTATGCAAAGGTTTAATACATAAAAAACGAAAGTAGCTGAGCTGCTGCGTTCTATCAGGCTGAGACCCGGATGGTTTCTTCTTATTGAACTAGTGGTCATTGCTATGTGTTCTTTAAAGCAATATTTTTAAGCCTGAGCTCCCTGGGTCTCTTGCAGTAAGGAAAAGAGCTCATTGTCCTTTTCCATTTAGCAAGTCAAAGGGCTTCCCTGTCTTTGAAAAGCTGACTTCCTCTAGCAGACCGCAACAAAAGTGACTGTCTCCAGGGCCTCTGGGAACAGCCTTTGACAAATGGCAGCTCTGTACCAGCATGCAGCTGTCCTGGCGGCAGACAGTCACCGAGAGAGAACCAGTTCTACAGAGAAAGTGCCCAGGCTTTCAGTCTGTCCAGCCCCAGACAAGGGAGCCTTTGGAATGGGCAAAACTAGGTCTCCGGCCTGCATCCCTCCTCACCTGCTCTGACCCTGACACACGGCGGGCTTGTGCTTGCTGCATGACTGTGCTCATGAACTTCACACTGCTTCTAAGGATGAGATGGGCAAACGTTGCAGGATGATTTCTACTCCCAAACATTGTCTCTTCCCTCCATTAACTAGGTCCTGTGACCATTTCCCAAGAAAACCATTAGGCTAATTCCACCTCTTAACTCCAAAGGAACAGTGAGTGGATTTATTATGTTACAGACTCCTGGGATGGGCATCAGGGGTGAAAGAAATGTGCTCAGTAACAAGGGTATGGTTTTAGTCAATCTATGGCAATTAGGAAGATAGGGGTTGGTGTTATAGAGAGGGATGAGAGGCACCATGGAAGAGGAACAATCAAGTCTCATTTGTAGTGTGCAGGGCAGTCGGCTGTGTACGAGCCAGCCCGCTCCTTATAATCTCCCCACCTGACTTTGAAGCAGATGAAGTATGCAAATGAAGTATGGTCTGTCCAATAAAAGGTTATTCAGACCCTAGCCGAATCTGTAATGGGATGGGGCTGGGTATTGAAATCGAGGGCCCTGGAAGATTCCAGGGAGGGGCATCCCAGAGGCTAGCCAGACTGGGGTGGCATAGAAGTGGCCTCCTTGCCACTTGACCTTTGTGTGCACGTGTGTGCACATGTCTGTACACAGGCCAGGGGTTGATGTTGGATGTGTTCCTCATCTCTCTCTACCTGACTTTAAATTTTTTTAATTTGATTTTAATATATTTTATGTGTACAGATGTTTTGCCTGCGTGTATCTCTGTGCGCTGCATTCATCCATGGTGCCCACAGATGCCAAAAGGAGAGTCTCAGATCCCCTGGAAGTAGAGTTACACATGATTGTGAGCCATAATGCAGGTGCTGGGAACCAAATCCAGGTCCTCTGGAAGAGTGCTCTTAACCACTGACCCATCTCTCCAACCCCTCCATTTTACTTTTTGAGACACAGACTCTCACTGAACCTGAAGCTGACCAATTGGCTAGGCTGGTTGGCTAGCAAGATCATCCTCCTGTCTCCGCCTCCCCAGCACTAAGGTCGTAGAAGCAGGCACACAAATGGCTTATATGTGGTGCTGAGGATTCATTCTCAGGTCTTCTTTCTTGCAGGGCAAACACTCTACCCTTTGCTGACCACACCCTAGCCCCAATCCCGTCATGTGACCTGTGACAGCTAAAACTTGGCTTCTTGAATTCAGAAATCTCCTAACCTAATCTCTCCCTTCTTTCTCCAGTGGCCTGTGAATGAGGATGTAGCTGAGAGACAAGAGCTCCTGATTCCTTTATGCTCCCCACCCCACCCCACCCCCCGCCGACATATACAACAGGCTTTGTTCCAGCCTTATGGAAACTTCTCTCCCCACCTCCCCATTTCCTGCCAGAGGATTCTTGCCAATACTTGGGGTTCCTTAAAGATGTCTTTTGAAAAGGGAAAAAAAAAAGATAGTAACTAGCTATAGTCACAATGAAAAGTTATAATTTTCCTTGGCAGCCAAAATTGCCTCCTTCCTGACGCCATCTTTGATAAAGCTGAGCGTCCCAGCTTCTTTGGCCTTGGCCTCTTTAACTCTCCCAGCCAGATACAGCAATATTTTTCCATTCACATGACACGGGGTTAAGGCGGAAGAAAGGATGAACTGTCCCCCGTTAGCAAATCTTTCCACCCCTTGATAGAACCTGCAGACCATTTGTGCCGCTGGCAGTGAACAAAGCAGCTGGGGTGGGGTCTACAAGCTGCTGGAAGCTTGGACACTTTTTCCATCTGGAATCCCGAGGCTGTTGGTGGCAGGGCCAATTGGAACCACGTTCTGTTTTGGGAGACAAAGCTTCCCTTGAAACTGACCGTGCCAATAAGAGTATGAGGTTTGGCGGTACCCGGGCCAAGAGATAGGAGACGGAGATTGGCTGGGAAAAGCCACGGGCACGTGGCTCTGACTTTGGGGAACTGAGCCCCGATTGTAACTCCTCAAAGGGCTTCCTTGATTGGATGAAAAAAGAGACTTTATAATTTCATATACAAGCGGGGACATTGGAAAAACAATTCACAGCCAGCCAATCTCCATCTCCCTTGCAGTCATCTTTCAGCTGAGAGCAAACCTGCTGCCTGCCGCACCACCGGAACAATCCTGGGACTCAAGTTACTGCAGAAAAATTTGTAAACGCTGAGTGTCCCTGTCGACACAACAAATGAACATCCTTTTCGATACACTCAGCCAAATTCCAAGGTCTAATTAGGGACGGCGAACAATGATTTAATATAGATCTGTGTTTGCTTACAACTCCCGGCATCTAATTAGGGGTTTGGGGAGCAGATATCCAGAGCACCAGAGATGAAAGCCATCTGCCACAGCCTGCTTCCCTAAGTCCACCCTTCCAGGAAAGCCCTCTATGTCGCCTAATAGAGCCAAAGAGAAACACCTCCTCCGCCTGGTCTCAAAACCTGTCAGTCTTCTAACCTGAAATAAACGAACAAACGCAGGGCCCAGACCAGCTCAGCGCCAAATCTGATTTTTAGTTTTCTCTCCTATAAAATAAGGCTATTGGATATGGCCTGGTGGCTTTCAAACTTGTTAAGACAGTGGAAACTCTCCCCGAAAAGAAAACTTTACAAGAGGACTCAATTTCTAAATATATCTATGTCACCAAGAAGAAATGTAGTGAACGTCCCATCAATCTGACAGTTGGAGGGAAAGAGCTTAGCTCTCTGTGTCTTAAAATCCCAAGTAGATTATCAGCCCCTGTGCCCTGAATCACTGTCTGCGGGTATTAAGTGCTCAGTAAATGTGGTGTAGGGAGACTTCTGTTTCATTTGAAAACTGCTACATTGAAGCACACCCTTCCAGGTTATCCAGTTGTGATGCTAAGAGCACTCTGGGGGCTTCTGTTGCCTTTGAACAAGTTGCACATCAGTAGCTGGAGAGAACTCAGAGCCGTTCCCTCCATCTTTATTTCCAAGGCATATGGATCAATTCTGTCCTGTGGAGGTTCAACTGACTCCTTTTCCATCCCGCAAGAGAACAGACCATTTTCTTCTGTCGATTCCAATGTACACTGGTCTTATGATGTTAATTTTTAGATAGGGAAGCCCAGGCTACCCCAGCCTGGTCCCAGTTAGCCTCAGACTCACTATGTAGCCAAGGATGACCTCAAACTTCTGATTCTCCTACCTCCCAAGTGCTAGAATTACAGTTGTACACCACCACACCTGGCTTATTGTGGGCCGGTGGACAGTGAGAGGAAGCCTGGTAAGGTAGAGCTAAGGCTTGAAGCCCCAGGGACCTTGACAGTAGGAGCTTTGCCTGCTTCCAGCACCAGGCCTCTTCCTTTCCCCAGAGAGAGTTGTTAGGGGCAGTGCCCCCAAGGCCTTCCACATGTAGATGAGGCATCACTAACATCTCAGACAAAGCCAATAAGAAGCACTTAATGTCAGATCCCAACTCACCCCAAAACTGTAAATAAGATCCTATCCAGAAGGAATAAAGGTGTGTGAGAATTACTCAGTCATCTGAAAGCTGTAACACTGCCTGAGAAGAAACCCGCTCTCTGGAAACTTTCCACCACCAGCAGCTCCCCTGCACTCCACTCGCTGGCTAGCCAGCTCCCCTCACTCCCCACCCACCCACCCCCATCCCGTTGCTGGCGCAGCCTGGCCCAGCTCAGTGCAGCCAGTGCACCCTGCTTATGACCTTTCCCTTAGCTTGAACCCTTTCACCTGGCTAGGACAAAGATCTCTGTGGATAGCCTCCAGTACACAGATGGGCAGTTTATGGGGTACTCAGGAGTGAAACCCCCAGATTTGTGCATGCTAGTTGGGACCGGAACTCAGAGCAAGCATTCTTCTAGCTGAGATACACTTTCACCTTCTAAACTTCAGAATTTTTTATTTTATCAATGGTGTGACAGCAACATGAGCTCACTAGAAATCATGCTTCAAATTTTGAATTGTTGTCTTTTCTTAGGCTTGCATTGTGCAGTAAGGTGACTTCCCATGATACTAGGCGGCAGCAGTGAGCTGCAGCCTCGCGGTCAGACATGAGACTGCCACATGGAGAAAATAGCTTACACAGCAGTACACTGTGCTGCCCGCATTATTTGGAGAGTGTGCAACCTGCTTAGCTTTAATTTTCAGTCTAATACAACCCAGAGTCAGCTGATGTTGCAGGTGCTTTTCTATTGCTGCAAAGAGAAACCATGACCAAGGCAAACTGATAGAAGAAAGGGTTTATTGTGCTTTCAATTCCAGAGAGTAAGTTCACCACCATCATGGTGGGGAACATGGAAGCAAGCAGGCAGTATGGTGCTAGCTTACATCCTTATTTGCAGGTAGGAGGCAGAGAGAGAGAGAGAGAGAGAGAGAGAGAGAGAGAGAGAGAGAGAGAACCCATACTCAAGAGAAAGTACTTACTTTGAAACCTCAAAGTTCATCTTCTCAACATGGCCAAATCCTTCCTAAACGGCTCCACCAGCTGGGGACCAAGCATTCAAACATATGAAGCTTGGAAAGAGAGCGGTGTTCTCATTCAAACCACCACACCTGGGATGATGGGACCTCAGCTGAAGAATTGTCTTCATCAGATTTGCCTGTGGTCGTGTGTATGGGGCATTTTCTTAAATGCTAATTGATGTAAAAGCGTCCAACCCACTATGGGCAGTAGGTACTATGCCTGGGTAGGTAGGCTTGGGCTGTATAAACAGTTAACTAAACACATGCCAGCAAGCCAGCCAGTAAGTAGCCTTCCTTCATGGTTTTTGCTCCAGGTTCCCTGGCCTGAGCTCCTGCCCCAACTTTCTCCCATAATGGACTGTGACCTGGAAGTATAAGCTGAAAAAAGCCCTCTCATTCTCTAAGCTCCTTTTGATCATAATGTTTGGGAAGCAAGCTAGAACATTGTGGTACATGTTTTTGCATCCAGTCACGTCTACAATGTGCCCATTTCTATATCGTACATCCCCACAGTTATTCTGCCTTTTAATTTTCAGTACTAGTGTTCAATAAGTTCTGGGGTGTGGGACCGTGAAAGACAGCCTGGTTTCTGGTTGATCTAAGGTTTAACACACACACACACACACACACACACACACACACACACACACACACACACAGTAGGGGTTCCCCAGCAGGGGAAAACCGTACAAGGGACGGTAGGCCTTTGCCATGCTCCTAGGAACCAGGCTCCTGATACGAGGCCGCAGCTCTCCATAGATCTGTAGGTCACATAACCTCAAGACATCCCCAAGTTAATGAGGCACCTAGAAGCTTAGCCACTCCCCTTCCCAGCCACTATTTCAACCTCCACCCTCCCTGAGGTCTCGGGGGTACGGATTCACTCGTGCCACTCTCTGCCATGATAATAAATGCCCTGAAACCCTGGACTGTCTCTCTTCATCGGGATCCGCCGTGGGGAACAATGGAACAGGCCTTCGTCTAAAGAGCTGCGTCCAGTCTCCCGCAGAAGGCCTCCCAGCGCTCCCAGCCACAGGCGCCACCAAACCAAACCAAGTGAGCTAGCCGGAGACAAGCCACAGAGGTCCCCATGGGATCCCGCCAAGCTCCTCCCCACCTTCGCCCTCTTGGCCCTGGCTAGATCCAAGCCGCAGGCCCTCACTTCACTCTTAGCTCTTCCTCTGCATCCAACGGCGCCTGGGATGCCCAAGAGCATGGAAACTCGATGGAGCTGGCTGTCCCCGGGGACCCCCACATACACTCTACCACCTCCGGGCGGTGTTCCACCTTGGCTTCTCACAGCCCGACACCCGCCCGGCAGTGCCGTGGGGTGAGCTTGGTCAAACTGCCTGCATCCGGCCTCTCTGAAAGGCACGAGCCTGGGGCAGAACTCGGGGCTTTCACCACACCTCACCATTAATCAAACACTGGGGCGGGAAGGGGGGGGTGTCCAATTGTTTATTATAAAGTAGCCTTTGTATTGATGATTGTACCATAAGATGAGCTGACAGAGGTATCTCAGCGGGTTTAAGGCAGGCTGGGCTAAGCCATGATGCTCATATGTGTAAGAGGATGCATCGAATGTGACCTCATTGTAAGTCAAGGGTGTCTCTCTTTGGAAGTTGGTTTCATTTTGGCTGTATTCCCTGTGCACTTGTGCAGCTCTGACTCCTCATTTGAACAGCTTCTAACGTCTCAACGGTTTTCATTCACAGTAACAAAATAAGATCCTTAATGTGTTCCATTAGTATTTGCTTAAGTGTCACAGTTCATCTTCCTCTGAAAATTCCCTTAGTTTGAACATGTGTTGTTAAACAGCTTTGTGCTTAGCTTCAGGTTCCTGTTCGAATCCTAACTGCATTTACCTGCAACTGACTTTAAAAACATTTGGATTTGTCTGGAGAGATGGCCCAGTGACTAAATGCATGTCCTGCTCTTACAGAGGATGCAGGTTCAGACAGGTGCCAACACTGGGCAGCTCACAACTGCCTTCAACTCCAACCTGTGAGGTTTGCTGCCCTCTTCTGCTTCCATGGGTCCATGGGCAACTCTGCTCACCTGCAGATGCTCTCAGCACAGATATACACATACATGGAATTAAAAATGACAATAAATCTGGAGAAGGAGGAGGAAGAAGAAGAACGGGAGAGAAGGAGAGGAGGAGGAAGAGGAGGAGAGGAAGAGGAGGAGGAAAAGGAGCAGGAGGAGGAGAAGAACAAGAAAAACAAGAATGAGAAGAATGAAGAGGAAGAGGAGGAGGAGGAGGAGGAGGAGGAGGAGGAAGAGGAGGAGGAGGAGGAGGAGGAGAAGAACCGGAAGAAGAAGAACAAGAAAAACAGAAGAACAAGAAGAAGAAGAAGACTGGTGCCCTAACAGAAGCAGCAGCTGACGGTCACAGCCTTCACCCTCTCTTACCCACCTGCCTGCCCTCTGCCACCACCCTACCCTGAGGCTTTCTTTTCTCCTTCCTCTTCTTCCACCCCTTCTGGTCCACACCTATTGTTCTGCCTCTGGCTTTTCCTTCCCACCAGCTCCCTTTCTCCCCTCTGTGAACTCACACCTCCAGTGACCAAAGTCCAGTGCTCCATAACTGCTAGACATGGACACCGGTGTGATGGAAGATGGGTTAAATGTCAATCACCAGGCTACTTCTGCATGGAAAGGAAGTTGGCAGTATCATAGCAATAAAGAGAGAAGCTGCTGCTAACAAGTTACACGCGGAGAGTGGTAAGCACATCAACTTTTCAGGAGGGAATTGTCCAGAGAGAATTATCACTCTGGCTGGACAGACTAATGCCATCCTCAAAGCCTTTGCTAGGATCATTGACAACTTTTAGAGGACATAAGTAGAGCTGTGACCAATAGCACAGAAGTCGATAGACCCCCAGTTACCTTCCAGCTGGTGGTCCTTTCTAGTCAGTGAGGCTTTCTTGTTGGAAAAGGTGGTACAGGGTCAAGGAGATGGCAGTACAAGGGTTCAGGTCTAGGTGGCAGGGGATACGCTTGCCAACTCAACTGAGCAATCATTATTGCTGGCATTCTGCTATCCATCAGTGAGTATGTCAAACAGATCTGAGTGATCCTGTTGGAGACTCTCTCCCAGTTCCCCTGCCCACATCCCCATATTGTCCCAAGTCCACCCTCAAGTACTCCAGTCATCTTTGCCTATGGTCAGGACAGGAAGTGACAGTTCAAGCTTTCCCCAACAGCACCCTGTCTATGTGCCTCAACCCTGAGCTTGAGGAACCACCTCTACAGGCCTACACCATTCAAGGACAGCATGCCATTCCTCACCCAGATTTTACCAAGCTGCTGCAGTAGACAATACAACAGCTTCATTTTCCCGTGACCCATGGCAACACTGGATTCAATGGCATTGAAGCCTGCTCTCCAGAGTCAAAGGCTATTGGGCAAGTTTGGATGTATCTGCTCAGACTACTTCTTCTGAATTCACCATTCCAAATTATTTGATTGGCTGCATAAACAGTGTCAGGGCACCAAAATCAGACATCCGTCAGATGTCTGGGTCAAAGATCAAAACTGCAGACCCAATGGAAAGGCAGGCAGGTTACCATCGCTGGATCTGCTGCCTGCATGAGTCTAATCTGTGTCAGGCTTTCCTCAGAGACAGGTGGCATACAGAACAGCTAGAACAGTGCACATTCACCCATGATTCCTTTCTGCTGTTCACCACCACCCACGCTCCCCCTGTGCAGTTTCTGAATTGTCCGCGATTCCAGAGTTGAAGACATTTGTAAATTTTTAGCTTCCGTACACTTTATCATCTACCCATGATATTTTAATGAAAGTGTTTTAATCATTTCTCAAAAAAAAAAAAAAGGCAACACAAGCGTATGCCATTTTGAGGGGAAGCAATAGGGCTAACAGGACAGTGGCTAGAGTCCCCTAAGGTGAAAGGTCAAGGGGAGGAATACTGACTCCAGCCTGTGGGGGGAGGGTCTGAGGCTCATGGCAGGAGCTGAGGGTTGAAATAGAGAAAGCCACTAACTAGTAGGGCAACCCGACGATGGGGATAGAAATGAGTGTTCTAGCCTATTTTCTCTCCTGCCATCATGGGCTAAACCCAGGCAGACTAAGGGTACTAATGAGAATTGATATACCCAGTGGTTTCAGCCTCTAGGAACCAGGACATGAGACATCACTGTCTTCAAGACAGACAATGGTAGCTTCAGGTAAAAATCAAACCCTTCCCGACTCATGTGACTTTATTCTACTGTCTTCGTGAAACCAACACCATGATTCCAGAAGATGCTTGCCCTGGAAGATAAGAACTGGTTCATCCCAGGAAGTCGACATGCCATTTCTTCCATTGAAAGCATCCAAAGGCAGTTTACACCAGAATTCTTTGAAGCCCCCTGCTGGAAATCCTTACTCAGCTGCCTTGCCAGTCCTGATCCTCACCAGCCCTTTCCATGCTGAAAGCCACTTACAGCTGCCTTCCACAGACTCCATCTTCTCTCTCCTGTACTGGAAGCAGCTGAGGCTCTGAGGACCCGGGGACTCTCCTTGTTGCAGCAGAAGAAAGCCCAGCCTGGGTTCCCCAACAGTCTTCTCTGGTGACTGAGGCAGCTTCTGACAAGAGAAGAACACTTTGGGATGCAAGAGTGTGCAGAGCCTGAACCACCCTGGGACTCCCTCCCCGCTCAAGTTCAGTGGAGGAATGAGGCATTATTAGTCTGTCTATTTTCCCTATGCAGATGCAAAATCCAGAGTGCCAGAGCTGGAAGGGGTCCCAGAAATGATCTCATCTGTCCTTCCTCAAGGGATTAGGTCATTGGAGGGAGGTCAACCAGTGGCTGGGATTGGAGCTCCTCTGAGCCAGGGGTCCTGCTTTCCTTGTTCTTCTGCCCAAACTCCTGCTGGGTTTATTCTCCAACAGTCCTTTGCAGAGCACCCGGCACAGTGCCATGTGACAAATGCTGGGAGTGAGGTCATTTCTTTGTGTTACATTGCCGGTTTTTGTTTTCTGTACCTTTTAAGCAGATGCTGGGCTCCATGTTCTGTCCTCTAGCCTGCAAGAGCTCCTAGCTTCTAAGCCCTGAGGTCCACACACATGTGAAAAGTGGAGAAGCAAGAGAGAGAACCAAACCATCTAGGAAAGATTAATAATCTAGTCTAAGAAATCATAGGTTGGAATTGGAAAAGAGAGGATGGAACAAAGAAAGAAAGAAGGAGAGAGAGGAAGGAAAGAAGGAAGGAAGGAAGGAAGGAAGGAAGGAAGGAAGGAAAAGGCAAAAAAGAGCATTACCAAGATGGGCTGTATCCTGCTCTGGGGCACAGTTCCAGGATGCCCACAGCAGACCCCTGGATGCTTATGTATCTGGGACCCTCCTGGGCTCAGAGAACAGAGTGGCTTCTAAAACTACCCGGGACTATAGGAGAAAAACCCAGAGGACACCTAAGGAGTAGCCAATAACAAATAATCAACACTCTGGTGCTGTGAGGGTCTTGGTACCATTCAAACAATAAAATTCTAAAACAATCAGTGTTGCCCTGGTACTGCAGACACCAGAGCTGAGGAGACAGCACCTCAAAATTGGGTCAGGAGTATAGAGCAGCTGCTTTCAACCTGTGGGTCACAACCCCTTTGAGGGGAGAATGACCCTTTCACAGGGGTAGCATGTCAGATATCCTGCATATCAGATATTTACATTGTGATCCATAACAGCAAAATTACAGTTAAGAAGTAGCAACAAAAGATAGTTTAATGGATGAGGGTCACAACATAAGGAACTATACTGAAGGGTCGCACCATTAGGAAGGATGAGAACAACCCAGGCTTGCAAAGTATTCCAGGCTGAACAGAAAGAAAAAGTTTGGTCCTTAACAAAAGGTGATCGGAGCAATGGATGAAGGAGTGATAGATACTTTTGAAAAGGGCTACCACCTTCTCTGTGACCATGCACTTGTCTGAGTGGTTTACAAACTGCTTCTTTTCTGCTGCTGAGGGGGGACTTTCCAACATGAGAGTTTTTACCTACCATTTACAGAAAGAGCCAGAGTTGAGAATGCCCTGCTTGCATCTATTGGTTTTAGTGTATATTTAGCTCAAAATGGTCCTGATGCCAAAGTGGCAGATTGGAAGAAAGCGTGCTTTTACCCTCTTACCCAGGAATAGGGTGGTCAAAAGGGCAACATGGTAGGCTGAGTCTGCCCTGGGAATCAGGGAGGGGAAAGGGGAGGGAAGGAAAGGTGTGTGTCCTCACTCCCCCCACCCTCAGATTGTTGACAGGACTGGATGTGACCTTGTGTGACCTTGTAGCTGTTTCCTGTCTTCCTATTTGCTGCCAGTCAGGTCACAAGTCACCATCTTCCCTGTAGTTGACCAAGAGGACCAGGGCTTTAAAGTAAGGGAAGAGGAGTTAGAAGAGAAGAAGACAAGAGGGGAGCAAGACCACAGACCGGCAGGCAGTGCAGACAGGAGGAGACAGAGGAAGTGAGTCACTAGATGAGACTTGGTGGCATCTAAGGCCACTCATCCTTTAGGTCCTGAACTCTTATTTGGGGCCCACCAAAGGGGCTTGGGAGGACATTGCTGTCTCTCTTCCTTGCAGCTCTGGAAATTTAGACTAGCAGAAACCTCCAAGTGAAGAACCCTGAGACACCAATATGCATTTGAAGAAGACAATGCTCAGCCTTCAGCTTTAAACTGCCCCAGTGGAGTCCTGGCACATCAGCTGAGGGACATCAGAGTCAGCTCTTTCCTGAGATCTGCCTGCCTCTGATTCCTCAATGCTGGGATTAAAAGGGGGTGCCACCACGGTCCTGCTCTTTGGAATGTATTAACAGTCCATTAGCTTCCACCAGCCCCAAAACAAAGAATGTCGTCAGAGAGCACCTAAGATCTAACACAGAGATTTCCCTACTTGGCTACAACTCGTCTACTAGATATTTGCACCAATGCATTTGAAAAATGTCTTTATGCATGATCTTTTCTTGTTCCACAACTACATAAACTTCCTGAAAACAATCCCATGTTAGCGGGGAGAAACTGAATCTGTGTCAGCCATATTTGGTTCAAGACTAACCTGTCATTGCCTTTGCAGTGAGAGCTGTGTTTTAAACGCTCTTGGGGGCTTTGGGGAAAATATCTTTCTCTCTGGTAGCAACAGGGGCAAGAGAAGACCTCCACTACCACACTTTCGGGAATGACATGGTGCAGAGACAGTTTGCCTGGTGTCACTGGTGATTCCAACACAGCAAGCTGGTCAGCCAGGAGACAGGCTGAGTGTTAAATGAAGGATGTCAGAAGGTGAGGAGATGTTGCCCTGACCTGTCACCACCCAGACCTCCTGACTGTTCAGGATAAGTGAGTGGCTTTCTGATTGAAACTACTTTTACATTCTACTTGTAACAGCATTTCTAATGCCCAATGTTGTGCTGAGATTGGCAGTAGGTACAGAGACATGGGGAAACTGGGCTCCACCTTCTATACCACAAGTTCACCACCAAAGAAGAGAAATAGACCCAGGCACCAGTGCTCAGCATCCTTTTAAGTAAAACTTAAACTCAAGGCAAGGGTAAGTCTGCTGCTGGAGAACACAAGGCCATTTGAGATTAGGATGCAGCTGCAGACCAGTCCTTCCCAGGCAAAGGACTAGATGCTACAGGGGGGAAAAATGGGTGGAAGGAGCTTTATGAAACCAAGGTACAGGGAAAGATGGCACAGTCTTCTTCATTCTACTCCTGGGAGCTCCTGAAAGTGACAGCCTGCCTGCCCTGGGAGTTTTCTTTTAATCTCTAATAAAATTGTTCTCTTTGAATAAATTTTGGTTTTGTTTGACTTTATATATATTAAATATATATAATACCCAATTAGATACATATTTGAATATATAAATATGTGTATATACACATATATTTATGTATATATACATATGTGTATACATCTATATGTACATTCTTGTATATGTGCATATATGTATATATGTATATATTTTTTAGCTTAAATATTATATATTTATTTTATATATTGCAAATATATAAATACATGTATATTATATACAAACATAAATATAAATATGTTATATTTAAATATTTATGTACTTAATATGTTTATATATTGTATAATATATAAATAAATTATAAATGTATATAATAATAAAAATATAATATAAAAACAAATGAAATAATAAAATATAATGTAAAAACATTATAAAATAATTAAAATATGAAATAAATATAAATACTTTACTTATAGTATAAATACTTATAATGCAAGCAATTGGTAAGACCAGACATGTACTATGCACCATAGAGTACAAGGTCCAGCTTATTAAAATTTTCCAGTATTTATTGGACACCAATTATATGCAAAACAATATGGTAAATGAGAACAGAGACACACTTTCTATGGCTTCAATGAATCAAGTATCTTGGAGAGCAAAGGCACACATATATGTAAAAGATTCATGTGCTTCTATGCGCTCTAGGACATTTGTTATGTGCCCACCCTCCCTGGGATGATACTATCTATCTATGGAGGAAAGCACTGGATTGTAAATATTTGACTCACCTTAAAATTCTAAAGATAAACACGTTGTATTGTGTATGTTATATACAGAGGATGGGAGCCAGGCCTGGTGATGGCTCTGGAAAATGCTTTCAGAGCTTGGAGGTCCTGCCTAGAAATTGTCTCCTAGCTGATGAATTGCTGTCAGCGTAACATAGAAACCCACTGCAAACCAGAACCGTCTGTCATTCTCAAAGTCACAAACCTAGCAAACAATCTCTTGATGTCTAGCACATTTCACATCATAAGCAGAATTGTCTGCTTAAGTCCTGTGATATACTGACGAGTCTGTCACTTAAGCTGGTCTGACTTAACTCTTCTGCTTAGCCACTGGGTGCCAGCAAAATAGGTAGGAGTGAAAAATGGTTTCTATCAAACATAGCTCATATTTTTCTGAGCCCCTTTCCCCTTTGTGCCCATTAGCCAATAGTATCAGACTGTGAAGTCAAAGTTGAACTAACGGGCTGAAACTTAGTCAACACCTACCTACATCAGGAATGAAAGACGGAGTCCATTTTGGCCACGTGTGCTGCTCGATAGACCAGTTTGCATTCTGGCACAGCCTTGTCTGCAAAAAGAAATCATCTGGCCAAATTACCTCACTTTGTTAGTGTGTTCTGTAGGCATAAATGCATTGCAACCTACTTTTAATAAGGGATCAACCTCTGCTCTAGCCACCACCCAGCAGAGGTAGTGGAAGAGAAAAGTCATTAGGATCTGGGGGGAGTGGACCTGTTCAGCAATGGTTCTTTGGGGGCCAAACTTGATCTTTGGCAGCAGTTTAGTCCCATAGAAACACCAAATATGACTCAGCAGCTGCAGACCAGTCCTCTAGGCAGGCAGGCAGGCAGGCAGCACACACAGACTGGCAGCTAAAGATCAGTACTTTTGGCAGGCTGAAACCAGGCACGAACCAGGCATGAACCAGCAGCTGTAGTTCAATCCTGAAGAAATGGTTAGGTTTGTCAACCGGCATGAGGTAAGGCTGCAGAACCAGCAGACTGCCGCAGGAACCTCATGAGCAGATCTCGGACGAGCTTCTCTCAATGGCAACATTACCAGAAGTTGAGCTCAGCAATGCTGTATAAGGCAAACCAACACATGTAAAACACATGTAAATAGTAAGGCTTGGAGCAAACCAAACCGATGCTCAGTGCTTGCTGCCCACTGTCGTGGGGTCATATTTATACTCCACATGTTTGCTGTATCAAAACAGCCTTTCACCCGTGTGCCCCAGCAAAAACATCATTTGACATAACTAACTTTCCAAAGAAACTAGAAGTTTCCACTTCTGTGTTCCTCTGTGGGACACCAAAATTACTCATTTCCAGAAATAACATTCCTTGGCCTATAGCCTGCATTAAAGCAACTGTTGTCACATTTAACACTGGAGAATGGGACAAGCTGGCTGATATTTATTTCAACAGCCAGCTAGATCATCCAAGATCCACATGACAGGAATCAGCCCATGGTTGTGTGGTCCTTCTGGTTCTCTGCTGCTGAGTCGCATCTGCTGAGTTCTGTACTTTAGAGATCACCTCTCCTTCCTGCTCCTGTGATCAGCGCTCCTTATGCAATACTCCAGGACTCAACCTCCTCCCTAATTTGCACAAGGATAGTGCACTTGTGTGTGCACTGAGAGTTCTACCAAAAGTTGGCATTGCCCCCTTGGCTTTTTCTTCACATTCCCAAAAGCAATTTGTCTCTCATTTTCTGCTTAAGCTCTTGGTGGCCACTTTCAGAATCCTAATTTCTCTCTTTATTTTCTGAGCAAAAAGGGTGTTGGAAGCCTAGCATATACTAGGCATTGTGTTAAATGCCAAGGAGAAGATGGCCCTTAACTTCAGGAAGTTCATGGTTTCCTGGATTTTATTCAAAAAATCCAATTGAACTCTTCTAGGAGCTTTGTAACCTCTGAAGTAATTTCGGAAGTGCTGTAACTTCCTGCGTACCCCTTCCCCGCCTTCCTCCACAAATGACATACATTAAGTTTCCGTTCTTCATACATTATCCAGCTTCGGGTATAACAGCTTGAATGAACTACATAGACACTAAATGTTCACAGAGTTAGAACTATAGCCCATATGTAATCCATGGGTAAGAAATCTACCTGGCTTTAACTATCCACTAACCTACAAGCCTTGCTGGCAGTGAGCCATCTGTAAATGCCCTTTAGTGTGCTAGTTAGTAATTACAACAATCTCAGGAAGTATCCAGGCAGCCTAGCGGCAAGGCTCTGCCTCACCTCTTAGCATAAGCCAAGGCAGTGGGAACCTGTCCTTTGCTCATCCTGCAGATCCTAACTTTGATAGCCCTACAACAAAAGGCTGGGAACCACTAGAAGCTGTAGCACAGTAGCGGTAGGCCCCCTCCTCTCTCAGACATTCACATCCAAGCTCCAAGTTTGTTTCCATGGCAAAGGCTTCCCCAAGGAAATGACTATTTCAATCAATGTCAGCGGAACAATGTCGGGTGGGCTAACAAAGACTGAGTTTGCAAACATTTCCCTGCCGGGGTTGGGGAGGTACAACTTGACTTGAAATATTGTGACTCTCTAAAGGAAGTATCTTTTGTGAAAACCTGCAAGAAACACAGGTGCAGTTAAAACAAACCTGAAACAAAGGCTTGAGGAAACAGGGTTTCCCTTCAAAAATCAGACATTGTTCCTCACTGCTTCCTTCCCACAGAGGGAGTTAGGAACATGCCACGTTAAAATAAGCCATCTGGATGCCGCAACTATTCTGAGTCAGAGGCACATGTGAAGCCAAACAAGGAGATCCCTCAAACCTTCCTTCTGGTCCTTGAAGCAGGAGGTGTCATTTCCACACCATCGGGGTACTCACTACATCCTTCTGGTGGTACCTTCAGCAACCTGGCCACTCAGGAAGCGGGAACAGGAGGATCTAGGTTATCCTCAGCTACACTCCAAGATGGAAGCTAGCCTGTGTTACACAATACTCTGGAGAGAGAGAGAGAGAGAGAGAGAGAGAGAGAGAGAGAGAG
>JADRCH010000018.1:14265689-14355006 GCA_019843965.1 Rhynchomys soricoides | reverse complement strand
GGGGAGGAGGAGGGGGAGGAGGAGGAGGAGGAGGAGGAGGAGGAAGAAGAAGAAGAAGAAGAAGAAGAAGAAGAAGAAGAAGAAGAAGAAGAAGAAGAAGAAGAAGAAGAAGAAGGGAAAAAGAAGATTAACAATGAGGAGCCAGTACAGAGGGGATTTTGTACAGACTGTTGTGCTAACTCTCACCACACCCCACCCTGACCTTTCTCATGTAATTTATTTCTACGAGACCTGACAGTGTATAAATAAATGTTCAACTCTAATTGCATTTTGGGGTCTTCTTTTTCCTCGTGAAGGGTCGTAAGTCATGTAAAACTTGCATAATGTAAGTCTGCATGCTTCCTTACGTGCACATGTTTAATGTCATTTAACTGCCAGGCCCAAGGCAGGAGAAACGGCTTAGTCAGTGAAGAAGCATGGAGACCCGAGTATGATCCTCAGAATTCACATAGAAGAAGCCAAGGATGGTGGTCGACTTTTAATTCCAGGGCTGGGGAGACAGAGAGAAGACTCCTGGGCTCACTGGCTAGCCAGCCTTGCCTAGTGAGTGAGCCCCAGGCCAATGAAAGATTATTCCTGAAAAAAAGAGAAAAAAGATGGATGATTTCCCCGACTCCCAGCTCTTAAGGTTAAAATGTTTCTCTCCTGACAAAAGGAAGGCCTTTTCCACTCAAGGATTTCTTCTCCTTTGAGGGAGAAAAAAGTACCAAGTCCAGAGGTCCTCCACAGGCTGCTGTTTCCCACCCACATTTACCTTAGAATAGTCCACATGCCAGAGTAGCGTCTTCAGGCCATGACACATACTTAACTCCTTCCGTATCAAATTCAAAATTACACATCTAGAAACTGACCCCAAGGAGACAGTGAGGGGCAAGGCACCGATTTTACTAGTACAGTGTCCAGGTGAACGTCACGTATCATAGCAAAAGCCTGGAGATACCAAAAAATAAGCTGGCTACGTGGATTATAACACATGTATTCATTGGAACAGCATGAGGGTGCTAAGAATCAGGATGGATATGATACTTTTATGGTGAGAATTAAAACATTAAAGAAAGACACATTTAAAGTGCATCCAGAGATGAAACTGTTCGCCACCAAGCCTGGCACCTTAAGTTGATCCCAAGGATCCACATGGTGGAAGGAAGGTACAAACTCCCTCAAGTTGTTCTCTGACCTCTACATGTACATGCACACACAAATAAATAAATAAATAAATAAATAAATAAATAAATAAATCAGTTTTAAGATCTAAGCGCATTCATTAATATAGAAAGGTAGGAAGACATGTTGTACAGTCAAAACCATGCAGCTGTGAATACAATCCTATCTTTGTTTTTTTTTTAATTTATTTTTCATACTTTATTTACATTTCAAATGTTTCCCCCTTTCCAGATCTCCCCTTTGGAACCTCCCCATTCCCTGCCCCCTGCCCCCCCATCTTTGTTTTTTAAAATGATACAAATATGATCACGTGTGTTAAAGAGTGCCGTATACATACTAGGAAATTGGGATCATAAAAGACCAAATCATTAAAACTGGCTGTTTGTACAGAGTCATTACATGATGACTTTTATGGGCATAAGGTACCTTTGCTTTTATGAGCCTCTCCCTCTATAAAGAAAAGCTGAGAATTTTATTTCATGATGGCACTGACATAAAGATGAGAGTAATCAGGCTGAAGGCATGTGGTCCTTCCCAACACTTGTGCAGTATGTTGCGTCTTGCTAGAGTCATTAACCTATGTCAGTATAGCCATTCATTTTCTCTGCTTTCAAGAGAAATGAAGGCATTCTGCCGGCCCTAAAGGACTGTGCTCCCCTGCTTGTTGGACATGTACACCCTGGATTTTGTGTGCTAGGAACAGCTAATTTTTATTTCCTCTTCCACCTCCACCTTCATTTTCTAATTTTTAAATACCGGGGATTCTTTTATTATAACAAAACACTATTTGAGCCAAAAAAAATTTGGTAAACATAATGGCTTATTTATATAATGTCAGCACACAAAATCGGGAGTGAATGTAGCCTCTAGGGCAGCAGTTCTCAACCTGTGGATCATGACCTTTTTGGGGGGGGGGGTTGAGTGACCCTTTCACAGGGGTCACCTAAGATCATCAGAAAACCAAGATGTTTACAATACGATTCATAACAGTAGCAAAATTACAGTTATGAAGTAGCAACAAAAATCATTTTACGGTTGGGGGTCACCACCACATGAGGAACTGTATGAAAGGGTCGCAGCTTTAGGAAGGTTGAGAACCACTGCCCCAGAAACAGCACCCTTCAGAGATCTTAAGTCACTGACTTTGGTGTTTCTGATTTCACTCACCAGAGGACTTCCTGCTAGGACCAACCAGCAAAACCAAACGTTGGGTTTTCCGGGATAAGTATTCAGTGAGACTGGATCTGTCGGGTTTTCAGATACAATGTTGACACTGACAGTCTACACTGGCCTTATTTCCAGGGATGGGGAGGAGCTGATTTTGGTTTTGTTCCATCCAGTCTCTCATCCAGTCTGTCAAGCATTTGGACAAGGAGGACAGGTTTCGGTGACAATGGAGACGCACTAGCCCGGCCCTTTCCAGAAGTTCAGACATGAAACCAAATGTATCATAAGCTAGTGATCTTTGCCAAAGGTAGAGTTAGGTAAGACTTGGTGGATCTGATACTACAGAATCAGTCTGCCAAACAAGTATTATTAATTTATACATTCACCTATACAGTAATATGTTCGGACACTTGACTGAGTACTTACCAGGCTCCAGGCACAGTTCTAGGAGCAGGTCACGCAATGGTACATCACACAGGCAGCCCCTGATCTCTCTCGTGATGTTAGAAGGAAAAACACTGGATAAAGGGGCAGAGCATTTGGAAATCTGGAGCAATGGAGGTTAGAGAGTGTGTGGCAGCCAATACATAGGAGTTGGTCAGGGAAGGAAAGGGAAGAGGAAAAAATGGAGCAAGCAGGGAAATCCACAAATGAATGCACAGAATCTAAGACTCTACATCATTGGAGGGACTGAGGGTGTGCCATAAGGTTTGGAGGGTGTTGGCATAGAAAAGGCTAGAAAGGCATGCAGGCAGAGCCAGACAGTGGGTGGCCATCTCTTTGAGCCTGGCTAAGGACCTAAGACTGTGTGCTGGCTGGTTTTATGTCAACCTGACACAAGCTAGAGTCATCAGAGAGAAGGAAGGCTCAATTGAGAAAATGCCTCCAAGACACCAGACTGTAGGCAAGCTTGGAAAGTTTGTTTCTTTTTTTAATTAGTGATTGATGGTGGAGGGCCCAGTGCATTGTGGTAGTGCTATCCCTGGGTGGATAGTTCTGGGTTCTACAAGAAAGCAGGCTGAGCAAACCGTGATGAGCAAGCATTCCCCCATGGCTTCTGCATCAGTTCCTGCCTCCAGGTTCCTTCCCTGAGTGAGTTCCTGCCCTTGCAGCTTTTGAGGATAAACTGTTGTATGGAACCATGAGAAAAATAAACCCTTTCCTCCCCAAGTTGCTTTTGGTGATGTTGGTTCACCACACCATTAGTAACCCTAGCTAAAGCAGAATGGTTGGTTTTTTTTTTTTTTCATTGAAAGCCATCCAAGTTTGAAATCCCAGTATTACGTTAGCTTTCTATCACTGTGACAAAACTCCTGAGACAAACAACTTAAAGGGAAGAAAAACATTTCTTCCAATGGGCCCAACATTATTTGGCCCATGGTTCCAGATGTTTCACTCCATGATCATTGGGTCTGTTGCTTTGGGCCTATGGCAGCACAGCACATCATGGTGGAATACAAGGCTGCCTCTTCATCTTCTAGAGACTGAAAAACAAAAAGAGGGAGGGCTGAGGCACCAATATGCCCATCAGTGTGCCCACCAGTGTGCCCACCAGTGTGCCCAACTCCTAAAGGTTCTACCACCTCCCAGTAACACCACTGACTGCTGAACAAGCCTTCAATACATAAGACTTCGGAGACCTCCAAATCAAAATGAGAACAAGGTGCTTAGCTGGTATTAGGTGTGGTCCTTGGGTTGTGGGTCGAAGATGCCCCCAGTGTGATTCCTCCCGAACAAGGAACCTCCAACCCAGTGTGTGGCAAAACTCAAGTATTAATGGCCAGAGAGACCCAGGGGAGACACGGATGCAGGAAAGCCTGGGTTTCAATAGCCACAGCTCTTACTGTGACCAGACAGGAAAAGCAGCCAGTGGCAGCCTGCAGTAACTGCAGTAACTGGAGCTGATAGTAACTTTTTGACAGCTCTTCTCTAATTAGCATTGGCTCAAGTTGTATGGCATCTCCATAGCCAGTCAGGGTTCAGCTGACTCTCCATAAATGAAGCTGTTCTGTGGGCTGCACTATAGAAAACCACCAGATCTCCACAAAGGAAAAAGGAAGGCAGCTGCAGACTGGCTAACCATGTGAGGCCTCTACTGCCTAAAGGAAGCTGGCTCGAGACAGCCTTCAGAATTTGACCAGCAGCAAAAGGCAGAGGGATTCATTTCTGCCTCAGCACCAGAGACATGTGACTTCGGCCTTAGAGACCCACTGGAGTCAGGACCTCTATGCCTGCTACTCCTACCTGAGGCATACAGACTTGTTCTGTAAGGGACTTCTCAGCTGGTGCTTCAAAGCCCCCCCGAGAGCATGGAGCTGTAACACCTTTCAACAACATAGCTAGGCAACCCAAAGCCTGGTGAAAAGAATCAGGCTGGAGACAGGACACAGGCTCTACCAACCACACCCTTTGGCTCACTACTCCTTGGCTCACTAGTAATGTCTGACATGAACACAAGTCCTATGATTATGCACACTCCAATCTGGTTTAGACAATGAAAAGATCCCATAGATGTTTGTCTGCAGCCTCTGCTTTGTTCACACAATCCCAGGACCAACCCTCAGAATTACACAAGGAGAGGAACACTACAATCCCCTCCTACAACTTTATAGTAAATCTTGGTTCTGGTATTTTCCTTCCCAATATCCTCCTCCTCCTCTTCTTCTTCCTCTTCCTCCTTTTCCTCCTCCTCTTCTTCTTCCTCTTCCTCCTCCTCTTCTTCCTCCTCCTTTTCCTCCTCCTCTTCTTCCTCCTCTTCCTCCTCCTCCTCTTCCTCCTCTTCCTCCTCCTCCTCTTCCTCCTCTTCCTCCTCCTCCTCTTCCTCCTCCTCTTTCTCCTCCTCTTCCTTCTCCTCCTCCTCTTCCTCTTCCTCTTCTTCCTCCTCTTCTTCCTCCTCCTCTTCTTCCTCCTCCTTCTCCTCCTCTTCTTCCTCCTCCTTCTCCTCCTCCTCTTCCTTCTCCTTCTCCTCCTCCTCTTCCTTTTTCTAAATTGTCATAAAATACTATGTGGCCTTTAAGATACTATGTGTTTTGTAAATCAGCTTATCAATTTCAACAAAATTTACCAGAATACATGGATAGTGGTACAAGTCTTTAATCCCAGTGATCAGGAAGCAGAGGCAAGCCAGTTTCTGTGAGTTCTACATAGTGACCTCAAGGCCAGCCAAAGCTAAATGATAACACACACACACACACACACACACACACACACACACCCCAGCATTTTGATAAGGATTGCCTTGAATGTAGAAATCAGTTTGAATGGAACTCACATCTTTTCAGTTTTGAGTCTTTCTGTCTATGAACATAGATTAACCCTCAACTGACAAGATTTCAATCTCTTTCAATGATCAACCCATTTTCATGAAGGTATCTTTTATTGGAGAAATTGAAGGTATCTTTTATTGTTAGGATGTTGTAATAAGCAAACATTAACATTGTAATAAGCAATTAATTAAAATATTAATTGAATCAGATAACGTCTGGAGAAAATGCTTTGCAAAGTGGTGAACGTTATATGAACTGGAGACATTTTTCCTAACCAATGTCTCTAAGCACATCATTTTGGAAAGCAAGAAGCACCCAGTGACTACTGATCAGGCCAGATGCTGAGGCCACACAACCAGTGAGTTATGGTGATCAGAAAGAGAATTAATTTACTGACCTGAAATAAACTAAAAATTTCTATCTGAATGTCTTTTGTCCACCAGCCACTAGATGGCCTTGGGAGAAGAAATGCCATTATCCCTTGTATCTCTAAAAGGGCTCACTGAATGGAAGAGCTCTCTCCAAACCAAAGCTGAGAGCCCAGCAGCCCTCAGTGAAGGGTTGAATCCTTTGAGATGATCCAATCTCTCTCTTGTATTCACAGGGACCCTCAACTGCTGAAGGATCAAGGTAAGGCATAATTGCTTTATTGCCTCCTGGAAACTGTCCCTGTTCTCTGACATTTGATGCCTCTGGATCTAAACAGTGTGGCTCTCACCCCTGACAAGCCCCCCAGTACCCTCCACTGCCCCATCTCTGCCAGCCACATACAATCTGATTCTCATCTCCTTTCTTGCTCCAATAATCTAGAGAAGAAAATGGCAAAGAATGAGTCTTAGGGACACTTGCATGATTTTAAAAAACCATGTTCTAGTCTCTTGGGTCAAAGTAGCAATAAGTCTGAGATGGTGGGCCAGCAATTGTGTCTAACAAGTTATCCAATGACTGAGGGGCTCTCTAATCCAATCTGATTCCACAGAGACATATGCATTTGGTTGACTATTTTATTTACCTTGTAAGGATAGAACTTAAATTGCAGAAAGCTGATAATAATGAAAATTATTCTTATCCATCAGTTAGTCAGATTTCTGGCAATGTAGCAAAATACCAGAGGCAATCGACATATGAAAAGAAAGGGGTTATTTTGGCTCACACTTTGTCAGGTTGTAGGTGTTGATGGTTGGCCTGTTGCTTTTGGACCTGTGGCAGGCAGCATGTCATGGAACCTGGTAGAGCAGAATTGCTCAGTTCATGAATAGAAAGCAAGAAGGGGGCAAGGGTCCCACAGTCCCCTTTGAGGACACACCCCTAATCTCCTAAGGACTTCTCACCAGACCCTATCTCTTAAAGGTCCCACCAACTCCTTCTAGCACCTCTCTGAAGATTAAGATAGGAGTCCTTGGGGTCACTCAGGACCCAAACTATAGCACTATGCAAGTGGATTTTGCTCAGTAGACACCAATGTACCTTTAAAGAAGATAATCCCACTTCAAGCCATAGGATGCTAACCCATTTTATGTTCATGGGCAACTTCCTCTCCCTCTCATTCTTATCTCTCTCTCATGCATGTTCATGTGTGTGCAGGTTCATGGAGAAGACAGAAGACAACCTCGTCTGTCAACCTTAGACACTATCCCTCCTGAGTTTTGATACCAGCCCTCATGCTGGCCTAGAACTCACTGATCCAGCTAGGCTGTCTGGACAGTGAGCCCCAGGGATCTGCTAGTCTCCACCTCCCCAGCTCTAGGATCATAGCTGTGCACCTCTGTACTTCATGCTTTTTAACATGGGTAATGGGGCTTGAACTCAGGTCCGCATGCTTGTCAGGCAAGCACTTTAATGACTAAGCTATCTCCTCGGCACTATATATGTCTCTTTAAATTTATCATATTTTAATAACTCTCTAATTTTAAAACATTTGTTAATTAAGAAATTAAATAAAATTATTAACAGAAATTTATTTTATTATTCATTCCATAGTCTTGCCCCCTTTTAAAGATTTACTTATTTTTTATTTTATGTGCATGGGCAATTTCTCAGCATGTATGTCTAAGCACTAGAGGTATACTCTGTCCCTACAGAGGCCAAAAGGAGGCATCAAATCTCCTGGAATTGGAGTTATAGACAGCTGTGAGCTGCCATGCAGGTTCAGGGAATTGAACCCAGGTCCTCTGGAAGAGCAGCCAGTGTTCTAACCATTAAGCCATCTCCCCAGCCCGTTGCCTCCCCTTCTTAAATTTTCTGTTTATAGTGTGTGTGTGTGCACGCACATGCCTGAGCATGAATGAGTAGCTTGTGGGAGTCATTTCTCTCCTCCTACTATATAGGTCCCGGGGATCAAACTCAGGTCATCAGACTTGGCCTCAAGCACCTTTACATAATGAGGAATTCTGAGTTTGAGGCCAGCCTGGTCTACAGAGTGAGTTCCAGGACAGCCAGGGCTACACAGAGAAACCCTGTCTTGAACCCCCCCAACCCCAAAAAAATAATAGATTCTCAGAGGTCACCCAGACATAGAAGAGTGATTTGTAGGGCAAAGTCCAGCCACCGTGTGTAAGAGGCCTAGAGATTATTCTGGAGTGTGCTCAACTTAAAGATGTTGTAACTTCACACACCAAACATTGTCAAGATGTACGTTTGTCCTGGTTTGGTTAACTCAAACCCTGGAAGCTGATGGTCCTGTGGTCTTTGACATAGGCTGCCAGTGATGGGCAGGAACAGGCCAGTGATCCTTTCCACTATCAGCATTCCCACAGGGGCCGTGATCCCTGAGAGAAGGGTTACAGATGGTCTCAGGGTGAGAAGGGATATAGATGGTCTTGGGGCCCAATCCCACATACTGTGATTATTCTCTGCATCCTGCAGTGATAAACTGTTATTTCACTGCGTGCAGATGCACAACCATAAGCCCATTGTGTGTCGAGCTGGAGCGCATATGCCACCCATTTGCCTGCCTGGGCACTCTGCCCTGTTCCTAGGAAGCCCTCCCTGACTGCAGAACAACATGCAAGCTAAATAATTGCTGGGTACTGGGAGAGGAGCCACTAGAAACTGCTTTCCTTCCTTGGCACAACTGATGGGCTACCTCCCACCTAATGCCCCACCACCAACCACTCCATCCTGCCAAGCCTGTTGGAACCAGCTGCTTCCCATAGGCCTCCTGTGCCTTCATCACAGAAAGACAATAAAGTCAGAGGTCAGCACACTGGGTGAGGGCATCCTGGGAAGCTAGCAGAACACAACGATTTTTTAAAAGTGCTTAGCCGGGCTCTACTCAAATTGTTTCTCTGACACATAGAGCAAGACTGGAAACCTGGGCTGGTTGCATTTTTCTTCTGACGCCCATATTCTCCAGTGTAGAAAGAGATGTCAAGAACATCTTCTGGGTGCTATGAGGACTCCAGACCTCACAGTAATAAAATTGTCATCTTAGAACTGCTTCCCACAGTGCTGGGGGAGCGTCAGTAGTTGGTAATCATTGCTCATGATGCAGTGCATTCACTAAAAGGACCTTGGAAGGCAGGGACTTGAACCACAAATTGATCCCACAGGGCTAGGGAGGAGCTGGGTACAGAGAAACCGTGATAGTTTCAATTTTCATGAAGTGGAGAGTTATCTGGGAAGAGAATCCCATTGAAAAATTGCCTAAATCAAGTTGGTCCTAGGGCATTTCTGTGGGGGATTATTTTAATTACCTAAAAAACCACAATGGGCAGCATCACTCTCTAGGCAGGAGATTCTGAACTGTATGAGTAGAGAGTGAGAGCTGAGCACAGCAAGTTAATAAGTGAACATGCACTTACTCAATGCCCTCTCTTCCTGATTATGGATGTGATATAATCTACTCCCTCAAGCTCCCTGCCTCTGTGACTTCCACAGTGATGAACTGTAACCTCAAACAGTGAACTAAAATAAACCATTTCTCTCCTAAATGTAGCTTTTGTCTGGATATTTTTATAACAGCAATAGAAGCAAAACTAAAAACAGAAATTGGTGCCCAAAATGCAATTCTTGTGATAAACCTGACCATTTGGCTTTTAAGCTTTTGGAACTGTTTTGTGGAAGGAATGTGGAAGAAATTGGAATTTTGTGCCAGAAAACCTACTTCATGCCTTGGGCAGAGTTTAATTGGCCATTATTATGGGACCTGGAAGGTAAGAAATGTTAGAAAAAACTTAGGCACTGGAAAAGCATGTGGTTTCAGGGAGAACAGAATTCTGCAGGGGCCTGGGATGGGGTCGTTCATGTGATGTTGTAGCCAAGAGTCTAGGTACATTCTACCTGTGTCTTGACAGTGTCGGCGTGAAGGTGATGGGCTGATTTATCTGGCAGAAGAAATTTCAAGATGGGATAAGGTCTTAGTTACTTTCTACTGCGGCGATAAAATATTCTTTGGTGTGTTTATTCCTTGCTATGCCCTGGATCTTCTATTTTGAAAATAGAATGTGTATTGAAAGTGTGTAATTTGCTTTTTGGTTTATAGGAATTCACAGTTAAGACAATTTGGACTTGTATGGGAATTTTTAAAGACTGTGGACTTTTAAAGTTAGACTGTATTTACATTATGAGATACACATAAAATTTTAGGGACAAGGGATGGAAAGTTTTGACTTCGAAGTGATGTATCTGGGTATCAATTTGACAAGGGGTGGAGTTATGATAGTTTTCATTGTCAGCTTGATACAGTATAGAATCATCTGGAAAGAGAATCTCAATTGTTTAGATCAAGTTGGCTATGGGTGTGTCTGTGGTGGAGTGTCTTAATTACCTTAATTGGGGTGGAAAGCCACAGCCACCATTCACTGGTTGGAAAGTCATGCCCACTATGGGTAGCACCATTCCCTGGGCAGGAGATACTGAACTATGTAAGTGGAGAACTAAACATTAACATGCATGTATGCACTCATTGCTTTCTGTTCTTGATTATAGTGTGATGTGACCAATTCCCCCAAGCTCCTGCCATGTGACTTCCCCACAGTGGGTAAACTATAACCTGAGATTGCTGAGGAAAAAATAAACTTTTCAGAGCTTAGAGAGGTGGCTCAACAGTTAAGAGCACTTGCTGTTCTTGCAGAGGATCTGGGTTTGATTCCCAGCACCAACAGGACAATTCATAACTAATGTAGCTCTAGTTTCAAGGGATTTGAAACCCACTTCTGGCCCATATGCACTAGGCAATAGGTGTACACATGGTACATACACATACATGCAGGGAAAACACTCATACATGTAACATTGAATATAAATACTTTAAAAATAAGAAGTAAATAGAAACCCTTTCCCCCTAAGTTACTTTTGTCCACTATTTTTTATCACAGAAACAGAAATAAAACTAAAACAGAAATCTTGTAACCCATGAGCAGCCCTGGCCCTGTGTCCACTCCAGGCTACCCTGTCCCCTAACCAAAAAGGACTTTCTTCCATAGGCACTGACCTTCTGTCTCTCACAGCTCAGCCGCACCTGAAACAAACCCTCTATGCCCATTGCTTCTGCCAAACTCTCAAGAGTTCTCCTAGAACCAACCTCTCTAAAGATAAAGAACACCTTAGGGAAGGCAGACTGGGCCAGGAATGATTGGGGCCCAGAGTTCCAATATGGGTCCCACAACTAATGTCCATAGGTCTGCTTATGGTATAGAGCTTGGTTCTTTTTTGTCTGTTTGTTTTTACTAAGTTTATTTAATCTTGGTGTGGGAGTGTACATGCAGAGGTCAGAGAACAACTTGTGACGTTAATTCTCTCCCTCTGCCATGTGAAACCCAGGGATTGAACTTAAGGAGTCACGCTTGGCAGCAGGCACCTCTCCTGCAGAGCAATCTTCCCAGCCTTTGTTTGTTTCTGGAGACAAGGTCTAATGCCATTCAGGATGACTCTGAACTTACTCTGCAGCTGAGAATGACCTAATCTTCCTGCCTCCAGATGCTGAAACAGGTCTGCCCTGTGGTGCCTGGCTCCCTGTCCTGTCTGTGAACCCTAAGCACATCCTACCACTTTGCTGAGCCTCAGCTCCCATCTGTGAAGCGAGAGTCAGACAGAGAGCTTTATAAAGGTGGCTTTGTCTAGCAGTCACATCGCTCATGCTCTCGCTAGCCATTGCTTTCTCCCAATGTAGACCTGTTAAATGAAAGGCAGACGAGACCTGATCCATTCTGAGTCTGTCCCTTCATCTAATGATAGATCTTCTATCATTGTATTGGGGGTCCTCAGAGGACAGCAGCAGGGTGTCCTTTGGAGTGGAACACAATGTGTCCTGTCTCTTCTGGGCCCCTGGAGGCCAGGCCAGGCTGCTCGGGAAGTAAGTTCCTGGGTGGGAGCTCAAATTGCAAAGATACATGATGACACAGACCGACCGACTACCATCTCACAGGAATCCAAGCCAAGAATAGATAACGCATTCACCAAGCATGCACCCTAACTACTGGGTGCCGAGAGCTAAACTGCTCCAGGTACAACAGTGTTCTCAGCTGCCTCTCCCAAATCCCTGAGAGGAAGGAACTCACCAACTTAAATAACTCCACTCCTAGTATCTCACCCCACATACCCCCCAAATATCCCTTCCTTCTGGGATCCTCAGACTCTTGCTAAGAACAGGTGACAACTGTCCAGATTGCCTCAGCACTGGGACTTCCACTGACACACACAACAGGAGCTACACCTCACCTAACCAGAGACATTTTCCCCAGGAAATACCAGGGAAGATTGATGCTGAGAGCCTAGCTCACACTCTCAGCTATGGGATAGTGAGGGAAAGGGAGGAAACCCTGGCCAGGAAATCCCTGCTGCTCAAACTTGAACAAGTTAGAATCTTCAGCACTTGTGACTCTTGTTTGTCTGGAAGCTGGTGTCAGCTGTACTTGTCTGGCAAGCCTGCCCTGTGGCTTATTGGAAGCTATGTGTGAAGCGACTGCCCTGTACAGTGTGTTTGGTGGTTATTTTTATAGAGATATCATCCACTTAGCTCAGTAATGATGAAACCGCAGAAACACTTTGAGAAAAATTAATTGAAGTAGACCCTGAAGCAAGCAGCTTTCTTGGTACTACATTATAAAATAGATTCGATCCCATTTAGATAGAGGAAGGGTACATTCGTTCTCTAAAAATTCTGCTTTCAATTCAGGCAGGTGCCAAATCCACAGAGGACTCTCTCAAGTTCATCTTAAGAACCCCTAGAAGGGGCTAGAAAGATGTTTCAGTGGTCAAGAGCACTGGCTTCTCTTTGGAGGACACAAGTTTGATTCCTAAGTGGGTACATGGCAGCTCACAACTCAATTCCCAGCACCCATATGGTAGCTCAAATCATCTGTAACTCCAGTTTCAGAAGATCTGATGCCCTCTTCCAGCTTCTGAAGGCAGTAAATATAACACATGGTGCACATACACACATCCAGTAATAATTAAAACTTGTAGAGTACTCAGGTGGGATGCAGAGCATAGCATGTCGCTGGTCAGGCCAGAGTTCATATGTACAGTAATAGCATCATTCTCAAGTGTTCCCAGATTCTGAGTACCAACCCAGTCCCAACCAATTTTTCAGCATTTTGCTGGCTGGAACCCAGGCATCAGTAATTTTGAGAGCTCCCTGGGGGAGTCTAACCTGAGATCCACTGTGCCAAAAGTGCTCTAAGGTTCCTCCCAGGTGTCCCTGGAGCCTGCGATCATGCTTGATGCTGAAAGTAGACACTTTGCATAGACTCGGTGCATAAGTGACATGACTCACAGCATTTGTTGTTCCCATATTCATAATTAATGAGGTGAGAGAAAAAGGAGAAGTTACTGGGTGTGGTGGCACATGCCTGTAACCCCAGCACTCAGCAGGTGGAGGCGGAAAGATCAAGAGTTCAAGGCCAGCCATGGCTATATAGTGAGTTTGAGAAAAAATCATATATATGTGATTGCCAAAAGAAGATGGGGGGCAGACAAAAGAAAGAAAACTTGGATTCTAAGTGGAAATTGAAGAGCGCTGGAGTCTCTGTGGTAATGGAAAGGTTCTGTAGCCTTTGCTCTTCCATCACAGTAGTTCTGAGACATGGCTACTAGATACAGAGTGTAGCTGGTGTGACCGGGGCTCTTTATTTGGTGTTAAGTTTAAATTTAAAGACTCACATATGACTTGTAGTTCCACAGTAGATAGTGTACATGTGGAGTGTCAATCCGTTATAAATCCCATCTATGCCTGTGCACTTCCTTACCTCTCCTTTACTAATAGCACCCCATTACTTTTAGGGCAGCCTCCTGCCCCCAATATCTATAGTCTATAAAAGTAACTTTTATTCACCTGATGTAATTGTTGTTTCAGAGGCTTACTGCTGAATAAACTCATCCTCACTACTTCTTTCTGAACTCTGGCTGGTTCAACTCAGCTGGTCTGGCTCAAACTCTTCTCCAAGCTGACTGATTCAATCTGGCTTTTCTCAGATTCTCACAGAATTGTTCTGCTTGGCCTCAAGCTAACTCTGGCAATTTGTTCTAATCTTCTGGTGTCTTATTCTCTGGCTTCAACTGTCTCTGCTGACCTGCACTGAATTGCATGACCCCAACTCCACTGTAACACTGCACTGACTCCAACTGACTAAACAGAACTGACAGAGTCTCTCTCCCTGCACTGCTCTCAAATAGTCCCCCTTTCCTGTCTGTTCTTATGAGAATTGAGTGTATCCTATCTTTGACTTATCCTGTCAAATCTTTCTCTTATTCGTCTCAATTTGCCTCTCAATTAGACTTTCAAACATGGCTGCTTCCTTCTACAAACTAACCTTACCTACATTGTTTGGGATTATAGGTGTGGACTAAGAGTGTGTCTGTATTCCAGCCAGGGCAGCCATGTTGCTGAATTAAAATCTCTCTACAATGGTAATAGCTAGACAGCTACTAAAATTGTACTACTGTCTTCCAGACAAGGGATGGACCCATGACCCAAGCTAAGCCAAACTCTCTGGGACTCTGAATCTAGGTTGATTGTTACAAAAATAAAAAATGAGGACCAGAGTGGTGGTGCACGCCTCTAATCACAGCACTGGTGAGGCAGAGGCAGGCAGATTTCTGGAACTCGAGACCAACCTGGTCTACATATCAAGTTCCAGGCCAGCCAGCGTTACATAGTAAGACTCTGTTGGGGGAGGGGGGGAGAGATGGAGGAGGAGGAGGAGGAGGAGGAGGAGGAGGAGGAGGAGGAGGAGGAGGAGGCGGAGGAGAAGAAGAAGAAGAAGAAGAAGAAGAAGAAGAAGAAGAAGAAGAAGAAGAAGAAGAAGAAGAAGAAGAAGAAGAAATTAAAACAGACTGATATGAAGTGCCAGTTCCCTAAGATACATCATACTCATCTCTAGGGCTGTAGTCTAGAATGTGCTAACAACTGTGATGTATATATTATGAGCTTTATCTTCATTATCAAAATCACAGGTACCCAACTCTGATGTGCCAGCTCCTCTACGAGAGACACAATCTGTGCAAGCTGTCTTCATCTGCAACAAGGAAATCATACCTATCTTACCTTCAGCCAGAGTCTTGTTTTGAGACAGAATCTTTTTTTTTTTTTTTTGGTTTTTCGAGACAGGGTTTCTCTGTGTAGCCCTGGCTGTCCTGGAACTCACTCTTTAGACCAGGCTGGCCTCGAACTCAGAAATCCGCCTGTCTCTGCTTCCCAAGTGCTGGGATTAAAGGTGTGCGCCACCACTGCCCGGCTTGAGACAGAATCTTATGTAACCCAGACTGACCCTGAGTTCACTATATATCTGAGGATGATCTTGAACTTCTGACCCTCCTGTCTCCACCTCCCTAGAGCTGGTGTGCACTACCACAACTGTTTTATGCAATGCTGGAGTCTAACTCAGGGTTTCATGAATGCTAGAAAAACATTCTTCAACTAAGCAACACACCCCACCCCTTCTTCCAGAGATTTTATTTGGCTAGCAAAGGGGATCATGGTCATAACCACTTGGAGCCAAAATAAGGAGTGGCCCAAGTGTCTCTTATAGATGATGTTCTCAGGACACAAGGGTAGAGGATTCCTGGCAAGCTCTGACAAAGAACCCAAGATCTGATCCCACTTCCCAAGCTGTGTAACAATAGTCCTCTCTGGGCCTTTGTCTGGCACCAAGTGAGATACATCCTCCAGGTTCTCCATTGCTTAGTATTTTTGCACATCCCTTACTGGACACATATCTCCTCCCACTTCTACACACACAAGCCAACCAATCCCCAGCCTAGACTATGCGGCTTTGTAACCCTTTTCTTCTGTCTCCAGCTCCCACCTCACAAGAAGTTACCCTAGCTATACACTCTCACAGTTGATCTGGCAGAGGACTTCATGGGAATCGTATCCAGCCTTAGTCTGAGACCATAAGGTCCGTTAGGACTGAGACCACATCCCTCTTGTTCACATCTGTATCCACAGTGCCTGGTATCCTTGTAGGTGCTCCCTAATGCTTACCCTTCGACGGTCTGAGTGAATATTCTGAGTCTATTTAGTATTTAGTATGCATTATAAATACCCCAAATCTATTTCATTTTAGGAAATCTACAGTGGTAATTATCTGATGCTATGTCACAAACTATTGCTCAAACTTATCTGCTTTTTTTTTTTTAAAGAAAAAAAGGATCTCTTATTATTTATATTTCTATAAAATTCAGACAGGGTCCATATGGTTGATTTGTCTCTGTTCCAGGCCTGCGACCTTGGGTCTACGAGCCAGGGGCTAAATCTTCTGTAGATTCAGTTCACCAACTATATTGATTGTCTTGGTTGGCTGATGGTCTACCGGGAGATCTCAGTCAGAACACCCTCACATGACATCTGTATTACTTATGCTTCCTCACAGCATGGTGGCTTGTGTCCTTTGAATGAAGAAAGCTGCTCATTTTTTGTGACACAGCCTTTAAGGATCTCAGAGCATCACCTGATCTCTACTTCTGTTCATTAGAGACAAGACATTAAGCTCAGCACACATTCAGAAGAAGGGGAATCAGACTCAGATATTCACAAAAGGATGGCAGAGAACTTGCAAACATACTTTAAATTCATGATGGGCATTGGGCAAACATGAAAGACAGGTATCATTAGTGAAAAGGAAGTATTGTAAAGAGACCTTCTACTCTATTCTGGTTCTGCCCCTTGTCTCTGTGTGGGCTTGGGACTTTACACCCTGAGATTCAGGCTTCTTTGTTTACACCATGAGAAGGTGGCAGCTGTTGCTTTCTGGTGGTGTTTGCGTGACTCTTCTTACATCCGTGAGTTTAGGATGAGCTGGGCCTAGCTAACTTTCTTAGAGCCATGGAACCTGGCCTTCTGGAAACATCCCCAGCATTGACCATGCCTCTGAAGGTGATAAAAGGTTGTGACTGAACCTCAGAGAGAAGACCTGACACTGTGAGGAACTTTAAGGAACCAATGGTGAAGAGCTAAGGGCCTGAGGATTCTCTGGGGTCTTTTCTACTCTTGCTTTGGGTGCACGGCTTTAATCCTAGCAGTCTGGAGGCAGAGGCAGGAAAATCTCTGAGTTTGGGACTAACCTGGTCTACATATCAAGTTCCAGACCAACCAGTGCTATGTAATGAGATCTTGTCTATAAGTAAGTAAATAAATATGAATGAGTAAGCCATTAAGCAGCATTCCTCCATAGTTTCTTTCTTGAGTTCCTGCCATGACCTCCCTCAGTAATGAACTGTGACCTAGAAGTATAGACCAAAATAAATCCTTTCCACCCCAAGTTGCTTTGGGCCAGTGTCTTATCACAGTAAGAGATGAAATTAGGGTAGAGGGGATACTTGTAGCAACCTAAACACACACACACACACACAGCTTCACCTCCCAAAGGTTGGGCCATGGCCAAACAGCACCATCTGGGGACATATGGGTCTTTGGGTAACCTTTAGTATCCAAACTATGTATCTGTCAGGAACAGAAACACTTCTCCCAGATAACTGCTATTCATACCAACTACTGGTAGGGGGAAAGAAAGTCTTAAATTGCAAACTCAGCTGTAGACCCTTGGTAAAGTTCTTTGGGAGTTACCTGCAGATCTGTGCTACTGGTAAAGGAGAGGGTATGTTGGGTCTCCAGAGTCCACGCGTCACACACAACTGCACTAATACTGGGCAGGTCGACACCTCCCCAAACACGGCCTCCCACTTTTATGTTGCTGTCTTGGTCCCACGATTGGGAAGGCTCATGTCTCCAGCCAGATGCCCAGGGATTGGGACATCCAAAGCCAGAATTAGGAACACACTCCCAGGATCCCATGCAAGCAACAAAGTGCGACAGAATGACTCCTAACCTCTACCCCTTAAGGAGCACTGCCAGAGGGCTGAGTTCATCCAGTGTGATCTCTTGGTTGACAGATGGGGAAACTGAGTCCTGCAAAGGGGAGGGATTTACTGAAAGTCCCAAAGGAAGACAGGCGCAAACGCTATCTAGAACTCGGGTCTTCCAGGTCAGTATTCTTGCTTCCATAGCGGAGGTGTCCTTTCAGGAAATTCCCAACCGACCGCTGCAATTCCTTCCGCGCTAGGAATCCCCCAGGAGTTTGCTCTGTGTGGCAAGTTATGAACTTCCTCCGCAGCTCTGCAGTTCTCAGCGCCCTAAGAGAGAGGTGAGAAGGGAAAGAACATACAGGGCATCCCTGCAATAACTTGTAGCTGGGGGGTCCGGGAGTGGCGGCAGTACGAGGATGACCCGGTGGGAATGCGCTGGCCCTTTAAGGGGGGGACGGAGCGCATGCGCGGCGCGGACTAGAGTCGAGCCGGGTGGGCGGCGGGGGGGCTGGGGACCCGGCCGGCGGCAGCGGTGGCTTCTGCTTCGCCGAGCCGGGACGCAGCGATCGGCCGATGGGCTGCACCTTCTCGTGCTGTTGCTCTCCCCGGGGATCCACGCACCCGCGCCCGCCCGGGCTTTGTCAGTCGATTCCAGCCGCCGCCGCGGGCGAGCCTGAAGACCTGCGCTCGCTCCCCGCAAGCCCAGCTTCGCTCAGCCTGGCCGCGGGAGCCCTTAGCGCAGCATCCTTTGCCGGCTCAAGCTGCAGCTGGTGGCCAGCGGCGAAGCTGCGGCTGGAGCCTGCCGCTCAGTGACCTCAGCCCGGTCCCCGAGCGTCGCCCGAGCCGCTCTCCACAATGGCTGAGCTTGGGGCTCCGCGCCCCGCTTTGGCTCGGCTGGGACCGTTCCACACCAGGTGCCCCCGGTGCCCCCGCTAAGCCACGCCAGGCCGGGTATCGCAGGGCCCGGGCGCCCCTTGCCCTCGCCCTCGCCTCCCCGCCGCGCCCTTCCTCTCCCGCCCTCTCCACTGCTGCTCCCCGGGCTAGGGGCTAGGAGACCCAGACAAAGCCCCACTTTGTGAGGGAGGCAGGCTTGGAATGTGCGCGGCGGCGCGCGCCCCCTCCCCGCCCCACCAGCTGCGAGTCTTAGCTCCCAGGAGGGTCGCGACAGAGAAGTCACCCTGGGTATCGCCCTCTACCCTTGCATCCCCGGCCCCCGTGGTCCAGACTTGGAGCTCACGCGGGCCCCCTCCGCTCGCGCCAGTGTGAGTGAGCAAGGATTTCGTAGAAGAATTTGTTCTCTCCAAAACTGGGAGTGGTCACCGGTGCCTTGGTCCGCCTTTTCAGCGTAGCTGCAGGTCTGAGCAGTCTGGCCTCAGTCTCCCCACCCCGACCCCCACTTTTCTCCTCTCGGCCATCCTAGATCGCTGTAGGTCATTGTTCTCGCTGCCAAATGGGGGTGATTTGTACAGGCTGCCAAATTGGGGTGTGTTCTCTTTATCCTGTTTTCCAAACAAAACAAGGCTTCTAAGGCCGACCCTGGGCAACCCACCTGGCCATCACTCCAGGTTGATGCGCTGAGTCTTACCAATTGGTATTTTATTGTACAGGAGCCACGCCCTGGTTTCTTAAAGGCGCCAGGCACTGTTTGGCCATGTGTTATCTTTATAGCGGGTGTGTGGGAGGCCGCCTGTGAGGCACTTATTTTTTCCCGCCTCCTAATCATCCTCCCACCCCCGTTGAGGATTTAGGGATGCCAGGGGGAAAGAAGGTAGTCCCAAGTGGCAGCAGCAGTGCTTCCCCGAACGCAGCTGCCACCACCGCTGCTGCTGCTGCCGCCGCCGCTGCCCACTCTGGCATTAAACGTTTGGAGACCACCGAAGGGGCCTCAGCACAGAGAGACGAGGAACCCGAAGAAGAAGGGGAAGAGGACCTACGAGATGGAGGTGTCCCTTTTTTCATCAACCGAGGTGGACTGCCAGTGGATGAGGCCACCTGGGAAAGGATGTGGAAGCATGTGGCCAAGATCCACCCAGACGGAGAGAAGGTGGCCCTGCGGATCCGTGGGGCCACCGACCTGCCCAAGGTAAGACACGGAGGGGCCAGGTACAATGAAGATGAGTTTTATTGACCTTGGAGCTAAGAAAGTAACCCACACTTACCTTGTTGCTGCTGGATGAATTAGAGGGACCTTGTTGTGGTAGGTGCCACCTGTCCTGAACTTTCTTTCCAGTGCTTTGGAGTCATTTGATGGGGGAGGCTTATCCCCTATCTCCAGGAGGCCCTCCCCCCATGGCTTCTTGAGCAGGACCACGAATGAACTAGAGAACTGGGGTAGCTTGGCATCGCTTTGGCTCAGGACACTTGAGAAGCCAGAAAACTATGAAACTAATGATGACTGGCTGAGAAAGTACAGGGGCTTTGTAGGATGAGAAAACATTTTCCTACATTGTCGACTGAGTTTGACCAAGCATTCCAAAGGAAGTGCAGTGTGGGTTCCCTATTTAAGATGAGAAACTCAAAAGTTACATGAGAGATAGTAGAGTTGAGATTCCCACACCAGGTCTTGGGGTTCCATCTGCTCCCCTCCTCTGGTGGGGCACCAGGTTCAGTGGCGTTAGCAGTGACCCTGTGGGGAAGAGGTAAGTTAAATATTCTCCTGCCTTGACTAGAATTCATCCACCACGACAGTGCCTCTATAGGGCTGCCGAGCAAGGAGAGCCTCTGTCTCATTCATCTTTGTCTTCTTGAGGTCTCCTGTGTGCCTGGCACGGGGTGGACACTTATGTGTGTTTGCTAAGTGAAAGGACATTTGGGATGTGCTGTGCTGAGCATGTGCAGTCCACGAGCGTGTGCGTGTGTGTGTGTGTGTGTGTGTGTGTGTTTAATGTTTATGGTTCAGTCCAAGAAAGCACTGCTCCAAGTACCGAGGCCACTGGTCAGAAGTCAGAGCCTAAGGGTTAGCCTGAAGGAAGAGAGGGAGAATAATTACTGATACACAGAAACCAGGCCTGTTTTTCTCTTGCTGGTTTATTGGTAGAACCATCAGGGGAAAAATGTTTTGGGGAAAAGATAATCTGAGGTCAAAGGTTGAGCTGCTGCCTAATGTTTCCCAGGGGACTTGCTTTTGGACAGCTACATCATCCTCTCATTTATTTAGCTAATCTGAAACTGGACATTGTTTCCACTGTCTTAGCCTTAAAATGAATACTGTGCAGAACATTCTAAAACACAAATTCGGGCACCCAGCTTTGATTTTTAAATATCTGAGCAAGAAAGTATGACATCGTAGGTTTGGGGTACTGTTTTAGACCACCTACCTGCCCGTATGAGCTCAAGGCAATCCCCCGCACCCCTCCCCCAGCCTGCTTGAGTCACAGCTCTCTTATCTGTAAAATGGGTTGGTAGTGGAGAGGGTGAAATGAGAAACTATGTGTTAATCGTCAAACTGCAGGCCAGGACTTTGTGAGGAGAGAGATGAGATGCCATTCAGAGCATCACACACATGCTCCACAGTGTCTGGCCCTCTTGGTTCTGTCTGAATTGGACCATAGGAAGGTGGCAGAATGGTCAGTGCTTTGGAAGACTCGGACCATCAGTAACTTCAATAGTGATCAGTCACTAATGTCATCACGTTCGGAAAGGGCGTGTTTGAACGAATGAAGCTGTAAGGGAAGAAAGTATGGAGACAGGAGAAGGAGTTGCGACTTGTTAAGAGGTTTTGGACATTTTGAAGCCTCTGGGAAAGTGTCTCAGATTGAGGAAGTGAGGCTCAGCTCATTACTTTGGCTTAGGGAACCCTTAGAGTGCGGGAGATGTGGAGGAGCCCTAGAAGCTTTGGAGAAGAGCATCAATATTGGGTGTCATACTGGGAGCTACAGAAAGGCCTGACCCTGACTTGTCCCATGTGGCCTGCTGCAGAGGTCACACTGTCCCATGATGGGCCCTGGAAGAGTTTCTTAGGATACACAGTGTCTTAACAGACTGAGCTAAACATTAACATTAGGAGATCATTTCTCACACAGTGATCCATTATCTGGCATCTTTACAAGGAAGAGAACTGGGAACACCACATCTATGGCAGCTGCCAAGAGGGGCTGGGATGTGTCCCCCCTCCCCATTTTGCTACAGCGTCCCATGACCCCACCCACCTCCCCTGAGTTTTACAGGCTAAGTCCCTGCAGGAAGCTGGATCCACAGCAGCAGGGCAGTGCAGTAAAAGCCCTGGAGGGGAAGCCATCATGTTCTCTCACCCTTGTTATCTTGTAATTACTTACAAGAGGAGGCGGTGTCCTTGCCCCTCAGCATCCCCAGCTGTCCGTGGATCAGCAGCAATGCCCCTTTCATGGGGATGAACTGATGGCGGAAAGTGTGTAACACCTCATTAGGTGAGCATCTCAGGTCCCCAGTGGTGCACAGAGTGGGCATGCAGGTACTTGCCACCTCTGCAAGAGTAATGTCAAACAACAGTTTCTACAAAGATTCAGAAGCCAGCAGCAGGCTATGCTCCTGCATAAGAATATCTCCTTGCGGTTTCCAGCCACTGTTCCCTGTGAAAGCCCAGCAACCATTTACCTAAATCTGGCTGCTGTAGGCCTAGCTGTGGCTTTGGCCACTGAGCACCTGGATAGGAATCTAGGCATCTCTAGATGGCCGGATCGCCCAGGGCAGTGTGTGCTGAACAGTCTTTGGCTCATATCTGTAGCCAGGTATTGGACAGTGTTCTGAAGCATTGCTTGCAATAGCTCAATGATGCCTGCCAAGGTGGGTTCTGTTACTACCCTTTCATGAGTGAGGTGCATTCCTCTATGAGGCACCTGAGGTATCACTGTTCAGAAGTTACCATGAAACCATAGAGCTGGATTCCATAGCATGGCTGGTTCTGTGTGCTGTGTTCACCACTAAGTCTTCCTGTAGGATTGTCCTTGAACCCTGGACTGTCTGGTTCTTGGACTAGGCTTTGCCCTAGTAAGGTAGTTTCCAAGGCCATGAATAAGATCCTAGGTCATTTCTGACTCTTCTTCCATAGTGGCCTTCTTGCCAGGCTCTTTGTGTGGCAGGTATCCATGATGCTTTTGTAGGTATTCCCCCCCCCGCCACCACCCCCACCCCGTTCCTGGCTTGAGTCTGTTCCCAAATCTCTCTGCCTGAGCTTTGTCAAGTGGTTGTGCTGTGGCTCCTTCCATGTTCAGAGTGGCTCACGAACGGGTGCATTCAGTTACACAGCTCCAGTTGCTGGGACCTACTTATCAAGAGGGGGTGACTCTGCTACACTGAGATTACCACCACCCCCCGAGATCTGGTGACTTGGGTGGATGTGCATACCCTCACTCAGGATGGCCAGCCAGCCCCTTGAACAGTGATCAGGCAAGTGAAGGCAGGGCTCATCCTGAGTTTGTCTCGTGCTGGTGGCTGTAAGTGACAGTGACAGTTTGAAGATGGAAGCAATGTAAAAGGAGAAATAACCTCTCTAGGCTGTGGTGTCTGCTGCTAGACAGGAAGCAAAGGGTCCTGGAAAGAAGAGAGGGGAGAAAGACATGTTAGATGGCATCCCCGAGCCAGGACCCTTCCTTCCTGCATCTCCACCCTGTGGAGTGAGTGAGGCAGTATCGACTAGAGACACCACCCTGGTCTCCTACCATTCAGAGCACCCTAGAGACAAGTGTATGGTGAGAACTATGTGTTACTTCCCTTCCTGATCAAACCTAGCCACAACTATGGTTGTTGTTTTTAAAACTGATTTTAAAATCAGTTGTTTGATTTAAAATCCTTTGTAGGCCCAGCCTACGAAGGACGAATCCTTCCTCCTCCATAGAGCCCCACCCTGAACATCCATACCAAGGACACTGGATACCCCTTCTGTTTACTCCAACCCGTACATTTGCACCTAGGTGGGCATGGGCAAGCTCCAGGTGGCCTTGGAGGATCCAATGGCAACCTACTGGGAAAGGGTAGGAATGTACTGCTCAGGGATGGAGTGGGTGGGGAAGGCATTGGAAGTAAGACCTGACCCATAATTACCTTGTCCCACTGCCACACTCCTTGACTGTTCAGGTTGGTGCTTTGGAAGCCCTGGCACACCTGTCATGCCGGTGAGGTGGATGACACCCCTTGCTGAGGTTATATCCACCTGTCTAGGACAGATCCCCTAGCTTAGAGTACCACCTGGTAAAATGGAACACTGAGAAAAACAGTTTTAATCTAGTCCTTGAGCCAGAGTGTACTAGTCTGGTTTTCATTGCTATAACAAAATACCTGAGTCAGGACACTTATGAAGAAATTAGGTTTATTTAGCTTGCAGTCTTGGGGACTGAAGGGGCCCCTGTTCAGACTGGGGTAAGGTCTAATGGTGACAGATGGGATCGTGACAAGAACATAGAGAGAAAGATCACACTGGAAGCAAGAGCCAGAAGAAAGGGGAGCTGTGTATTACCCCTTTGATGACAACCCTGAGAACTACCTTCTTCCTCTCCAAGAGCACACCTCCAGTTCCCTAATACCTTCATCTAGAGCCCACTCAACATTACCAACCCAAGAACAAAGTCTCAACACTTTTGCCACATCCAAGCCATAGACCAGAGTGAACCCCAAACCCAAACAAATTAATCCTAAATCAGACATTCTCACTAAGCATTAATTAATATATATTTTAAATTTAGTCAGTGGATCCTGTTGTGCTTTCTAAAATTATTTAATAGCATGAAATTCCAAGGTCAACATAAGCTCCACATTAGAAGTGCAGTCAGGTGTCAGGGCTGGCTGAGCTGGGGCCTTGGGAGGAGGCTTGGAAGGAGGGATTGCCAGGGAAAATAGCTCAGAGGTAGGAGCCTCCTCAGGCTCCCCAGGGTGTTGCTGCTGGGGGGCTGAAAGCTCCAGGGTGTGCCTCTCCATGTGACAGGGATTTTTCTCCATCTGTCCCTAGATTCCCATACCAAGTGTGCCTACTTTCCAGCCGACGACACCCATCCCTGAGCGCCTGGAAGCCGTGCAGCGCTACATCAGGGAGCTGCAGTATCCTCTTGGGTCCAGAGCTGTGACCACCACTTAGTGACAACCCCAAAGATCAAATGGGGCCTGGAGGGGGATCCGCAGGGCCAGCTCCCTCCCAACTTCAGAGCTGCTATTCACTGGCATCGCTGGTCCCTGGAGCTACTGAGGCTCTGTCTGAGTGCCGGACTCAATCCAGCTTCTCCAGCACCATGCTGTGTGTGTGTGTCTGTGTGTCTGTCTATGTGTGTGTCTGTGTCTCTGTGTGTGTGTCTGTGTATCTGTCTGTGTCTGTGTGTGTCTGTCTGTGTGTGTCTGTCTGTGTCTGTGTGTGTCTGTCTGTGTGTGTCTATGTGTGTGTGTACAGGAAGATAAGGGGGCTCCTAAGTACCTTGCTGAAGAAAGGGGGTGTCAGCTGTAATTCATCCTGCTCCAGCCAAGGGACAGAAGCAGCTCTTTGGGGCCACTGCAGTGCTCCATTTGGGGGGGTGGGAGAGGGACAAGGATCTCTGCACTAAGATCTAACATCCACATCTTAAAGTTTTCTCCTAAGTCTTGGCATTTTTCTTCCATGGCCAGAAGCCAGTTACCTTATGTCTCTGTCCTGTGTCCCTGGAGCTTCTGCCCAAGAGCTATGTATGTGTCCTGGGTCCTGTGCTCCTTATTTACTTGCTCCTTGTGGCTCATACAGCTTGCTTTCTTAGACACCCAGGACCACCAGCCCAAGGGTGGCACAACACACAGTGAATGGTATGGGACCCCCTCCCTGCATCAATCAGTAATTAAGAAATTTCACCACAGGTCAGTCTGGAGGGGGCATTTTCTCAATTGAGGTTCCCTGTTCCTAAATGACTCTAGCTGGTATCACACTGACATAAAAGTAGCTGGCACAGAGGAAGTAGTGGTGGCCCCTCCAGCCTTCTTAGTTGTTTGGAAAGCCCAGCACTGCCAGGAACTGTCTCCAGCTAGGGCTGCTTTCTCAGCACTGCTGGGATGACTGCCCACTCAGTGTCCTCCCTGAGACAACAGACCAAGAGGGAACAAGGACATTGCTAAAGAGCAGGGGAGAGGGGCTATGACAGTGAAGCAAACCCCATGCCCTATCGTCCCCCTCTTCCTCAAGAACAAGTCCTAAGTGTCCTGCAGGGTGCTTTGTGGCAGATGTTCTATGGGGCTTCGGAAGCCATCCTAGGGTCTGGGCTGGCAGCCGAGGGAACGGTATCTAT
Organism: Rhynchomys soricoides; assembly: GCA_019843965.1. NCBI lineage: Eukaryota > Metazoa > Chordata > Mammalia > Rodentia > Muridae > Rhynchomys > Rhynchomys soricoides. Next base: position 14,328,953 of record JADRCH010000018.1, on the reverse strand, counting down.
AGCCTTCCAGATCAAGCCAGGAAGTCCTTAACCAGTGTCCCCAGGTACAATCACACAGGGACACAGTTCTTTGAAATTAAGAAGAGCAGACCTCTGACAGGGTAAGTACAAAGCCACTGGGTTTGCTCCCTTAGGGAACTTCTGTGGTTTGCCTTCTAGTGACAGCTTAAGGGGTTGACAGGGACTTTTCTGAGGAAAGCCAGCCATGGGATGGGGGAAGGGTGCTACCCTGGGGCCCTAAGGAAGGAAATCCCAATGAGATAGGCACCCAAGGCTGATGAAAGGAAGCACAGTTGAGCTAGTAGGGTAACCCCCTAGCCCCCCCCTACCCCTTGCCTGGTTGTGGGTAGATAGGTGCTGTGGGGGGATGTGGGGGGGGGGTGCGGGAAGAACATTTTCCTTTCCTTGACGCCTCCCCTGTACTCTGCATTATGTGGTACAGACAAGAAAACTGCTTCTCTCACCCCCCTAGCCATCATGACTCAGCATGCAGACTTGAACTGAATCTCTTGTTCTAGACAGTTTAAGTTGCTTATATACTTAACCGTAGGAAAAGATCCTGAGTGGCTTATCTGTTTAATTAATTGCCCCCTCTCGAAGCCCTTGGGTGGAGCTGCGTTCTCTACTCCCGGACTTTGCTCCTGTCCTTCAGTTGCTGCTGTGTGCTGATGCCCCATTCCGTCCTTTGGTAGGATGCAGGTGACCCAGGCAAAGCAGCAGCTAGGCTGAGTCCCTAGACCTGGAGGATATTTTGGAGGAGAGGCTGTTTTGATACGGCCTAAATTCCGAGTTCAGGGGTAGGCAGGCAAGCCAAGCGACACCTGTCTGCCTGCGATCCTACATCCAGGCTGCACAGAGTCTTTTCCATCCGTTAGCAAGTTCTTTGGGCAGCTTTGGCTAGATGAGGCTATCAGCTGTGCTCAGGACGGGACCCCATCAATGCCAAGCTTTCTCCCCTCCCAAGTCCTACCGCCATAGGAGAAGGCATGTGCTCTTCAGATCTCGCATCCATTCATGCTCCCCTCCCCCAGTCTTTGAGCAGCAGCCAGGCCAGGAAAGAGGAAGTGAAGGGAAAGAAGGACAGACAGTAGGCCGACTTCCTGATCCCCAGAGGTGGCCTCCTTACCCCCTCAGACTTTAGACTTGGAAACACCAGGCCTGGGGGAAGGCAGCCTGGAGCCAAGTCTCTGCCCCAGTCTTTCTGGCCTGAGAGGGTTGAAGACAGTCTCCACACAGCCCCGCCTCCTTTTCTCATAGGCTGATGGACCTGGCCAAGGAAATGACCAAAGAGGCTCTGCCAATCAAATGCCTGGAAGCTGTGATCCTGGGAATGTATCCTTCCTTGGGCCTGGGAGAGACTGGCTCAGACTGGCCCAGCCTTGGCTGCCTGCTGTGGAATAGTAGGGTCCTAAGGGCTTCCTGTGCTAACACTTATTGACCCCCAGCATGGAGCACCTCCCAAGATGGAGTCTCTGTAAAAGGGAGGATCCTTGGGGAGCTCTTCAGCTCAGTGCCTTCTCTTGCTACCTTCCCAGGCCGGCTGGATAGCTTGTTTATGAGTCCCACGGTCAAGGTGACCCTGCTTTTGGAACTCCAACACTGAGTCCAGCGTTATAGCCCAGCTGTTGTGCCATTTGTAAGAAACGCTCCGGGAGAAGCTGCAGAGAGGCCCAGTGTTGGCACACCCAGGCAGTGCTGATTTATAGAGATGACAGGGGTTTTGGAAGCAGAACTACCTACCTAAAAAGATGTGCATGGTTTCTCAGCCAGTCCAGCAAGGGCAAAGGGGCACCTAGGAAGGCCGACAAGCTCCCAGGAGAAGAGGTCCTCTGCAGGACCCAAGTCAGGGCTGGGGAGTGGGACAGGTATATATGGCCAGTTGGTCTTCAGAAGATGGCCATTTAGGGGCTCTTGGGCACACATAACCACCCTGACCTAACCCTTTCCTTAGCACTTTGGTTCACCAGTTACCTCACCAACAGCATGCCCACCCTGGAACGCTTCCCCATCAGCTTCAAGACCTATTTCTCAGGGAACTACTTCCGCCACATTGTGCTGGGGGTGAACTTTGGGGGCCGCTATGGAGCCCTGGGCATGAGCCGAAGGGAGGACCTGATGTACAAACCCCCTGCCTTCCGCACACTGAGTGAGCTTGTGCTGGACTATGAGGCGGCCTATGGCCGCTGCTGGCATGTGCTGAAGAAGGTAAAGCTGGGCCAGTGTGTGTCCCACGACCCCCACAGTGTGGAACAGATTGAATGGAAGCACTCAGTGCTGGATGTGGAGAGACTGGGGCGGGAAGACTTCCGAAAGGAGCTGGAGCGTCATGCCCGGGACATGCGGCTCAAGGTTAGCATCAGCAGTGGTCCACGGGGTCAGTGCCAATCAACGGCTGCTTCCTCATGGGGTCCCCTCCATGCCTTTATTCGGTTGTCCTGACCAGTAGGGGTTATCTGAGGATGAAGTATCTACTTGGATTCAGGATTGGGGATTATTCAAAGCATGTTCTGTTACTAAAGTTGTCCCTTCAAGGTGGGCAGAGCAAGTACTACTGTAGATGCAGGAAAGGAGTAAGCTGGGTTTGCAGTCATAGGTCTGTGCAGTTGGACATGTGAAGGATGGGTACATGGTACTCCAGATCTGGGTGCTTTGAATGGGAGAAGCAGACCTGGCCTGTCTGAGAATGGGGCAGGATGGGGTAGTGAGCAACCCCACCTCTCTTGTCCATCTCGACTCCTGAGTCCCTAAGCTCCCTGCATGTAACAAAGGACCAGGAGGAGATCAGCAGGAAGGGGAAGGTCCACCTACAGGGAAGACACTGAGGGTAGTGGACCCTCCCCTTCTGTCCCACCACTCAGTGAGTACTGGAGAGTTGGGGGAATCTCATGGACCAACAGCAGTAGACCCAGATCCCAAGGAGTTGGCTCCCATAGGCTTCTAGTAGACAGAATTGGTACGAGAGCTCTCAATCTTCCTAGACTGGAGATACCTTTCCTAAGGCCTGCCAGGGCTCTCCTCAGAGTGGTCAGCCCCTCTGTATTACTCAGCCCTACTGCACTGCTCCCCCCAGTTAACATTGCCTTCCCCTAAGGTAGAAGCAAGCTGTCATAGGCCTGTATTACAGAGGGACTTTTCTGTGCCTGGGCCACTCTTCCCCCTGCTTGGTAAGCCTGCACCTCACCCCCACTTCCACAGCTCCCACTGTTGGGAGCATGGTCATGTTTTCCAGGCAGCAGCAAGTCATAGATAGAGATGGAGCTTATAGATGCCTCTCTTGAGTGCTGTTGATTCCCAGACAGCTCAGCACTGGACTTCTCATGTTGCTTCATTTTCAGCTTCGTCTGAGCTGAGGAAACGCAAAAGCAGGCTGACCATCCTACCTACATAAGGGATGGTTTGGGTTTGGGTTCGGTTTTTGTTGTTGTTGTTGTTTTCTTTCTTTCTTTTTAATGATTTTTTTTTTTTGGTTGGTTGATTGGTTTGCTTTGGTTCTTTTTTTGAATCAGAGATCCAGATCCCAGTCTGACATCTGATTAGCCTGAGATAGTGTCACTGTCATGCTGGTAGGACCTGTCTCAGAGCTCAGCATTTGCCATAACTCCATCTGGCACATTTACCTAGCTTGGGTAAAAAGGTCTTTCTTCAAAGGTGTTTTCCAGTCCTATGACAGTCCAGTGATACCTCCTGCACTATGTTAGGGACCTGTGGGGAGTGGACAGCCCTACTGAGGATCAGCTGCCCCGGTGGCTTTAGTGCCAGGGATGACCCAGAGATGGGGCCACTGGAGGCTTGGAGTGAAGACTGCATAGGGGTGGCTTCCAGGGACTGTAGCTCTAGCAGGACAGAGTGGGCCATGCAGCAGCTCAGAACATCCTTTTCTTTCTTCCTCCCTATCCAGATTGGCAAGGGGACAGGCCCTCCTTCTCCCACCAAGGACCGGAAGAAGGATGTTTCCTCCCCACAGAGGGCCCAGTCCAGCCCCCATCGCAGGAACAGCCGCAGTGAGAGACGGTGAGGAAGGAGATCCAACAAAGTCTTTCCCTTTCCTCTCTTCATTCCTCTCCATGCTTTGCTCTTTGAGAAGTTGTTTGGGATGATGGGTCCAGGTGTTTGTGTGTTGGTAGCCTAACGGCAGTTTGGTACCATTTCCCTAAAGAAAAGGCCCCTCGGCTGTGTCCTGATACCCTGTGCCTGGCCAGATTTGAAAACAGAAGGTCTGAGGCAGGCAGCAGAATGGACTGAGGAGGGAGGAAGGACCCAGTGGGGCTCCCACAAGGCCCTGAGCTCTCCTGAAGTTTGTTGAAAGGGCTCTGTAGACGACCAGAGGCTGAGCAGCCAGGACCGAAGGCTTTGAGCACAACTTCTGTCCCCTAGGGTCTGGGTTTTTGTCTGTCCAAATGGCAAGATTTGCTATTTAAATAGCAGGCCTCTCGCTCTGACTCCCTCCCTCTCCCACATATTATTCTGGCTCTCGCTTTAATTATAATTGTGCCTCTGGAGCCGTCTCTCTGCTGTGAAGTGAGGGGTGCTGAGCAGACCTCTAGTGCTGAAATACTCATTGCTCCTACCTTTGATCTAGAAGGCTTTTGTAGGGAGCCAGCTCGGGGTTGTACTTAAAGCTGTTACCCACAAGCTATACAAGTCTAGTGACCATCATCAGAGGCTGTGTGACTGCAGGAGACCCATCATCTAGGATCTTCAGGCTGGCCACTGGTTCCACAAACACTCCCCACCCTCTGCTGCAGCTGTAAGGGCCCCTTAGAGGAGGGAGCCAGTGGGACATCTCTCCCTCCCTTCTCCCCTCCCCTTCTCTATTTCCCTAGTAACCACTGGCTCCTCTTCTGTATCCTCTCATTTTCTTCCTGCAGGCCTTCAGGGGAGAAGAAGCCTGCAGAGCCCAAAGCCATGCCAGACCTCAGTGGGTACCAGATCCGGGTGTGAGGCAGATGCCAGCACACTCAGGCCTCCTCTCCGTCTGGAGGCCCAGACCTACCTGCACGAAAGAACCTACTTCATTCAGGCAGGGACTGGTGATGGGGTGGGCTTGGGGTAGGGGGCAAGAAGGCTGCCTTGCCATTCAGCCCCAAGTGACTTCGCCTCCCATGAAGCCAAGCCCCTAACTTTGGGCCAAGAAGCAGTTAGTATTTTATTTGGAGTTTTAGTTCTATAACAGAAGTATAAGGTTTTTGAAGGGAAAAACAAATGGATATGTTGGTAGCTGTCAGGGTCTGCTCTCTCGTTCTCTGAGCACTGCGTGGCTTGGGGGGGAGGGATGCCTGGTTCTGTGGTGCTCCTTCTCTCAACAGTGATCAGGATTTGTGAGCCTCGCCAGCCAGTGGGGTGAGGGTGGGGTGGGGTGGGAATGGAGGTGTTTTCTCCAGCTGGACCTGTCCTGGCAGAATTATGACCCAGGGAAAGGGAAGCAGGGTAGGAATTCTCCTGAGAAAGGTCTATTTTTCAAATCAGGAACTGGGCAGAAGCCACATCTGCCTAAGGTGGAAGCCTGTGACCCAGGAGAGCCTTTTAGACAGCACTGTGCCCCCCTCCCCAACATCCCCCTCCATCTTCACCATGGCCAGTTTGGGATTAGGCTATAGGAGAACCAGGAGCATACCATAGCAGGAAGAGTTCTGGCCCCTAGCACATCTGCTGGTTCCGGCTAGTCTTGACTATTGCTGCAGCCTAGGGGCTCCCTGCAAAAAGGCTGGGCTTTGTAGAGAGCCCAGACTTGTACTGGGGACACCATGACCTTAAGAAACTTGGCTGGGCGTGGAGTAGTTGAGTGGAGCCCTCTAGTTGTGTGGGAGTGGGCTCTTCTCTCCTCTTCTAATAATCTCAGTACTTGCTGGAGAAACAAGACCAGACCAGGCTGCCTATCCCCCAGGGCACCTTCCCTGCCTTAGCTACCTATTTAAGCTTGGAGGAGCTGCCAGTTTTAGCAGCTCCTTGGGACACAGACATGGGGGGAGCTCAAGCAATAGTTGTTGTCTGTCCCCTGGCCCTGAAGCACAAGATCCCTGGTAAGAAAGTGGAGTGTGGAGAGAGGCTGTCTGGGCTGGGGGAGGAGAGCCAGCTCTTGAGTTGGGAGTGTAAGTGAGAAGGGCTGAGGGAGGCAGTTCAGGATGGGACTGTGTGGGGACCAATTTCCCTGCAACACAGGTGGCACTCGACAAGTTGCGGAGGCTTAAGGGGCTTTACTGAGAGGTGGAGTCAGCTTGGGCAGCTGCCCATAAGGCTGCAGAGGGCTGAGGGCTGGCTTGGATAAGAGCCAGAGACCTAGGGACTCAAATGCCTACAGGATCAGCGGTGACAAAGAGGAGGACTGGGTGGGGACTGTGTCCCACCAAAGAGAGCATATCCCATTAAAGTGGGATGCTGCCATTGTACTGTCCCACAGTGCAGACCCTACAGGGTGTTGGCCTTTTTCTTCTTCTTAATTTTTTTAGGCCAGGGCCCTGAATTAATACATGAATTATAATTTTTCAAAGTTGTCAGTTCAAGAAATGATCACCATAGCTGAGAGAGTACCAGTCCAAAATGTCTGGGATAGAGAGCGTGGCTGATTGTGGGGAGACCCCTACTGCACTGTGGGTGGAAAATGTGACAGTTTATAGAGTTTCCCAAAGGCAGCAAGTGCCACTTCCTGTGTCTCCTTCCTGGCCCCATCCTGCAGGCAGAAGCTGTGTTTGGGCTTGTTGGGTCACTGGAGTGGGTAGAGTGGAAAAGAAAGGTGAAACTCTTCCAGTCCAGAAATGGATGGTGGCTGGGAGGAGGAGGAGGAGGAGGAGGAGGAGGAGGAGGAGGAGGAGGAGGAGGAGGAAAAAGAAGAGGAGAGATGCCCTTGTTGGTGACATGTGTAACTGCTCATCACACCAACAGGCACCATAGGAGGCTGGCTGTTTAGTCCTTTGTCTTGCCTGGTTCCTCCTGGGGTCAGGGGGCCCTTGGAAAGTGCATACACTTCTCCTAGGCTACACCCCTAGCCAGACCCATGAAAGGACATGACACTATTTGATCTCATAGTTCAGGAAGTAGGGATGGTAGTCCCTGTAGCTCCCATGCCTACCTTGAGAAGTGCAAGACTGGACAAGATCTTTTTTGGATCTGAATGTGGCTGCTTATCCTTGGGACGGCAGCCCTGTGTGTCTCTGGGAACTTCAAGATACAACAAAATCTGGGAGAAAGGTGTGAGGAGAGCTGGAGTCAGGTGTATTTGGAGAACATCTCCAGGTCCCAGAGCCTTAGGACAAGAGCTCTGAGCCCCAGTTCTTCTGAGGCCCAGGAAAGGAAGCAAGCAGGTGGAGCCCTGACTTGTTCAGGATATGAGGGAGCAGCTGATGGACAGGGGTACACACACCCCTGATGTTCACCTCTCCCAAACTAAGGGCCTCTGGCCTGTGGAGACTGTCAAAGGCTGTCATAGGCCACAGTGGTGCTTTTTTATTTATTTTTTACTCTTTCTCATATGTAGCAAGCCACCCTTCCCTCTGCGGCCATTTGCGCAGGCTGTGCTCTCTGGGGCTGGCCTGGCTGTCTGGTTTCCGGGGAGGCAGAGGCAGGGACTTTGAGGCCTTAGTCACCATCCATGACATCACCTCATCTCACTTCCTATAAGAGACAGGGCTCTGGCAGATGTCTCCAGACCTCCTGACTCAGACCAGCCTTTCAACTTCTCTGTCTCACCCTCAGGGGCTGCTGGCTGAAGAGGGTCAAGGTGAGGTCAAAGGAGGCTGGCTGGAGGTGGCATGGGCAGAGGTTCCTTGTGCTTGGTGTCAGGTCAAAACCCTAGGAAGCTGGCTCCGGAGAACCTTCCTCTCCATCAGCTACCTGCCAGTCTTTTCCCCTAACATTTCCATGCTCCCCTGATCCCTCATGCTAACCACCCATCCTTAGTGGGCATGGCCAAGTGGGCAGAACAGCAGCCTGCCGGCCCCAGACTTGATGATGAAGCCTAGAGACTGGGTACTGAGGAGCAGACTCAGGAAATTGACCGTGGCTGATGTCTAGTCCAGTCATATCATGCCCTGACCCCTTTCCAGCTGGGAAGATGTCCTGGCTCAGAGGAGTAGGTCTAATGTTAGCTGTGCAGGCTTTGTGCCCTGAGGTCTATGCCCGTGTACCCCCCCCCCCCGGCTTTCCTGCCTGGAATGAGTTCGGGCTTAACACATCGCCGCCCCACCCTGACATGCTGTGTCATGACCTGTCATGAGTGCAAGGATGTGCAGCTGGGGACCAACAAGCGACAGGTGTAAAGGGTAAGGATATTCTGTGGAGGAGTGTAGGTGAGAGCTAAGGATTCACCCTATTGGGTACCACAGCCTCCTGCCAGCATCTCCAGCTGGGTGAGGCTGCCACCGTACTAGCTGCAAGTCCTTTGCTAGGACTCTCTCACTCCAGTTCGGAGCTTTGGGATCCCAAGCTTCCTTGTAAAGTCTGAAAAGAAATCTGGGTACACTTGACCCCTGGGCCATTGGTGGCAGACCGCCATCCCCTGTGCTTTGTTGGGCTCTTATGTTGTCCCTGATGCCATTATTCGGTCCTTGTGTCAGTATTACCCCTGCCTTTCAGTGCACACTCTGTCTCATTCCTTTCTCACCTTCCCCTGAAATAAATAAAGTCTCCCAGCTCCCATCATATGGGCTGGCAGAAATCACATGAAACCTTGTCTGCTTTCCTTTGGGAGCTGCAGCCCAGGCCCATTCCCACCCTCATCAGCCACTCTGGTTGCAGGAAGAAGCCAAGATCCCAAGCAGATGGGAGGTGAACCAAACTGGGGAACAGGAAGCCTCCTGGCCCTGGATTCTGACTCTTAGCCTGTCAAGGCTGTTCAGCTCCTCCTAGCCCTAATTTGGAATCAGGTTTCCCATTCAGCTGTGCGGTGCCTCTTCCTCACCCAGCTCTCAGAATATAGCCAGGCCATAGCTCTCCACAGTCAATCAGGATAAAGGAGAAAATTCATTTCAGGAAACCACAGCCACCAAGATCTGAAGTTCCTTCTCATGAGTTGCCCGTCCACAGCTCTGAGAAAACCTCTGGTCCCACCATTTTGTCCTTTGGCTCTAGACCTCTTAGTCACCCACACTAAGGCAAGTGCCACATTGAAAACCAAACCATCACACACAAGAATTATCTGTTAGAGCCCACAGCCTTTGTCAGCCAAAATCATTCCTCACGTCTCTCCTTGGGCTTAACAGTAAAAACCTCAGACTTGTAAGAGAGGGGGCCATGTCACAGACCAGCCAAACCCCACCCAGTCCTAGCTAGGACAGTGTAGCACAGAAAGCCTCTGTCATTTGCAGTGGTTGTGGTCAGCATGGCAGCTGGAGAGGAGATTGATCTGTTAGTATCTGGGAGTGGCTTAAACTATACGCTTAGAGATAGTTGTGTTGCCAGCTAAACTATACCCCCAGATTTTAAAAAAAAAAAAAAAAGGCAAAAAACCAACCACAACACTACACAAAGGTAACCAGAATTTGTGAAAATGGTGAATGCATGGTATTCCATGGAGATGTGCTGTTTAAACATGTAATTCCAGTTACAGTGAAACACTTCAGAGAACTTGGTAGGAAGCCCCAGTGGTACAGGCCCACACTGGGCCAACTGCTCTTGAACTGAGGGATAGGGATGGCCTGGGGTGAGCCTAGGCCATCATGGTCATGCTACACCAGTTCCATAGAATGCAGATATGTTGTTGCTGACCTCTGGGTTACCCAGAACCCAGTTTCCTGGGGGAAAGCAGTTACTTTTTTCTCTGCTGTTGGGGTTCTCCCAGGCACATAGTCTGGCCCTATCTCATTTAGGCATATGACTAAATTGACTTTTCTCAAAAGCCCTAAAGAGATTGATGGACTGACTCCTTCCCATCTGCCAGGACCTAGCATTTTGACTGCTGCTGTGGAGGGCAGTGGCAATAGAAAGCAATTGTCATACCAAGGACTAAGATTGACCCAGATGCAGGTTGCCTGGCAACACTTAGTGTTTGCCAAGGTGGGGTGGAGAACCCGCTGTCAAGGCCTGGCAGATGGAGGAGACAGGTCAACTCTTTGAGCCAGCCCATGAGACAACTCTTTCTAATTCCTAGCCAGTGAGAATTTGCTAATGGGAAACAAAATTTCCAAGAATTCAGGTGTATGTAGCATGTAAGAAGTCATTTTCTTCTGGGCTGAGATCCTACTCAGTAGGTCATAGAGACTGGGGACAGTACACAAAGGCCAACTTCTCTGCAAGACACATGGAATTAGATTTTTCTGCCCTAGGATGAGCTGATCTGCACCACTACCAGGCTTTCTAGATGGCCCTTGTCTTCAGCAATTAAAAGACAGGCAAGGGTGCACCAGGCTGTTGGGGTAGGGGGAGGTGCTGGGTCCCAGACAGCTCCTTCCTGGTAGTAGCCAGAGATGGGCCTTCATGCCCTGGGAAAAGAGAAACTGCATCATGCATTACTTAACACACTAAAACCTAATTCTCCAATGAGTCACTGCATACCAGCATAGGAACTAGAAAGAAAAAGCAAACAAAGCTGATTGACTGTAGCCCTTCCTGGTCTCCAGCTGAAAGCTGTTTCTGAGCTTAACTCCCAGACCCCTGCCCCATGATAGGTAACATACAAAGCCTGGCTCCCCTGTTCCTCTGGAAAGGCTATGTCTGAGAAGCATAGGCCAGCAAAAGATTAATCGAAGATTCAAGATTCTGGGTTTGTCACTGGGTCTCTGCTTCCTCTGATGTAAGAAGCTATCGAGACCACACCCCTACTAATGAGAACACACCTCTACTGAGACCACACCCTTACTAACGAGACCACACCCCTACTGCCTCCTAGACGTGCTGTTAACTTTTCCCTGAAGTGGGAGCTGGGAAATCGCTCAGTAAAGTGTTTGCTCTACAAGCATGAGGAGCTGCAGTGGAACCTTAGAACCAGTGTAAAACTGCACATGGTGGCTCATGCTTGTAACCCCAGCACTGGGGAGGCAGGTGCAGCTCACTGGCCAGCCAGTCTGGATTGCTTTGAGTTCTAAACAATGAGCTTAGAAAACTGAAAAAACAGCTGGATGGATCCTGAGAAATGACAAGCACAGTTGATCTGATTGCCACATGCACGCACACATACATTAGAAGCTCAGCGTAAACTGTTAACCAAAGTTCCGAGTGTGTGTTTAGTGACTGAGGCGAGGCGCTAGGGGATCCCCCATGCAAGCAAAGAGCACTAGAACTCAAAGCTTGGAGCTTTCAGATACGCCCCAGCCCACAGGACCAGTCACCCCACCTTTCTGGGGACAACCACTGGGTTCAATTTCCTAGCACAAGTTTTTGGCACTCAGCATCCTTTCCTTGCCATGGCAAAAACAACCCCTCGCAAGTACCCCTCCTTCAACGTCCTTTCAACCAGAGGATGCAAACTCAAAGGTGGGGGTTAAGTGACTTACCCAGTCAGCAGCCAGGCTGGCCAAGGTAAGGCTCCTTAATCTTACTCCCTGGCTAAATTTGCTTTCTCCTAAATCTGTGGATTCTGACCCAGAGTACACCAGCAGCTCCAGGTAGCTTTAAATAACACCAGGTCCCTGGAGAGACATCGACTGGAGATTGAGTATGGGGCTAGCAATTTGTTGAGGTAAGGCAGAAAATCACACCATCTCGCTTGGCTTTGGCTTGGCATACTGCGTAGGGAGACCGGAGAAGGGCATAAGTAATAGCAGTTACACCAGGCAAGGAAGAGAAGTATTCCAACGACAGATGGCCCACAGCTCAGCCCTGGCTAGACTACAAGAGATGATCAGAAATAGATACCCGGCAAGAGCATCTGCCACACTCATCATGCCTCACGCCACTGCTTTGACCGGGAACACCCCACTTTCCACACCAACCCATCTGGAAAAGTCTACAGAGACACAAGGCAGCAGATGGAATAAGAGCACAAAGCAGCTAAATTAGAGTCCTTCTTTTCTCATATGGGGACAGAGAAGGCAGCTGCACCCTGCGAAGGGCAGGACAGGGAACTTCACTCAATCCCTGTTCCTCCCAAGCTTAAGAGCACAAGGAAGACAACAGAGACAGATGGCAAAAATGTCTGTTCTCCGTTTAGATCCTGAGGCCCCACCCTCAGGTCCAAAGCTCCTCAGACCCTTTCTCTGCCCACCACATTCTCCAGCTCTCTCAAACTCCATGCTTTTCAGAGTCCTAATAATAAGACCAACAATGTAGGGGGCATGATAAGCCTTTATTTGGAAAAAACGTTGCCTGGTTCTGCCAGCCCCAGGGTGCAGTTTAAATGCCATTTAAACCCCCCACACTTCATTTCTAAAACAGAAACAAAGGAGAAACAAGGAAAAGATAACCCATCAAGCTCTGGCTCTCCACCTCCTATAGCAGTTGAACCTGCATTTCCTGCAGAGGGAACAATCATTGACCCTTGTTCTGAGAACCAACCGGGCACAGTTGTGGAACCATCTCAGGAGGTGCCCAGAGAGCAACGGTGAAAGTGGGCTGTGGACAGATGGGCCTGGGGCTCAGACAGGCAGATGTCCAGTACCCAGAAAACAAAAATAGACACACACATGAAAAGAAGTCCCCCAGACCTGAGCATGGGAAGCTGAGAGTCAGCAACACAGCAGCAGCATTCCAGTCTCTGGCTTTCAAATCAAGGAAAGAATGTAACTTCTGGTCCACCATGCCTAACCACAGCCTCAATCAATTCCCTCGTCTCTGGGCCAGCAGATATTCTGAGTTAAAGCTATGTGGAGGATCTCGCCGAGGACACCCTAGGCTGCACCCCAGCAGTGAATAAGGCATGCAGGTGGCATGGTTTGGGCTTCAGGGGTTTTCAGTAGGTTAGGGGAGCCCACGTTTGGGGAAGGAAGGCAGAGCACCGCCACCCTGACTTCTTAGACCTAGTTTGCCCAAAGCCAGGCTTCTGTTGAGATGTTTGGCCTGAGCTAAACAGCAGGCTTCTCCAGAGAGAAAATGGGAGGGAACAAGAGGGGGGTGAGAAAAAGAAAAGAAACTTTCTTAGATGCACAGAGGTCAGAGATCAAGCCCTCTGGGGCTCCAGTGCTGGCTAAGGCGGCTTGCTGTAGAGCCTTCTGCTCTTTCTACTGGGACCCCAACTCTTACCCAGTTCTTCAGAGTCTGGTGAGACAACAGTTCCCTGAAGGTTCAGTCTCCACCCTTAAAATACCTTAAAGTGTCCCAGCACTGTGCCAACCCAGTGAACCTCAGCGCGAGGCATCAATCTGCCTTCCTCAAGGAAGTCAGTGAGGAGATCTGGGGTGTAGGGTATCCCTGAGCTGCTGCTCCAGGCTGTGGGCCAATATGTCTCCAGAAATAACAAGTGTGCCCAAGATGCCTAGATGACTGGGAGAAAAAGGGCCCCACACTTGCTGCCTCCTGGCAGCACACAGCTACTATGTCATGCTCTCACCCTGTTCCTAGCCCAGCACCTCATGGTAGCACATGGACTAGGCAGAGGCAGGCTTGGCTGTGCTGGACAGTCCCACCCCAAGAGAACTCATGCTTTACACACACCTTGTATGTGCATGCCAGAGCCCAGAGGTCATGAAAGGAAGGGGAAGGTTGGGTCAGAGGGTACCACCAAGAAATGGTCTGAAAGCGAATAACCAATGAGATCAATAACTCCCGCAACCCTGGTCATTAAAAATCAATGGGGGGAGAGGGTGCTGGGTACATGGAAGAAAGGGGAATGCTCTCCACCTCTCCCGGGGCCACCTAGCATGTGGCACAGGATTAGGAAGAGGTTGGGGCAGGGCAGGAACAACAGGCCAAGAACGTGGACAGGCCTGGAGAAAGTCTAACCACAGGCAGGAGGGAACGAGGTAAGGGACGTAAGTTTCCACAGCATGGGGCATTTGCAGTCGTCGATCCAGTGAGCTCTTTCCCTGGGGGCCCTCATGGGGCAGTGACTTCCATGCCGAAGCTGGCAAGCAAGCAGAGATGGTCTGAAGAGTAGAAGGGATTGGGTAAGCCATTGGCAGCCCAGAGAATCTCTTCAGAGAGGAGGGAGAGGCGGCCCAGGAGCTTGAGAGTTCCATCTCGATCCAGCCTGTGATCTGGGGCACAAAGCAGAAGCCAGCAGGTACAGCAGCCACCAGCCATGCTGCATGATAGAACTATCACTTTAAATTAAATGGTCTACACTCTCACTCTCTCTCTCTCTGTCTCTCACCACCTGGCATTCTGACTAGAAGGCTTCCCTGTGATAACGTCAGTGAATGAAGACAGGTACAGGGACACAGTGACAAATGGGGTACAGGCAGTTCCTGTGCCTAACATTACAAGGTTTCTTATTTTTCAAGAGGTACAGAAATGTAGATTCCTTATATAAAATGATTCTAAACATAGGCAATTAATTCAAGCATTCTGAAAATAGTAAGCCAACTAGGCATGGAGCTAGTGAACTGCTCATCATAACTATTGGCAAGAAAAACAGGGTCGGACCTAACCAAGTCCCTCCCCAACTTCTGCCCTTAGACAAGTCTACGTCTAGTGCTGTACTTTTCTCTCCATGATGGAAATAGGAATGACTTCCCTGCCCCAACCCTGACACTGCAAGAAAAGAAGAGCAAGTAAGGTAGGTAACCTGTGTAAAGAATGAGCACAAAGCTGGTCCGATGTCTGCTTCTTTGATGTTCAGGCCCCTGGAGCCCAAGCCAACCAACCAAAACCCAACCTACCATCAGCTATCCCCAGGCTTCTAGAAACCCCTAACTCAATGGGCTTACCAGTTCTGTTCTCATTCTCACAGGATTCAGCTGAGAAAAAAATGTAATCCACTGTCATCCCAAGACCTAAGGGCATTGTTGTGACCTCTGGGCGGCCATGCTGGGGCAGGAAATGGGTATATACTGAAGTCAGGTGGAGGCAGTGCTGGATGGTGCCTATAGTCCTACAGGAACAGAAGGTAAGAAGTCAGCTAACAAAACATTACATTTTCTGCAGGCCAATTTCTCTGTGTGTTTTATGAAGATTTTTTTAAAGGATAGTCTCTAATGATGGTTTCAGATGCTGCTGATACCCAGCAATGTATAGCAGTATTATAGTCCTTGTAAGGAAGTTCTTCGAGGCTGTATAAGGTTGTGAAGATAAAGTCTGAGTTTCCATGGAGACCCCAGGTGTGGTACTTGGAATGAAATGGTCCCCATAGGCTCATATGTTTGAATACTTGGTCCCCAGTTAGTGAAACTGTTTGAGAAGGATTAGGAGGTGTGGCCTTCTTGGAGGTGGTGTGTAACTGGGGTGGACTTTGAAGTTTCAAAAGCCCATAACAGGCCCATAGGCCCAGTCAGAGTCAGTCCCTCTCTCTCCTCCCTCTCCCTCCCTCTCTCTCTCCTCCCTCCCTCCTCTCTCTGTGTCTATTTCTCTCTGTCTCCTCTCTTCTCTTTCTTTCTCCCCTCCCCCTTCTCTGCCTGCTGCCTGTAGATCAAAATGTAAGCTCTCAGCTACTGCTCCATCACTATGCATGTCTTCCACCATGCTCCCTGCCATGATGGCCATGATCTCACCCTCTGAAAGTGTAAGCAACCCCCAGTTAAATGTTTTCTTTTAAATTCTGCCTTGGTCATGGTGTTTCATCACAGCAACAGAACTAACTAAGATACCAGGATATTGGAAATGCCATGACTATGGTATGTGCACCAAGGAAAGCTGGGTATATGGAGCAGAGCTGGCCCAAGGAAGAAACAATGTGTGCTGCAGGCAGCAAGCTGGAGAGGTGGGACTATCCAAGTCTTTCGGAATCCAGATGATTCTATCATGAGCCCCAGATGCAAACATGGAGCTGCAGTTAGTGTTTTCCATGCTGGATCCTGGTCTTTTGGAAGGGGAGTGTTGACTCTTGTGTCATTCTATGTTAGAAATTCGTAACTTCTTTTGTGGCTGTTGTTGTTGTTTGGATTTTGTTTTGCTTTACCTTTGTTTTTAGATTTGTTTTGTTTTGTTTGTTTTGTTTTGTTTTGAGACTATGTAGCCCTGGCTGGCCTAGAACTCACTATGTAGACCAGGCTGATCTTAAACTCACAGAGATCAAGTGCTGTGATTAAAGATGTATGCCTCCACACCCAACTTCTTTTTACTATATAGGTGCTTGCTTATACTTGAGATGTCCTGAGTCTCAGGGAGACTCATCACTTACACTTTTAAATAATGTTGGAATTGTCAGACTATGGGGACTTATGATGTTGGACTGAATACATTTGCCTTATGAGCCTGTCATGAACCCATAGGGACATGGGGAACAAGGAGGTGGCTTAGAAGTGATGTAGTTAGTTGACCCAGTGTTGAGGGGTAGAGCTGCAATGGTTAATGTTGTCAACCTGACAAGATCTTAGAATTACCCCCTGGGGAGGCCTGTGAGGAATTGTATAGACTGAGACAGGAAGACCAGTGTGAACAGCACCCTTCCTCGAGCAGAGAGCTTGGACTTAACAAAAAGGAGAAAGTAAGCAAAATCTTGGCATTCGCTATGACTCTGCCATCTATATAATAAACCCTTTCTCCCTTATGTGCTTTTATCAGAGTATTTTATCACAGCAACAGGAAAATCAAGACATTATTCAGTTGCAGCAAATCCCCTCCATACTGAGGCTGGCGATCTCAGCTGAACTCAGCCTAGAAACAGACAGACGAACTCTGAGACCCTCATACGCCTCATCTCTACCCTCCATTCTCCTGATAAAGAACACCGATGTCTCATATGTGGGCCAGAGAGTTTGCTGGGAGGCTTTCTCCCTCAAGGAAAGGCTACATAGGCCTTTCACCTGCAAGTACATCACCTTGGCTTTTGCATGTATGCATCTCCTCTATAAGTTTATCATAGAAGACAGACCTTAGCAAAAAGTATTCCCAGTCAGCCTCAGTATAGCCAGTGCTCTCTCATAAAAACTGCAAACAAGTTTACCTGGGGAAGACAGGCTCAAGTTCAGATATCTCTTCCTCAAAGATACACTCGGCCCAACCAGCAGGTCGATCTGTAGGAAGCCAAAGAAGAAAGGGTTTTGTTTTCCATAGACAGTACAGCAGAGTCAGAACCTCTCACCTTCAGATCCCTCTCAGACCCTGGCTACATTGCTCCAGAAGGTTGGGGGAGGGAAGGAAAGAGAAAGAGTCATGAAAGGGGGAGATGAGCCATGGCTAGAAACCCAAGGTCCCTAACACTCTGCAGTTTTTACGTAGATCATACAATCATATGGTTCAAAGTTCAAAATGAAGAAAATCAGTCAAGAGTCCTTCCCACTCACCCCGTGCCTTTCGTTTTTCCTGTACAGGGACAACCAGTGCTATCAAATTCCTTATACCTTCCTCTAGAAATTTTCTATCACACGCCATCCATTGTGTAGTACATGTATAGTACATGTTCATACACACATGGCTATGTTGTATACACGTTCTTAAAGAAAAATACAAATGCCAACATATAAAAAATCCAAGAGATATTACTATAAATCTCACTATCCTACTCCAGTTTCTATTGCTGTGACACACACCAGGATGGACAGCAACCTTTGGAAGGAAAGGGATTTTGGCTTACATACTTGATCACTGAGAGCAATCAGTGCAGGCATTCAACACAGGAACCTGCAAGCAGGAACTAAAGCAGAAACCATGGAGGGGTGCTGCTCACTGGTTTGCTCAGCCTGCTTTCTTACACAATCCAGGACCACCTGCCCAGGGGTAGCACCACCAACAATAGGCTGGGCTCACCCACACCAACCATTAATCAAGAAAATACACACCCCACTCCCAGGCTTCCTTCAGGATGGGGACTTTTTTACGACTGAGGTTCTCACGTTCTAGATGACTCTAGATTTTGTTGAGGTGACAACTAGCCAACACACTTGCTGATATCAATAAGATAACAAGGGTTGACACTGACAAATTCTTAGCAATCAAATTACTAAACTCAAGAATGGAAGAGGGCCTCAGCTGGTCCTCAATGTAAAGCACAGAGCCCATAACTTAAAAACGAAAAGAAAAGGGGGAGTGGAGGCAGTGGATTGGTTCATTATTTATAATCTATAGGAGAAATCTGTAAGCTAACACTATAAACCATACAAATAAATTACAGGGAGGTGGCTCAGTGGGTAATAGCACTTACTACCAATCCTGACAACCAGAGATCGGTCCCAGGAACCCACGGGGTAGAGAGAACTGACTCCTACAAATTGTCTCTAGCCTCCATATGCTTTATAACAGTGAAACTATCATAAAGCAATGTAGACAGTCTGATCTACATAGCTAGCACCAGGTCAGCTACAGCCTCAGTGAGACCCTGTCTCAAAAAAGTAAACAAAGGGCACTCAGGAGACAGAGGGAGAGAGATCTCAAAGTTTAAGGCCAGTGAGTTCCTAGACAGCCATGGCTACACAGAGAAACCCTATCTCAAAAAAAAAAAAAAAAAAAAGCCAACCAAACAAAAAGTAAATAAATAAAAAAATTAAAAATATATATTTTACATAAAGTGAAAAAAACTAGAGAGGCACAAGCTAACACAAACTTAAGAAACAGCAAATCTGATTAGGCCTTTAACAAATAGAGAGACTGAATCAGCAAGGAGAGCCCAGACTTTGGATGGCTTCACTGGGGAACTCTACCATTATAAATCCTTTTTTTGGTTTTGGTTTGGTTTTGTTTTTGAGACAAGGTTTCTCTGTGTAGCCCTGGCTGTCCTAGAACTCGCTCTATAGACAGTCTGGCCTCAAACTCAGAGATCAGCCTGCATCTGCCTCCTTCGTGCTGGGATTAAAGGCATGTGCCACTACTGCCCAGCAGAATTCATATAAATCTTTTGCATTCAAATTTAGAGGTGATATTTTTCCAGTTCATTCTATGAAGTCATTAATAGTGCTATTACTCTCATACCAAACTATATAAGTATATCACAAAGAAAACTAAAGACCCTTATAAATCTCTTTATAAAGATCTCTTATAAATACAATAAAATCCAGAAAATGCAATAAAATGTAAATCCAGCGAAATATAAATATGATTGTATACTGTGATCACATGATATATACCAACAACTTAAGATAACAGACTAGATTAGAAAACAGAATACATCTTTTTGCTGCATCCAAGAAATACACCTTACCACTAAGGACAGACATCAGTCATCTCAGAGTAAAAGGATGGAAAAAAGTAATCCAAGCAAATTGATCCAACAAAGTAAGGAAGTGTATCTAATATCAGACAAGACAGAATTCAAACCAAAACTAATCAGAAGAGGTAGGGAAGGACAGAACATACTCATCAAAGGAAAAAATCCACCAAGACTTCTAGACATTTATTCGCCAAACAGGTGCCCAAGTTCATAAAAGAAACACTAATACAGCTAAAGTCACATACTGAACCTAATACCATGATACTGGTTAACACCAATAACCCACTCTCAACAACAGGCAGGTTATCCAAACAAAAATCAAACAGAAAAAGGCTAGAGTTCAACAGTATCCTAAGTCAGATGGACTAGCAGACATCTACAGACACTCCACCCATACACTAAGAATATACTTTCTCAGTAGCCATGGAACTTTCTCCAGAATGGACCACATATTAAGGCACAAACTCTCAACAGACATTGAGAAAATTGAAATAACACCCTGTGTCCTATCTCATCACTAAGCTGGATAGAGAAATACAAGAATATAGAATATATTGTCTCTATTTACACAACATAGAGACAGCAGACAGTATACAAACTTACTACTGAATGAAAATTGGGTCAAAACAGAAATCACGAAGAAAATTTTAAACTTTTTACAGCTGAATGAAAATGGAAACACACACAACCAGACCTGTGGAACACAGCAAAGGTGTGTCCAAGAGGCAAGCTCACAGCCTACGCTAAATAACCTGGAAAATCTCATATTATTAATGACACACTTAAAAGCACTAGGAAAAAGAAGATTCAAGAAAGAGTAGATGGGAAAAAATAATAAAACTCATGGTTGAAATCAATTAAACAGAAACAAAGAATCAACGAAAGGAAGAGTTGGGTTTTGAGAAAAGTCAACAGCACTGGCAAACCTGTAGCTAAATTAACTGAAAGACAAAGATCAGATCCAATGCTGGGTATGGTGATGCAAGCCTTTAGTCTCAGGATTTGGGAAGCAGAAAGAGGAGGCTCTCTTAGTTCAAGGCCAGCCTGGTTTACAGAGCAGGTTCCAGAACAGCCAGGGCTACACAGAGAAACCCTGTCTCAAAGCGCACACACACACACACACACACACACACACACACACACACACTCAAAATTAGTAAGAAATGAAAAGGAAGACGTGCATGACGGCCAGCACTGAGGCATTCAGAGAATCATGAGGGCATACTTTTTAAAAATCTATATTCCAAACTAGGAAACCTAAAATCAATTACAAAAATACTTTTGAGTCAGGGTTTCACTATGTAGCCCTGGCTGGCCTAGAACTTGGTATTTAGACCAGGCTGGCCTGGAACTCACAGAGCTCTGCCTAGCTCTGCTGGGATTAAAGGTATACACAGTCACACCCAGCAAATTTCTTGATATTTATGACCTACCAAAGTGAAATCAAGATGAAATAAACAATTTAAACAGACACTGATGAAATAGAGGCAGTAATTAAAAGTTTCCAAACTAAAATAAGCCCAAGGCCAGAAGAATTAGCACAGAATTCTACCACACTGTCAGAGAACACTAATATTCCTCAAGTTATTCTGCAAAAGAGAAACTGATGGAAAACTGCCTTTGTTTTTATGAACCCACTATTACCTTGATGCCAAAACCACAAAATACTTAACAACAAAAAGAAAATTACAGACCACGTTTCTTATTAAATACATGTAAAAAGTCTCCATAAAATACTTGCAAACTGAATTCAAGAACAATCCAAAAAGATTATCCACCAGGAAAGTTGTCTTCATCTCAAAGATAAAGGACAGCTCAACATATGTAAATCAATAAATGTAATCCATCATGTAAACAGACTTAAAGGTAAAAATCACATGATCAACTCAGAAGGTGCAGAAGTCATCTGGCAAAAGCCAACATTCCTTTATGATAATAAAAGTTCGGGAGAGACAAGGGATCTAAAGGACACACCTTAACATAATAAAAGGCAATGGAGAGCAAGCTCCCAGCCAACATCATCCTAAATGGAAAGAATCCCAAAGCTTCGTAACTAAAGCCAGGATCCCACAATCCAGCTATGCCACTCATGAGCATCCACCCAAGGGGCTCTGTCTTATGTCTTACTACAGAGATGCTTGCTCCCCTGTGTTCACTGCTGCTCTATAAAGCCAGAGACTAGAAACAGCCTAGCTATTCACCAGCTCATGAATATAGAATGAAAACGTGTACATTTACACAATGGAAAGTTATTAAGTGGATGATGTATTTAGAACAGTTTGTTAAAAAAAAAATGAAATTTGTAAGGGAATGGGTGGCCCTGGAAACAATAATCCTGAGTGAGATAAGAGCATCACTCAGCCCTCACAGAGAAGTTTCTTCTTGCAGAAGACAGGGATTAACACAGAGATCCACAAGAGGACAGTGTGCAGAGAGTGACAGATGGAAGAACTCAGTCCTAAATGGGGTGTCTTCATCAAACCCCTCCTCTCAAGGCTCCAGGATCTACAAAGAGGAGACAGAAAGATTACAGGAGCCAGAGGTGGTGGGTGACTCCAAGGAAACACTGTCCTCCAGACTCAGTAGAATCGATGCACATGTGAACTCACCGAGGCTGTGACTGCACATACAGGACCAACACAGGTTCCAACCAGACAAAAACCCCAGCACTGAGAAGGGGAATGGACACAAAGTCCCACCCCTAACCAAGAAATCTGGTGGAAAGGGAAAATCAGTTTTCCCTGGTGGAGTGTCGGTGGGTATCAACCACTCTCTAGGGCAGGCCCCATGCCCAGGCATAGCTGGACAACACAAAAGGGCTCCATGTTTTTTTGGATACTTTTTCTTTCATTTTGATCTTATGGTTTTTTTCTTTTCTTTCTTTTTCTTTCTTTTTTAAATTTGTTTTTCGCCCCCTCTTTTTTTATTTTTTTAAGAGAGAGAGGGAACATGAAGTTGGTAGGTATGGAGGTGAAGAAGATCTGAGAGGAATTGGGGAAGGAACAAGAATAAAATTATACTATTATAGTATGAAAAATATTTCAAAACATTAAGAGTCCATGACTTTTCACATCTGTAGCCCTTCAATGGGGAAGAAGGATGGAAACCACCAATGTGTGTGAAAGTTCTTTGGGTGATGATAAAAAATGTTCTATAATTAACATTCAGAATTTTGAGCTCAGGGACAGAGTGCTTGCCTGGGCTTGGTCGGCAGTAAGAAGTATGTCAGGAGACAAACAAACTGTTCTAAAATTATAGTGGAGATGGCTTCACCAACTCTGAAATACACTAAGAGCCAGTCAACTTTAGACAAGCATATTTTATAATATATGAATTTCATCTAAGTAAGGCTTTTTTAAGACTTTATGTATGTGAATACATTGTCACTTTCTTCAGACACACCAGAAGAGGGCATCAGATCCCATTGTGAGCCACCATGTGGTTGCTGGGAATTGAACTCAGGTCCTATGGAAGAGCAGTCAGTGCCCTTAACCGCTGAGCCATCTCTCCAGCCCAGGGAATGCCAACATTCTAACACTAAATCTTCACCATGAGTTGCACCCTTAGTCATTATAATATACAGGCAAATTACAGTAGTCATCAGCTGTTTATGTACTTGCCTGTTTTTTCTTGGTGGTGCTGGAGATTGGACCCAGAGCCGTGCACATGCTAGACAAGCACTCTGCTACTGAGCTATATCCTCAGTCCTTTTTTCTTCTCAGCAATACTGGGGTTGGGAAATTTTTTTTTTCTTAGTTTTTGTTTGTTTTGCTATGTTTTGCTTTTGAAGCAAGGTCTATCTATTTTAGCCTTGGCTGTCCTGGAACTTGTTATGTAGACCAGGCTGTCCTCAAACTTATAGAGATCCTCCTGCCTCTGCCTCCCAAGGGCTGGGATTAAAGGCGTGTGCCACCACCTGGCTTCTCAGCAAAACTGTAAATAATGTTTCCCACAATTCTTGGTTCTTCCCATGCATGCAGTACTGCATACAAATAGCACTGTTCTGGTAGTTAAACAGGACTCACACCTCACATGTGGTGCAATTGTCTCTACAAAGCTGCACCATCTTCCTCACCAGAAGTGGACAACCAAACAAGGACCCAGAAGGAAGATCCTTGGTTAGAGTATACACAATTATCAGAGAGTCTCAGCATTCATTTGTCTGTCTCTAGATTAACTTTAGCTGAGATCACTAGCCTCTTAGTATCATGGGAAGGAATTTGCTGCAACTGAGTAATATACTGATTTTCGTGTTGCTGTGATAAAATACCCTGAAGAGTTTTTATTAAGAGATGGTTGAGAGATGGCTCAGAAGTTTAGAGCACTTGTAAAGGATTCCCAGCATCCAGATGGTATCTCACAACCATCTGTAATTCCAGTTCTAAGGTATCTGATATCTCTGACCTCTGTGAGTACCAGGCATGCCTATGGTACACATACATACATGCAAGCAAGATATTCATACACACGAAATAAAATACAATCTAAAAAAAAAAATTAAATCTGAAGTGCTAGGGAGCTGAGTCAAGAGAGCAAGAATCACTACAACACAGCACGGGCGTAGGAGTCTGCATCTCTAGCACCCACAGAAAAAGCCACCCGCATTGTTTAAAACCTTTACGTGCCAGGAATGGTGGCTCATACCTATAATATTAACATTCAGAAAGGCTGAAACAAGAGAAGTTCTATGAGTTCGCAGCCAGTCTATGCTACATAGTAAGTTTTAGGCCACCCTGGGCCACAGAGTTAAAACCAATGTAAACACATAAGAGTCCATGAGAAAGGAAACACAAGGACTCCCCTTATTATCTACAACAGTGAATATTTGTAAACCCTTACAGACTGACTCATAAGTTGAAATCCTGACTCCCCAGACAGCAATGATATGAAGAATGGCAGCTTTGGGAGGTATTTATGCCACAAGGGTGGAGTACTTGTTCTAATACTAAAGACCTTTTGAAAAAGTCACACACAAATGTTAAAAGAGATATGGAGTGTCTTAGTTAGGGTTTTACTGCTGTGAGCAGACACCATGACCAAGGAAACTCTTTTAAGGACAACATTTAATTGGGGCTGGTTTACAGGTTCAGAGTTAAGTCCAGTATCATCAAGGTGGGAAAATGGCAGCATCCAGGCAGGCATGGTGCAGGAGGAGCTGAGAGTTCTACACCTTCATCTGAAGGCCTCTAGGAGAAGACTAGCTTCCAGGCAGCTAGGACCAGGATCCTGGACCACGCCCACAGTGACACACCTACTCCAACAAGGCCACACCTCATAATAGTGCCACTCCCTGAACCAAGCATATACAAACCATCACATGGAGTTAACCCTACAATAATGCTACTACTAGACACACAGGCTAACAAAACCTACAGTACCTAGAATGGGTTACCTCTTTTAGAGTAGGTGACCAGTGGGGTCCCACAGACAACCTACTGTTCTTTGTTAGTCTTCAGAATATGATGGTAAGACCCTATTGTTGATGACACCACATACTTGAGCCATAGAACAAGACGAAATCTAACTGGTAAGGACCCGGAGGCTTCTCCCTACTGGCTAGCTTTCAAGGTGCTGGAAGATGCTGTGCATGCTACTGGAGGAAAAAAGTAATCAATTTCACTCAGATGTGAACCCCTATGTGAGCTACAACAAGGACTGGCCTGGCAAGATACACCCACAGGTGCAACAGTGACCCAAGCTATGGGAGTAATGAACTACTTTCTAATTATATTTAAGGCCTGCTTCGCAAGACTGAACCAATGCCCAGAACCACTGCTGAGGCTAAGAATCTGTGGCTAGCTGGTCTTAGGCCCTAGGGGTAAACCCTACTACTGTTATTCTGCTAAACGGTCATTAATGGAATCAGTGTCCTTATAAAAGATGCCCAAGAGAGATTCCTCATACACTTAAAAGGAAACACAGAGATGAAGTGGGAATTTCTGGTTTCATTGGAGACTCAGTTATGTCATGTGATATTTTTCTGGAAACTGTCTTATAAGAGGGTGTCTTGCTGAGAACAGACCTGATGTTTTTCTGGAAGCTGCCTGGTGAGGGGTGTGTGAGACTTGGAAAGAGTATAAGGACAACCCAACAGACAGTGGACAACACTCTTGCATTGGTTTGCCTTGCAACTCTTTGCTGGTCTTGACTTGTCATGACTTCGTAAAGAGAAACCTCTTACTGCTTCCTCAGACTCATGTCAATCAGCAGAGCTTCAAGGTTGCTACTGGATCGAGCTACTGCTAGTAATTTGTGTTTGGTGTTTGCTGGTGGGCTCGACTGCTGACAATAAAGACTGGAATCACCCCCAAAGAACTATTTCTAAACAGGTCCACAACCCCCATTTCCTATTAACCTTTCTTTTCCCCTACCTCTGGTGGGTGGGGGCTAGAAGGGAGATTGAAACAGTAAAGAACCATAATTAAAGTAGGTTTTGAAAAAATCTAAGCCTATACAGGGACTCTTTAGTATCTACAGCATATGTGAATATTTGTGAACCCTTACTGACTCATTAGTTGAAATCCTGATTCCCCAGGGAGCAATGATATGAAGAACAGCTGCTACACCTGGGGGTGGTGTGGGTGGAAATCACTACACTTGGAAACATAAGCAAGAGAGAGGGCTTAAATTTAAATATCCTACTTAAGAATCATTATAGAAGTTGGAGAGATGGTTCAGCCATCAAGAGCACTTGGTTGCTCTCGCAGAGGACCCAGGTTCAGTTCCCTGCACTCACATAGCAGCTAACTCCAGTTCCAGAGGATCTGACACCTTCTTCTGGTCTCTAAGGGACCTGCATATACAGATATAACAGGCCGGCAAAACACTCATACTCATAAAAAAAAAATCAATCTTTAAAAAAAAATAATCAGTCTGTCATAAAGGAAGTTGGGAAGAACAAGAATGCATGTTTTATATCACACAATGTGAGCAATGTAGACAGCGCCAGTGAAATGCTGTCAGTTCTGGGAATCAGACCTCACTGTCTAGCACTGCATCTCCCTTTGCATTAAGGGGTGACCATTAAAGTCAGTGTCACAGACAAGTTGGCATAGTTTGATATGTAGTTAAGACTGGATAATTCTGGTATTAAACTGGAAATTATATTTGTTTAACATATTTAAACATTCTCTAGTAAACCACTTGCACTTAGTAAATCTTTTCATTTCTGGTCTAAAGTGATACAAGCTTTTCAGATTTACAGTCTCTAATGGGAATCAACAGCAGCCTGTTCAGCCCTGGGTGGAAGGCACTGAGCCAAGGAGCGGGCAACAATGTGTGGTACACGTATGCTTATGTTCAATCTTGAATGTGAAAACATTACCATTATTTTATACTGTTAGTGAATCATTCCCATTATAAACCTTTTTCTGACCCAAGGTTTGTTTTGTAGCTTAGGCTGAAGAGCCTTGATCTCTTCTTCCCACTCGGCCTCCTCAGCACTACCATGCCCAGTAAAATGATTCTACTTGATCGTCAGTGTAGGTTAAAGGTCTTGGTCTAATTTTGTTTGTAATTAAATACAATCAGCACTGTTTTGTTTCATTCAAGCACAGCATTCATGTTTAAGGTAATCTATCCTTAATATAGTTATCCATGTGGGGCTGTTATTGCTTTACTTTGGGATTTTGTAATCTTACAATTCTGAGCTGAGCTGCTGGCCCTACCTGAGACATCCATATCATCTCCCCCAAGGCCATCTGTCAAGGAAATGCTCTTCTAATGAGCACACCTCAGCTTTCCACTTCTGAGCTCCAGAGTTTTCGTCTTCTGATGTCTTGTTATATGCCTGAACTGACTTTATAAAGACAAGTGTTTTGCTTTTCACAGTATTTTATAGTCACTTCTTCTGTTTGAGAACTTCATATGTGCATATAATGTGTGTTGATCAAGGCCACCCAGCTGCCCCTCTCTTAATGCCACATGCGTCCCCATCACTAATCCCTCCAAGTTTTGTGTGTTCTTTTTTTTTAAAACCCATTTGGGTCCACTTAGTGCTGCCACTATGAGCGTGAGTCTAGGGCCATCTACTGGATCCTGAGCAGTCTCACAGACTCTCCCTCTCCCAGCACTTGCTATCAGCTGCCAACAGCTAGGGGACCATTCATCTTTCTATTCATGGAGAAATAATCATAATTTCCATATGCTCCAATGCTTAACTTTGAAGCACTCTTTTATTTAACTTTCCTTTCTAAAGCACTGTTACCTGCCTTTTGGTTTTCCATTATTTCTTTCTTTGTATATTTTAGTATAAATTCCATAGGATCACTTTGAGCGAGGTCAGCTTTAACTTAGCTACATTATTCTATGCCAGCTATTTATCCAAAGTTGATATAAAAGAAGCACTCAGCATGTGTTCTAAATAATAAGAATTTTGCTTTTAACATAGAGTTGAATATGGAACATTTCAGTCTTCACTTCTCTAGAGCCAGAGGGCTCTGCAGCTCTGAAACAATCACCTTTGCCCTTCAGACACTTGAACAACACTGTGAACTGAAAACATGGCCTGATTCCCTGCAGAATTCTCCACATACTGCCTTTCAGGAGCAAAGCGTCTATAGGTTTTTCTATCACAATGTATGCATTCTACTCTTGGTGAAAAAAAAAAAAAACCTAGAGATTTGGGGTCCCTCAAAAGGTGCGCCTCACCTTGGGGAAATGCACAATGTTGTTCTGTTTGAGAGCTATACTACCCCATAGGTAAGACTCCCCATATTTCCTCAGGCACTGCTCTCCCATCTCCCCTTGTATCTGTTACAGACTCACTGTGGTTCCCAGCTTCAGATCTAGTTTTGTAAAAATGGTGTTTGCCTCTGGCTTGTTCCTCATCTTCCTTATTACTTCAAAGTAGTTCCAGAGACAAGAAGGTGAAGCCACCAAAGATACACTGTCATATCCAAACTGGAAGTTCTCTACAGGAGCAAGGTTCCTGTGATCAGCCCCTTTAACCTCACAAATCTCAAAGCCCTGTGATGTATGCTCTTTCTCCCTTCTCCCCTGAAAATGCTAAACACATGCTATAAATCAGTAGCTAAGCCTAAAAAGGTTAATTGCTACTCAGACTCCCAAAACTGGCAAGAACCCAGGGCTCTTGGTTTATGGTCCAGTGCTCCCATCCAGTGCTTGGTTTATGGTCCAGTGCTCCCATTCAGTGCTTGGTTTATGGTCCAGTGCTCCCAATCCAGTGCTTGGATGCAAAATATACATCCAAGCATGAACTCTGCTCACCTTCCTTCTTCTACGCTCATTATCAGAAGCTGGTCAAGAATTATATTTAGAAGAGACTAGGAACAAGAGAGAAAGATGGCTCAGCAGTTAAAAGCACTTGCTGCTGTTGAAGAGGACCCACATTAGGCAGCTCACAACCACCCATAACTCCAGCTCCAGAGGATCTGATGCCCTCTTCAGTCCTCTACAGGCACCGGTATGCACATGGTACTTACTGACACACATAAATAGATGAATCATTTGAGAGAGAGAGAGAGAGAGAGAGACCGAGACCAAGACCTAGAGAACAAGAACTTATAAATGGCCCAGCAGTGGTGGCGCACGCCTTTAATCCCAGCACTCGGGAGGCAGAGGCAGGTGGATTTCTGAGTTCGAGGCCAGCCTGGTCTACAGAGTGAGTTCCAGTACACAGAGAAACCCTGTCTGGGGAAAAAAAAAAAAAAGAACTTATAAA
This sequence comes from Rhynchomys soricoides, assembly GCA_019843965.1. Lineage (NCBI taxonomy): Eukaryota > Metazoa > Chordata > Mammalia > Rodentia > Muridae > Rhynchomys > Rhynchomys soricoides. The sequence goes on along the minus strand of JADRCH010000018.1, from coordinate 14,300,166 downwards.
TGTCAAGAGTGAAGAAAGATAAGGGCCAAGAAAGCAAAACTTATAAATGTCGGGTAAAAAAAAGATAAAGGCCAAGAAAACAGGCTTCCTGTTACCTGGCTTAGTGTCTGTCACTCCTTCCATGAGAACCAGTCCTACTGGTCGCTGACAAGCAAGATCGCAGAATCGGAGTCGTAGTAGGAAGTCTCGGCCATATTTCAGTCTCTCTATAAACCAGGAAATGCCATATGGTAAAAGAAAGGCAAAAGAGTGTCATGCTGAGACCTCCTAAGTACCAAGAACTTTCTAGCATAGCAACACAGAGGAAATCTGACTCTGAGGACAGGGACATTTTTCCAACAACTGCAACTAGAATTTGTCCATTTTATTTGGTAACATATGGAACACAATGAGGAAACAGGGAAATATGCTAAGAACATCAAGGAGATTACACTTCCTCTCATTATTAAGAACAAGATTTCGCTCCACATGAATATGAAGACACAGCAAATCAACAATGTGATATATGAGTCAAGCATGGTGGTGCATGCTTTTAATCCCAGCACTGGGGAAGCCGAGGCAAGTGCTCTGAGATCAAAGCCAGCCTAGTCTAGAGTGGGTTTCAGGACAGCTGGAGCTATGTAGAGACACCTTGTGTCAAAAGATAACGACAACAAAAAGAATAGGCTACGTGAGCACTGAAGGATGGTTTGGCCAGAAAAGCACCAGCTACCCTTTCAGAGTGCCAAAGTTTGGTTCCCAGCATCCACGGGATAGCCCACAACCATCTGTTAGTGCAAGTGTCAAGGGACCTGAGGCTTTCTTCTAGCTTGTGCAGGCACCAGGCACACATAGGATGCACATACAAGCACACAAGCAAAGAGACAAAACAAAAACACAAAGAAGAAAACCTTTGCTTACCTGATCTCTTGGGATGACAGGCAGTGACATATTGACAGCAATCAGTGATGCCCAGAGAGCTGGGCCACAATGGGGCCTGCAGCTTCCTCTGGTAAAGCTGATGAGAGAAGTCTTCCTGTCCAGAAACCTACCAAAAAAAACCAAAAACAAACAAACAAAAAATAATAGGTGGGCATGAGGAAGCCAAGACAGAAAAAAGAAATGACTTATGATTTGGCACATTTGAACAAATACAAACACACACAATCAGACGTCGGTGTACATATGAAATGAGCAAGCTATGTAATCTCCAGGAAAGGCAACAATAAGGAATTAATTATAACTTTACTTTATCACTAAAACCACATAAACGTTCATGTGACAGAAAAGAGTGAACAGAGTGTGAGGGCCAAGCCAAGGAAAACAGAACTGTACAGCATGTGGTCCTGAGGTTCACCTCAGAAATGTACACAGTGCTGCACAAGGGAAACCAACTCTCAGCAGATTTTAATTTGTAATGCACACTGGTTGATCCTGTCATCCTCAACTCGGCATCTTCTAGATCAAAGTCAATTCCTTGAGTCTGGTTTCAGGAAAACACGGGGTAAAAGCAAATGGGAGATGCAGCAAGCACTTTACCGTGTCTGTGTCACCATCCTCTGCCAAAGTCATGAGCAGCCTGGGAATGGACAGAGCATGTAGGGGAAACATCCAGCAACATCAGTCATCTGCACATCTCCATGTGGGCAGCAAAATTCCCTTTATTTCATTTAACAACAAATATATGAATGCCAACTATGTGCATGGCACTGGGATAGACTAGTGATAGACACCATCCCCTGCCCTCAAAGGGCATAAACATTCAGTATGCAATCTTAAGTAAGAGACTTAGAATTAACAGCCATCCCCCACACATATGTGACAGATGTGCAACTTGGTCTTCATGCGGGTCCCCCAACAACTGGAGTGAGAGCTGTCCCTGAATCTGTTGCCTGCCTGTGAATCCTGTTCCCCTAACTGGGTCACTTTGTCTGGCCTCAGTTGGAGAGGAGGCACCTAGTCCTGCAATGACTTGATGTGCTGGGGAGGGGGGCCTCTCCCTTCTCAGAGAAGAGAAGGGGGAAGTGGGGGGAAGATCTGTTTGAGGGGGTACTGGGAGAAGAGTTGGGGCTGATATTGGGATGTAAAGTGAATAAATAATGGCCACTTAAAGGCTGTGACTTTGGACAAGTCACTTAATGTTCTTTAAGTTAATATTATTTACTAAGAACACTAATACCATATACAATTAAAAATCCTAAACTAATAATAACCACCAGCAATTACTGACTGTTCCCTTTGAACAAGGCACTAGAAAACCTCACATGCATTAATTATTTCATACGACCCTAGGGTATCTACCATTGGTCCCAGCATACCCTCAGCATACAGATAAAGCAGAGGGTGCCTGAGAAAGTTCCATAACTTGCCCAAGATGAACGATCAGAGATTTGAATTCAAGGTTATCTGGTTTCAAAACAAGTTCTCACAGCCCATCCCTAACAGTGCTTGCCTGTCATTTGGTAGGCACTCAGCAAATTCTCCTGCCCCTGAGCTCCCATAGAGCAGGCTAATGACTTGCTCTAAGCAACCAGGACATCACCAGCACTTAAGTAACCTCACTGAAATAAAAGCCCAAGTACTCAATAGCGGTTCAGTCATTTTGTGTCCCTGCTCCATTGTGTTTTGCCAAAAATTAGACAATAATATGGATCAGGAGAGACAAAACAGGAACAAAGAGATTAAGTAATGTAAGATAGAGTCAAAACAAGCTAATAAAACTATGAGCTATCTATGCTACCAATGTTTGGCAGCTATAAGAAATTAAATTCAAATGTAAATTATTGACTGAAAGAAAAAAACAGCCCAAAACGAAAACAGAACTGTGCTGTGTTTATAAGACACATATGACAGATTTATATATCTCCTGTTGTGGTGACCACAGCATGGTATCAGAGGCCAGGCCACCTGGCTATAATTCTAACTACATGACCTAAACAAAATTATTTAGCAACTCTCTGCCTTAGTTTCTGTACTTATTAAAATGATATTAAATGATAGAAACAGTAAAAATTTAATAGTTGATATATGTAAACTGATGAAATAGTACTTGACACACAGTTAGGATCTTAATGTGTAAACTGGGATAGTATCTGGCAGCATAAATACCACTGTAACTGCACGGAGAATGACTTGAGAAGTGCTGCCACACTTAGAAGAGCCATCACTTCACTGTGTGGGACAATAGGGGATTTGGGTAACAAAAGGGTATTTTCTCTTATTTTGTCTTAATTGTTAAATAACTCATAGGAATCGCTTGCAAAGTAAAACATGATGAAAATGGGAAGATGTTGAATGTGCCAGAGGTACTCATGTGCTGCTAATCTCCAGGAGCAGACACAGCCATTCAGCATCAGTAGCAACAGGAGGGAGCCAATCAGTCCCCTGCCACAGAAGCAGCAGTTGATTGATGCCAACACCCAGCTCTCTCCCTAGCCCATGTTTCCACCCACCGTGGCTGTCCCATTTCACCTTCCAGGCTGGCATCCCATTGTACTGGAGCTCTCCATCCCTGATGAAGTTGTAGAGAGGTGAGTCAGGGACAGAATTCAGGTCCCCACACAAGATGATAGGGCAGTGGCTGCCATCTGACAACCTGGCCACCTTGTCCACCTCAGCCAGAAGAATGGCCATCTGGGCCAGCTTGACATCACCCCGACGTGGGTTGTACAGGACATGGGTATTTGCCACACACAGGGGAGCCACTGAGACTTGCCCTAGACCTTCTGGCACTAGAGGCTGCAGCAGCAACACTAAGCCCACATTGTCCCGATTGAGGAGCTCCAACCCAGGCCGGAAGTACTCCACAGGGCTGGCACAGAGCAGACGGAACCTGGTGGGCTTGTAGCACACAGCGCAGCCATCCGTTTTACACCCAGTCCTCCTCTTGTAAAAACAGGTGAAGCCTGTAAGAAATGTCACCATGGAGATGGATCAGAGTCAGGGATGCCTGAATCCCTTCCAACCACTGCAGCAGCACAAAGGGTCCGAGTCTAAGGCACCAATCCTGGGAACCCACAAAAGAGCCCTTGCCACCTCTGAGGTTCTGCAGAGATTCTCTTACAACTGTAGCCAAAGCCTGAGGGACCAGAAGGGGAAGGAACAAGGAAAGGGTACAAAGCAACAAACATAAAAGAACAGAGGCTTGTCACCAGAGACAAAACTGGCTCCAAAAGGGGGTCCTGTAATCCAGTGGGTTACCTAGTGGTTTCCCCAGTCCCTAGTCCCTTGGATCTAGAGTCAGATAAGTAGAAGTCCTGGCTCCACAACCTACTAGCTTTGTAGTTTGGGGGGTTTGAACAAGTCTCAGTAACTTTTGGAACCCGTTTCTCATCTGTAAAATGGGATCAGTAACATGCAGCCTCACGGAGTTCATGGAGTTGGTTACTTCAAAGGTCTAAAACCCTAGAACTCTACCTCCTCACACACACACACAAAAGGCACTAGCCCACAGGCAGGGCTGATGGTTTACTAGGACACAAAGAAGAGGCAGACTCTTCAGGTGACTGCAGGGCTGGAGGAAGAGGTTACTGGCAAACATGCTGTGGGGAGCTGCAGTACCCATCATCCGTAGAGAGGGCTCCAGCTGCTCCCAGTAATGGTCTTCCTGGACTTCCTGAAGACACAGGATCTGGAGAATTGACAAAGGAACCAATCACTCCAGAGGTCCAGAACAATATGACTCCTACTCCTAGGAGCAGGCCCTCAGACCAGATTGAGGGTCATAGTGAGACTTCCCAGAGAGCTGACTTCCCAGACAGACTGCCACCAGCAGCAGCAAGCACAGGCCCAGACTGAAGCTTGAGGTGGCCAGACATGCAAGTTAGATTTCCCCACCCTGTGAATCCCTGCACAAGAGTGCTGGAAAGTGTACACTCTGGAGAACACTCTGTCTTGGCATCTGCCCAAAATGTTTGACTCTAGGGCAGGCAAGCTCAAACCTGTCATCTACAGAGCCAAAGATAATCTAGGCTCATCTGGCACAACTGGTATCATCTGGATAGCTATGGCATAGGAACTCATTCTCTCCATGTCAGAGACCAGCCTAGGTCTGCACCTATGCAAGATAGTGAATCTCCCTCTTCACTCACATCCGGGTCCCAGTGCTGGAATTCCTGCATGAGGTTGGCAAAGCGGTAATTCCAGTTAAGGATGTCTGGATGACAATGCAGATAGAGCTCTGAGCTCTGCTGCATCAGGTCCTGGGCCAGGATATTATATGACATCAGAGTGAACTGGAACTGAGGGCCATCTCCTGCCTCCAGACCCTGAGCATCTGGCTGTGTGGAGAAATCCTCCCATTCTCGCCACAGGATTTCTGCAAAGGGGTCAAGAAAAGAGCTCCAAAAGACATGCAGGTTATATAGTGGCCAAGCCACTACTACCCACCCAATGTCACCATGTCATGCCCAATGTTCCTTTCTCCATCGCCCCTGTCACCCATACATCTAAGGACATTTTTCAAAGCTGATAGTAAGCTCCTCAGGGCTGGAGACAATCTTGGCCTGTCCATCACTGTATCCTCTGGTTACCTACCTCCTAGCATATGCTCAAGAATACTTATGCCCCCACATATGATAAAGTCCTGAGGAATCACCCATGGGGTGTCATTAATAGTCTTCTGGGGTTAAAGACACGTCTAGAGTAATTTTAGCCCTGGGTGCTTTCTGTATCTGTACCTGGTTTCTGGTTATACTAGGAGGTACCTGAGTAGATTTCAAACCTATTTAAGCTATAGAACTTTCTTCACATCTAGACTTCCATATGTAACATAAATGAAACTAGAGTTATTCTCCCTGAGGCAGAGTGGAGGCACTGAGACCTCTGTACCCCTGCCTCCACAAAGCCTTGTGTCACACTTACAGAAGAACAATGTGGACTGAATATCAGAACTAAGGTTGGACCTCAGTTCTCTCACTGCTTAACTGCAAGACATTAGACATGTCCCATGCCTCTCTGCACTATGACTTTTTCATCTGTAGACGTGTGAGGACAGACATGATGACACTGACAATGTCTGAGCCTGCAACAGTCTCAGAAAAACTAAATATGACAGCAGAACTACCCCACTACGAGCTTTTCTGGATGACCTGCAACCAGGGCTCACTTATGATGGTTGTCAGACTCACCATGATAAGGTATTTCCACTGGGGGAGGCTGCAGCTGTTCCAGGCCTTCAAAGGGCCACATGGAAGCCTCTTCCTGGGGCATAGGCTCCGGTGCTATGCTCCAGGCCACCATTGCAGGGTCCTCTTCCCATTGTTCGGCAGCCATTGCACCCACTGGGAGAACAGCACAGTCTGCATACTGGGGCTCTGCCTGTACCGGAACAGCTGCCCACAGAGGACCCTCAACCTCAGCCAGAGGCTCCTCCCCTAGCACCTCAGGGAAAGGCTGGTCCAGGTTCTCTGTTGCCCGAAGGTCACTCAGCTGCCTGCTGGACCACTTGTCCTCCGAGGCAGCATCTTGTTCTCCAGAATTATCCATCAGGAGTGCCAGACTGCTCTCAGCTAGTCCCTTATCTGCCAGAGGACCCTCACTTGCAGTTGAGAGTGCCTGGTTCCACCCTTCTTCTCGCCACTGCTGCAGCAGGCCCTCACACTCCTCTTGGTCAGGCCCCCGAGGGGCCATGGCAAAGTTACCCTCTACCTGGGGGGACGAGCTCTTTGCCAGAAGGGCATTTTTTCGACATGTAAAGAAAGCATCTGGAAAGGAAGCCAAAATATTAGGTTATAAGAAGATAGCAAAACTCGTTCCACAGTATTCTCCAGCTGGAATAGAAGCCTTGTGTGAACCATAATCATCTCCACCTTGCTCAGCATTGGACTGTCACAGCCTTCCCAACTTAATACCTGGGACCTCATCTCAGCAGTGTTTGTGATGTGCCAGACACTGTTGTGATCTATTTACAAGTATTAACCAATTTGCAAGACAGGGACCTGATAAATTTCAATACAAGAATAAAAGAACACTAATCCCAGAGATAATCTAGGGCCCAGATTGGGACATATAATCTCATCTTTTTCTGGAGGTAAATACTCCTTTTTAATTTTTAACTTATTTTAAGTGTATGGGTGTTCTGTCTACACATATGTCTGTGTATTGTGTGTGTGCCTGGTACCTGTAAGGCTCAGAGAAGGCTGTTGGATGCCCTGGACCTGGAGTTACGGAGTATGGTACGCTACCATGTGGGGGGTGGGAATTGATCACACTTGGCTCCCCTAGAAAAACAGCCAGAGCTCTTAACTACTGAGCCATTTCTCCAGCCCTGAAAGCTCTACTTTTAACATCAACTCTCCAGTCCTGAAAACCACATTACATTAAAACTAACAATTGTGAAAAGTAAGTGTTTTGAGAATTATCCTCATAACAAAATTAACAAAACTGACTCAAACAATGTTCCTTCAGACTGACTTACTCTTGACTTTAAGATGAAAACCAGAGAAGTTGCAACGAGATAGCCCCTGAGAGTTTTCTAGATCTATAAGCTCTATGAAAGCATTCTAAAAATTCTACTACTACTAAAGTGGGTACCCTTACTTAACAGAACCCTTGGGCTTCTTTCCAGAGCTGTTCATCCCACCCATAACATTTTCACAAACCTCACTGCTTTCTGGCTCCATAACACACCAGAGGCTGCATATTAAATGGTATGAGCAACTGACAGTTATAAGACAGCTGTCATCTGTGCTACAGCATCCAGAAATGACAGCCAACAGGCAATAAAGCAGGCAGAGAACTCTAAAATTAGAGCTTCAAAGCCCTGTTTTGATGACAGCAAGTCAGTCCCCTCCCCTCACACATGCACACAGACCAGAGAGCACTTACATACATCCCAGGAAAAATGGCATGCACACAGAGATAGCCCACCACCACCAGACCTCATTTTATTGGCAATTTGTGAACTATATTAATTTATGTCTCTCTATATCAGTGGTAAATTTGGGCCAGCAAGATGGCTCACTGAGTGAAGGTACTTGCCACAAAGGATGAAGGAACTAAATCCACAAAGGAGACCTCTGACTTCCACACATGCCATGGCTAGTCCACCACCACATATACACATTTTGTGCACACAGAGAACAATAAATAAATCTTTTAAAAATTAAATCAGTATTTTCCAACTAGGTGAGAGAGGCAGATGTTTTGCCCTGAGGGAACATCAATCTCCAGAGCTGCTGAGGAACTACGCCTGTCAGGGCGCCACCAAGCATCCTATGATGCACAAGACAGACTCACAATAAGTGGTCTGCTCTAAAATGTCAAGAATGCTCTCAACTAACAGGCTGGGTTGCTGGGATTTAGTCAAGAACTTACTAATTATCTGACCCTTGAAACATATAACACATGCCAGTGGAGCTTTATGATAAGCATAAAGCCCCTCACTTTCAAACTTAGCAGATAATATCGGTGGATATGCTTTACTAAACAAATCATTTACAAAATACCAAATACACAAAATTAATATAACTGTCGCTTCATAACATGTGGATTGGAGGGCTCCTCTAAAATTTCTAGAATTTTACTAATTGGGAAACCTGTGAGCTAACAGTAAGACTGCCATTGTGGCTACTAGATAGTCACATAATTAAAGGAATATGCTCGGTACTCTGAACAGAGTGACTTCTGTAGGACTTCCCACTCCTGAGAAATATGGACACTCAAGGCCTTCCTGAACCCTCTGGGGACCCATGACTGCCAGCAAGTCCTGTGTTAACATAAGATACTGTGAATAAATGGCCCTGCTGTGCTGAAGCTGACAGTCTGGCGGCAACACTGTAAAAAAAAAAAAAAAAAAAATCTAATGTCTGATATAAAAATACAGTATCCAGCTCCGAGATAGTGCAGCTCCAGAAAGGAAAAGCACAGGATGCAGTTGGGAGTCCTATGTCAAAGAAAACCCTTCTTGGTACTGCCCCTAAATTACAGAAGAAAAGTCTGGGGATTCTGTGGGACCGCAAAGAAAAACTGGGCTTGTGTGAAAGCCTATGGATTTCAAAAGCAGAGCGAAGGCAGATTGTGCAGAAGTAACAACCACCCCCCTCACTAAAGCATATCAGCCTATCACAGCTGTCTCTAAACACTTGCTCCAAAACTGAGGTTTTAAACACTTCTGGCTTCTGAGCGTGTCTGTTTTTCAACTACAGTCGGCTCAAAGAGGACACCAGATGACTGGCCGCAGTAAAAACAAAACACAAAAAAACCGTGAAAAGTGAGCCTACCCGCCTAAAGGCACATCTCTCCCTAACTCTACCCGCCGAGAAGTCCGGTCCTCGCCTGTCCGGGGTTGCCACCGCTCCCGACTCCCGGAGTGTCTCAGCCTGCCCCAGGACCACCGCCACAGCCAAGGAGGACGCCCCCTTCCCCAGCCCTGGGTCCACGTTAACTGTGGCCCGACGTCACCAGACCACAGCGTGAGGAGGGGCTGCCCACGAGAGTCGCCAGCCAGCCCGAGCCTCGTGGGGCCAGGACGGCCCGCGGAGCGCCTCACATTTTGCCACCAGCCGAGGACCGCAGTCCAGAGGCCTGATGCTCCGCCCCAGGGCCCGTGGAGCCCAATCGGGGCAGCCCCGGCTCCCGCCCATCAGGCCGGTACCTGAGAGGAAGCGGAAGAGGCGCGCAGCCGGTAGCAGCAGGTAATACAGGCAAGACGCGATCATGGCCGGCCGCCTGCCCGAGCCGCCGCCCCTCCACACTGCCGCACACCGGTCTCCTCTGTTCGGCCCCGCCCCGCGCCACCGAGGCTCCGCCCCACGCCGCCAAGGCTCCGCCCCCATGCTATCAAGGATTTACCTCGAGCCTCCTAGGCTCTGCCTCCTCACAGCCCAGGCCCCGCCCCAGGCCGCCGCTTCAACAACAACTTTATTGGGAACAAGGGGGAAAAGGGCAGGTTGCAAGGGGCTGCATTAGAAGGCAGCCGCTTCCATGGCAACAGAACAGCCTAGCATGAAACCCATTACTTTCTATGCTAACTTTAAAAGTTCATTTAAATAATTAATTAATTAATTAATTAAAAATAATAAAATTATTAAGGGGCTCTTAGGAGTCTCTAAAGTATCATTAAGAGACCACTGTTTTATTCTCAATTTGCCACTAACTAGGGGTCTACCTCAGGAACATTATATCTCCCTTTTGACCCTTTCTTCATCTGTAATACAAAGGACTGGACTTTTCGCAAAGACTTCTGCTACCATAACTTCTGTAATTAGCCCTTCTGAGCCAAGAGTACAGGAGCATGCTCTTCTTCATTCTTGTACCTCTTCTGGCCTTTCCTTCTCCCCAGCTCAGATTCTAGGTCACAAATGGAGTCTTCCCTTGCTTCAAGTGCATCTGATTTTTACTTCCTCCATCTGTTCCAAATGGACTATGGGGAAAGAGTGTGTCCCATTGGAAGGGAGGGAGAAATGGAGGGTGGGAGAGAGAATTGCACAAGATCAGGGACCAAGACTGAATGGTGGGTGGTCTATCATGAGGTAAAAATGGTGTGGCCCATTGGAAGGAAAGAAAGGACTCAATACCAGGAACCAAGTCTGATTGTTGGTGTGTTTGCCCTGTATCTTTATTTTACCTAATACTAAACCACTGTGGTAATTTAAGAAAAATGGTCCCCATCTGCCTCCAGCACTTTAATACTTGGTCCTCAGTTGGTGGCCCTTTGGGGAGGATTAGACTGTGTGGCCTTGCTGGAAAAGTGTCACGGAGGCTGGCTTTGAGGTTTGGAAAGACTTGCTATTTTCACTTAGTTCTCTTTGCTGCCTGCAGCTTGAGATGTGAGTCTTGAGCTCTCAGCTCCTGTTCATCCACATGCCTGCTGCCTGCTGCCTGCTGCATCTACTCGGCCATCATAGACTCCTCTCTCTGGAATTGTAAGCTTCAAATAAACCCTTCCTTGTATGAATTGCATTGGTCATAGTGTTTTATCACAGCAAAACTAAGGCTGGGCATAGCAGACTACACCTTTAATCCTAGCACTCTGGAGACTGCATGGATCTCTGTGGGTCAAGGTGAACCAGGGCTACATAGTGAGACCTTATGGACAGACAGATACATAGATACTTAGATACATACATACATAGTATACATAGATGCATAGATAGATAGATAGATAGATACTTGGATACATAGAGACATAGATATATTCATATATACATAGCCAGTCACAAAGAAGGGACTAATGACTGAACTAAGTATGTGTTGCTTAAATGAAGGCCAGTTCCTGCATCAAGTCTGTGCTAATGAAAGACCTCTTTGAATTTCTCTTCCCCTGTCTGCTATCCTCAGTCTTCTGCCCAGACATGACCTGAAAGAAGGAAGGACTACATAATATGCTCAGTTCCAGTACCCAGTGTCTGAGCTGTGCCATTTCCAATTTGTGGCTGGAGCCTTGGCTGTTCAGGGAAGCCCTCTGGGGAGTCACCGGATCCTGGACCAGCTGGATACATCATAACACTGACGGGCTAGGAGGAGGAAGAAGGAGAGAATCAGTGATTGACTTTCCCTGATTTCCCCCTCATTATCTGTTTGCAGCTGTGTTCATCCCTTTACCTGAGACGAACTCCAGCAATCTAAAGGTTAGGGAGCCATTTAGAAGTCAGCATACAACTGTTAGTGCTACCTAAGGAATCCCAAGATCAAGCTCACTCCTTCAACAAGGCTTAAGTAAACTCTCCACTTTCTTCCAAGATCTATCTGGAAGTCCAGGTTCCAAATCAGATCTTAAATCAAGGACTATGCATATCATTTTGTAAAACAATGGTCCATCCGTTTACTTGAAAATGTCTTTAAAGTACAGACATCTAGGCCCTCCTCCCAGAGTTCTTCAAAGGACTGAGGATATTAAACATTCATCAACTTGCGTGGGCGTGGGGGACTGGGGGGGTGGGGGTTGGGGGTGGGGTGGGGGGGTGGGAGAGGTAAGGAGGGTTGTTGGTGTTGGTGTGTGTGTATGTGTGTGTTCATGTGTGTGAGTCCCTCTGTGTAGTCCTGGCTGTCCTGGAACTCACCATGTAGACAAAGCTGGCCTCAAACTCAGAGATCCACCTGCCTCTGCCTCCCAAGTGCTGGAATTAAAAGCGTGCGCCACCATGCCCAGCTATCATCAAATTATTTTGAGATATGAAACTTCGGCAGAAAGAACCAGCCTCACCTGGACTGCTCAGGACACAATTGTGGACACAGTGCGACAAACTTACTGACGGCCACATTCTTCCACAAGTTTTCCCTGAAGCCAGCGAAGCCTGGCTTCCCTTTTTGTTTCCTAACTTAGAATTAGCTACTTTATTTAGAAAGGGAAGCATGATCGAAGAATCACACAAGCTTTGGAGTTTGACCGCCTGAGTTCAGAAACTAGCTCTACCGTTCCCTCCCCCATGAAGCCTCATGGGTAATCTCTTAGAGCCTTAGTTTCCACACTCATACTGAGCCAAAGTTGGCTCACAATGTTCTTCTTTTCTCTCTTTTCAAAGGTCTCATGTATCCCAGAATGATCTTAAACTTGCTCCAAGAATGTATCCAAGGATGACTTTGAACTTCAGTTCTGCTTGCCTTCACTTCCCAAGTATTGGGAGTATAGATTTGCACCACCACTCCTAGTATGCATTGGTGGAGAGCAAATCTGGAATTATGTTAATGACGAGCATTCTATTTGTGGTTTTTAAACTTGAACAAAAGCCATCTATAGTTATGAATGTTGGGTCTTCTCCATAATCCTTGGCTAACATACTGTTCTATACACTGCAACGCTGAATTGCCAAGAGAACCAATTACACACACACACACACACACACACACACACACACGTATGTATATTTAATATACATTATACATAGGCACTTGGGAGGCAGAGGCAGGTGAATCCCTGAGTTCAAGACCAGCCTGGTCTACAGAGTGAGTTTCAAGACAGCCAGGATTACATATAGGAAAAAAACAAAACTACAATAAAATACACACATACACATGAATGGAGATATATAGATATCTCATATATAATTTAAATAAAAATTTCACATCTGGGCTGACAAAAGCAGCTTTCTTTGTATGGCTGGTCAGGGTTACCTAAGAACTCCCAAAATATTATAGATATTGCTGTTGCCCTTGGTTTCCCCTCAGAGGTGGAAGGTGAATCCCTATTGCTGATGGCAACCATGTACACAAAACCCAAGGGACCTGAGCTGAATCAGACCTGAAAGCCTCATCTCTGAGGATTAGCTTTCATGATACCAGAAGGCACCATGCAGGCTTCCAAAGATGGAACCAACCAGCAGTCCAGTTATGATACCTATGACCCACAATTTCTCAGCCAAAGGAAAATTCCAAGCATGATCTTCACATGAGCCCTGTAATTAATGTCAGCTATGATGACAAAGGTTTTGAGGAGTACTTTCATTCTTCATTAACATGCCTTCAAGGTGCATACACTACCTAACAGTGAGAGAAAAAAAGGTTTTGCGATACTTTGAAGAATTCAGCTTGGCACATGTGCAAAGTTGACTGCCTATAACTTTGTGGCTATACCTGTACCAATTACCTTCAGGATTGCAGAAGTTAATGACCAAGGCCTGGAAAGTACTGCTCACCACACCAAAAATTGTGAGCCACAATTTTTATCTTAGGGAGCTGAAGAGATAGATCAGTAGCCAAGAGTTACCTGCTCATTCAGAGGACCTAGGTTTAAGTCCCAAGGTCTACATGGCAGCTCACAACTGTAACTCCTGTCCCAGGGGCTGCAGTGCCCTCTTCTGGCATCTGTAGGCTCCTGGCACACACATAGGCTACACAATATATATACAAACAAAACAATAAGTATAAAATAATAATAGTAAATGATTTTTTTAAATGTATACTAGAGAGAACTGGAGAGATGATTCAGCAGTTAAGAATATTGACTGCTTTTCCAGAGGACACAGCACTCACACGGTGGCTCACAGTTATCTGTTACACCCCTCTTCTAGCCTCAGCAGGCACCAGGCATATAAGTGGTACACAGACATAAATTCAGCCAGAACATCTGTACACATAAAGTAATATAAAAGCAAAAAATGTATACTAGTGTCTGAGGGTGTAACTTAATGGGGAAGCATTTGCCTACCATGTACAAGGCCTTGGGTTCAATCCCCAGTACAGTAAAAAAAGAAAGAAAGAAAAAGAAATTCATATATATATATATATGTGTGTGTGTGTGTGTGTGTGTGTGTGTGTGTACATACATGATATGAATATATATCATATCAAATGTAAAATGGTGAGCTTGGATATATCAGTTGTCTAATATTCATTCGATCCTGTATTAAACCAAGCATCACACAAAGAAAAAGAAAGCATAAATAAGTAAATAAAGAAGTGGTTTTAATAATCTTTAACTCAACCCTATAGATAAAAAAATTTAACTACCATTTATACTTTTAAATGAGGGGGGGTTACATTTATTTTTGTACTTAGTCTTAGAAATCAAGTTTGCATGTTACCCAGACATCACATCTCAATTTGATATATAGCCACATTCCGAGGACTCAAGAACTACCAGGAGTTAGTCAGTAGGTGTCTTCCATATTGAACTGCACAGGTCTAGAGAGCTCACTCGGCTGCTCTAATAGGATAGGCTAAAAAGCATCGCCTCTTCGACTTTTCTGATAACTCCTAAAAACCTTGCTTCTCTGAGCCTAGTGTTTCCTCCAGCACTAATGATCCAAGTTAGTGTCTTAATTAGGGTTTCATTGCTGTGAGCAGACACCATGACCAAGGCAACTCCTATAAAGGACAACATTTAATTGGGACTGGCTTACAGTTCAGAGGTTCAGTCCATTATCATCATGGCAGGAAGCATGGCAGAATCCAGGCAGACATGGTGCAGGAGGAGCTGAGAGTTCTACCTTTTGTTCTAAAGGCAGCCAGGAGAAGGCTGTCCCCTGTGAGGCTAGGAAGAGGATCTCAAAGGCCACCCCCACAATGACACACTTCTCCAACAAGGCCACACCTACTCAACAAGGCCACACCTCTCAATAGTGCCACCACTAGTTAGCACTCTTAGTCACTGAGTCTTGAAAGCATATTCGCATTGGGCATTTCTCACATTTAGTGTTCCTCAGCTTCTCGTGTCTGTCCTCTGGCTTTCTATCCTGTCCCTTTCCTGGCTCTTGAGAGACCAGCTCTTCATCAACTTTATAAAAATGGAAGAACCACCAAGAATAAACCCTCTTCTCCATACTATCATAAGTGTGTGAAATAAGCTCTTGAACCACCTTTTTGCTGCCCTTGCCACCCAGCACAGCGGCCAGACCTTCCACCCAGCTCAGGATCCTCTGTCCTGCTCCCAGAGATGAAGCCCCCACTCCTCTCCTACCGACTCCTCACATCAATCCTTGGGATGTTCGGTCATTCCTACACTATGCCACTTCTGTCCCCCTCTGCCTCTTCACCTCTCCTCCAGAGCCAGTTGTCTTGAAAGAGTTGTCTACCCTGCTGTCTTTGGTACCTCTCATTCATTCACATGCATTTCTCAGAAGTACAGCTTCCTGACTCTGCTGAGCCTTCCTCACCAGTGTTCCCTCTGCCTTCCTTGTGAGGACATTGGAGAGCCATAGAAAAGATGAATTCCAGACCTTACTGGTTCCTGACTCTTCTGTAATTTTGCCATCTTGGTTTCTGTGATGAGTTTGCTTCCCTTCTATCTCTGTGACCTCCTCATGCTCCCCTGAGCATCCTCCTTTTACTGTACCCAGGACTTCACTTTTACCTCCCCTGTCCCACAGTCTCTTCTTAAGAGAAAGTTCTATCACTTCAATAGCTACAAATTATATATATATATTTCAATAGCTTCATTCATATATGAATGCAATTCACAGATGTCAGCTCTCATACTTGTGGAAAGATTTTGCAGGGCAGAGGTATTAAGTTATTATTTTTTCAATAAGGTCTCATGTGTCCAAGGCTGGCCTTGAACTCAGCATGAAGGCCTAAGATGACCTTGAACTTGTGGATCTCCTACCTCTCTACCTCCTGAGTGCTGAGATTACTTACCACCTCACCCAGCTTCATGCATTGCTCGTGATCAAACCCAGACACTCATACATACCAGCCAAGCACTCTGCCAACTGAGCTACATTCATGGCCCTCATGTCTGTTGTTTTGTTTACCCAAGTTCTTTTCCTGGCCCAAAGACAAATCCTTCTGACTACAGTCCTCTTCGACAGATGCCCAAGGGATAGCTCACAGACTAAACACACCCAAAATACACTTGTTACCTCTTGTTTGTCGTCCCATCACACAAACCCCACCGGTCCAGTTTCTTTGCCTTTTTTTTCTGAAGAACACAACCATTTCCTGAGTTACCCAGCTCTCTTCCATTACCTCTTCTCACTGGAGGCCAAGGAGTTTGATCTCCTTTACATCTAATCAACCCACTTCATTCTTTAGCCACTCCTAACTGGTGCTGATCCCCCTCCTAGCCTTAGTAGTGCCCCCAGAGCATGCTTTCCAATGTGCAAGATCCACTAAGTCATTCTGCTGCTTAAAGCCTTCCCACACAGCTGTATGGATGTCAGGATGCACGTCTGACTGCTTGGCACAGCATGACAGGCCTCCTCACCTTCCCAGCTCCTTCTGCAGCACTTCCTCCCCTAGTGTGAGTCGAGCCCCAGCCTTGCTATGACGACTTAGTACCTGGTTTTCTTTGTCGTTCCTCGGCCTTAAATACTCCTCCCCACCCGTGTCCACTTACCCCGGCTTTACTGTCTAGTGGATCTTTCATTCTCAGCCTAGACATCTTATCCTCAAGTTTCTCAGATCTCTACCACTCATGTAGATACAATACTGCTTCTAGTATAGACTTGAAGTCCCTCCGGTTTGCCCCTGTAGCATACTCTTCCCCCCTGGACTCAATATAGTCACTGTTTGTGCATTTATCTGTGCCCTTCAGTGAACTGCATACTCCATGAGGTTCACCCTCTTGTCCCCATCGTCCTACCCAGTGCCCAGGTTCTCCATAACTGAATGTTTCTTTTATGTTCCTTTGCTTAAACTTTGTTCCCAGATGGCCTTGCCAGTCTAGAAGGTTGTAGTGCTTGCAGGAGATGGACCCTAACTGCAGGAAGTGGGTCAGTAGAGGCTGGCCTTGAGGTTTTATAGGCAACTCCCATTTCCTGTCTACTCTCTGCTTCCTAGTGACAGGCACGGTATGACCAGCCTCCTCACACTCTTGCCACACGCCCTCCCTGCTGCAGCGGACCTGTGTTAAACTGTAAGCCAAAAACACCCTTCCATCCTTTAGTCGTTCTTCCCAGGGATTTTTGTCACAGCAATAAAACAAGTAATTAATTCAAACCCCACATTTAAAACCTTATCATTTAAAACTATGATTTCAAAAAATCCTAGTGCTGGGAAGATGTCTTAGTGGGCAAGCATGAAGGCTTGAATTTGAATCCACAGCACCCACATAAAAAGCCCAATGTAGCAATGTACCCCTGTAATCCCAACACTGTTTGGTGAAGACAGGAGGATCCTGGGGTTCACTAGTCAGCCAGTCTAGCCAATCAGTGAGTTCCAAGTTCAGTGAGAGACCCTGTATTAAAAAAAAAAAAAAAAAGTGGAAATGGGGCTGGAGCGATGGTTCGATGGTTAAGAACATGCACCGCTCTTACAGAAATCCCAAGCTTGGCTCCCAGCACCTGCATCAAGAGGCTCAGAGCTGCCTGTGATTCCATCTCCAGAAGATCTGATACCCTCGTTTGTCCTTCAAGGGCATTACACTCACATGTACACACACATACACACACACACACACACATACACACACACACACAACGCACAGGCACAGATACACATTCATAAGCACACACACAAACATACACCCCACCACCACCACCACCAACACCAACAGCAACATCAGCAATGAATACCAAACCCGATGTGATTGCACACATTTGTAATGTCTGCACTTGGGAGCCTGAGGCAGAGTAAACACCATGGACTCAAAGCCAACCTATGTTACATATCAAGACCTTGTATCAAAAGAAATCTTTTAAATAAAATCAGGTATCATTACAACTAACAGAAAAACCTCTGTTCCTTCCTTAGGCTGTTTCCTTCTAGTGTGGCTTCTGCTAATCCTCCCTTTAGTTCCTTTGTCTCCATTCTCTTCCCTCTAAGACTTCAGACTTTCCTCCCTTATCATCTTCTCCAATTGCCATCAAATACCGAGCACACTTTCTTAAGGAACCCGATAGGAGGTAGTTTGGGCTTTATAGAGTTCTGAAAGCAGCCAGAGGCTATGCCTAAGTGGGCTGAAATAATCTTGTGTCAGTAAAACTTTATAAAAACAAATCATGGCCCAGACTTGACCAGTGAACTACACAGTTCAACCTATCCCGAAAACAAGCACTCGAGCACAATGTTTCCCGGAGATGAAGCAACCTTGTTGTATTCAAATACAGATGTCACTGCAGAGGCCGCATGGGCTTTGAAGCCAGAGAGGTTCCGTTTACATCCTCACTCCATCACCTACTAACTCTGTGACCTTGGACCACTTACTTAATCCTTCTCTCAGTCTCCTCTTCTGCAAAACAGGAATAATAGAGCTGTTGAGCGACTGAAATGCACTGAAGTCCATGGAACAGTCTGATGCTTACTGGGCTATAAAAGTTCTAGCAGAAAGGACACAAAGGATTCCCTCTGCTTTTAGCCTCACTGGTGAGCATAAATAATGGTCATGAAGAAGCTGGGATCAGAGGGATGTCTCAGTGGGATAAGAGTATCATGTCGGCTATTCTTGGTTGTCAGTTTGACTACATCTGGAACTAACTGCAAATCCCTCACAGTATACCCAGTGACTTGTGGTTTTAGTCCCTGTGATAGCTATTCCAGATGTAGTCAAGTTGATGTCTAAGAGCAGCCATCACAAGTACTTAGGCAAAATCGAAAGGACCAGAGTTCAAATCCCTAACACCTTTATGAAAATCAGGCATGGTCATGGTAACTCCAGTGTTGGGAGGTCTAGCCCCAAAGAAAACAAACAAAACATCAAGCTTCAGATTCAGTGAAAGACTTCATGTCAAAAAAAAAGTAGGTGCTGGAAAGTTTCCCCAGTAGTTAAGAGCAATGGCTGCTCTTTCAGAGGACTCGGGTCCCATTCCCAGCTCCCATATGGCAGCTATCTGTACTCTAGTTCCAGGAAATCCAATGCCCTCTTCTGGCCTCTCCATGCCTGCCATAGCCAGTCATGCGTGTGGTGCATAGACATGCATGCAGGCAAAATACCCATAACACATAAAATTGAAGGCTCCTGAAATCCCCCACTGTGTCCTTTGCATGTATATGTAAGGGAGCGCGCGCGCGCACACACACACACACACACACACACACACACACACCACAAAAACAGAGAGAAAAGAGAAAGTTATCCCCTTTTCTTCTTTTTTCAACAATATATTTATTTTATGTAAATGAGAGTTCTGCCTGCATATATGTCTATGACCTGTGTGTGTGCCTGGTGCCTGCAGGAGTCAGATGAGCCTGGGGTTGTCAGATCCTTGTGAGCTACCATGTGGGTGCTGGGAATAAAACCTAGGACCTCTGGAAGAATAGTTAGTGCTCTTGACTGCTAAGCCATCTCTCTAACCCCCTCTTTTCTTATTTTTAAAGCTAACGTTATTTGGGGGTGCATAGCAGGCACGTGGGAATCAAAGGACAGCTTTCAGGATTCCATTCTCTCCTTCCACCATGTGGTCCCAAGGATCTCACTTAGGTCCATCAGGTTTGGTGGCAAGAGCCTTTAACCACTGAGTCACCTTGATGGTCCAATTGTCATTCTCTTAGTATTTGACATCCAAATGGTACCCCCCAAAGACAGTCCTCTTGGATTTACTCCAAGTCAAAATCATAGCACCCTGCTCTTTGAATTTCAAGCAGCACCAGTTCATCTCCCAAGTGCCCTCAGGGCTCCCTCCCAGCATTGCAGGGGACTAGCTCACAAACTTGTCATCTCAAAGCACAGTGGTCTAATTAGACGGTACAATGCTGTATTCTGATTGTGAGGTTTAGTTTTGTTTGAAACTTTCTAGTCCAAGTTGACCTTGAACTTGTGATCCTCTCAGCTCTACCTCCTGGGTGTTGGGATTACAGGCAAGTGCCACCAGACCTGGCTGGTTATGACACAGGACAAAAAGGACACAATCTCAACAATGGATGAAAAACTTTAATGGAGAGAGAAGGGTCCTCTCAATGACTGTGCTGAAACAATCTGAACAGGCACATGCACAAATGAGTCTCCACCTCTCTCACAAAGATGAACTCAAAAGCCTGATGACCTGAGTTCAATCCCCAAAACCTATGTAAAAGTGTAGTTGTAGTGGTGTGCATCTGCAATCCCAGCATTCCTATGGCACGTTGAGAAGTACAGACAGGAAAATTGGCCTATTTCATGGACTAGACAACCTGGAGTACATTGTAGTATACAACATAGAAACATGAGCCTTTGCCTCACACACAAGATGGAAGAAGAGTTCGGGCACCTGAGAGGTGTCCCCTTGGTTACACATACACACATATAGCTATTTTCCAAAGCCAGATTTCAAGAATTTCATCTTGCGAATGACCAAAGGAGAGACTTTCCCTCGCCCTCCCCCAAGTCTTCCAGCCACTAACCTGACTGTTGGTGCCCTGAAGCCTTAATCAAGGAGCAATGGACAAACCCTTGGGTTCTCTTGACACCACACCTCGAGTGAACTTCAACTCCACATACGAACACAGCTGAGTGTGGGAATGCTGGCCTGAAAAACAGCTCAGGAGTCTGGCGTGAGCAAAGCTGTGGTAGCAACGAATCGTGGTGATAGGACATATGCTTGTGGTGCTTTGTTTTTTTGTTCTTCTGCGCCAAGGTTGAGGATGCTCTCCCACGGGTGGGAGCAAAAAGGAAGAGCTGGGTAGAAGAAACCTGACTTCACCCATCACTGAAATACTTCGTACCTGAAGCGCAGCCACCTTGAGAGAAAAACATGGTGGCAGCGTTTCACGGTCACCTGACTAAGAGCCTTGGGTTTGGTGCTAACTCAGAAGGAAATAGGCTGTCACTAAGAGGCCCCCCTACAGCACCCGAGCACTCACAGCCAAGTCTGGGCTTAAACCCAGCAAACATATGAGAAAAGATGACCACCAGAGCCACCAAAAGGGTGGGAGGCCTGCTGTTGCCAGGTCCACCCTCGTGGATCACAATGACTGCATGAGATCATGGAATGTTGGAGATAAAAGGAAAGTAGTTCTTATGTCACAAAGTCATAAGCCAGTGGGCATCCTTTTTGACCAGGGTCCGAGGAATTCAGCTCAACCACTGTCCTTGATGAGCCCCAGGCCTAGCTGGTGACAAATCCATGCATGCCAGATTCCATCAAAGCCGGCTCTCCTCCAAGCTTGCTGGGATGAAAAAATAGCTACAGATTCCCTTGGGATTCACCCTCAAAAGAGCAGTGCACATAGTTTGAAACAAAGCCTAATGGACAGGTGTGCATCTTAGGGAAGCAGCTACCAGGGGACAAGAAGCTGTCACCAGCCCCCAAGGGAGTCCTGGCAGCATGGAAGACGACGATGATAATGAGCCTCTTGAGTCGGAGACCAAAGGTGAAAAGGCTCCCAATTCTTGCCCTTCCCAGAATTGTGTCCAATGATCTGGTAGACTCCAAGTGCCCTTCTCTCTCTGCCGGAGTCTCTGAATGGAGGTGATGGAGTGTGTCATTAGGGACAGAGTTTAGAAACCACGCAAATAGTGAGTTGTGATGTGAGACTTGGCTCTTAGGAGCTCTAGCCAATCTTCATTTGCATTTTGTGTACTGGTTGACATCACACTGATAGCTAGAAATCAGCCACATTAGGATTGTTTATACCACATGGATTGGTTGACAGTTGCTAATTTGCTAGCATCCCCCAGTTGAGTGGGATTCTAAAACTGTTTGAGGGGCTGGAGAGATGGGTCAGATCTTAGACCTTTCCACTCTTCCAAAGGATTTAGTTCAGTCCACAGCGACTCAATAACCTGTAATGCCAACTCCATAGGACTTCTATGTCTTCTGGCTTCCTCGGGCACTGCACACGCACGCTCATACACACACACACACACACACTTACATTGTTCTCTCTTTCTCTCTCTCTCTCTCTCTCTCTCTCTCTCTCTCTCTCTCATTGTTTGACATATAAAGAAACCGAGACTTGGAAATTCACCCCTTTTCTCAGAGCACAGAACTGCAGACTGGGCTGCTCAGCAGTTGCATCCTTCCTGACTCCTGAACTGTTGTACTCAAGTTACACGTTACATGGAAGCTTGTCACAGAGGCTTGGGAATAAATACTGGGACCTGACTCTGTGAGCAAAAACTAAGACATACACCTACTTGGGGTCATTAAGGAGTCCACCATCTAGAATCTGGATTGTGAAGGTAGGGTATGTGATGTTAACCCACTCAAAAGCAGACTGCTATACATGTATGAAATTCTCAAAGAGTAAAAATAAAATGAACAGGCAAAAAATGAAAAAAGAAAAATAGGGAGGAAAGGAATGGTCCGGCCCTATCTGCTAGGCCTTCCAAAAGCACAAATACAACTTCCTGAAGCACTGAGGCCTGCTCATGCTGGAGGATTCATCTCTGAATATTGTATGTGGCTTTCAGGGGCCCATCACACAGTGGTTCAGTGAACAAACATATCTAGCAAGCGTAGGGACCAGTGTGAAGGACACACTGTTGCTTACAGCAGAGCCTCGTTCAATGAAGACAAGCATGCTTAATCATAGCAATGAACTTTAGCTCAGGAGACATCTTCAAGCCTCTCCATAGTCCCAGGAATGCTTCTGTACTTGAAGGAAGAGAAGCTCAGCCAACTTCCTAGAGATGTGATCATCTCCCTTGCTCCCTGGCACACACCTCCATCGACTTTTTCCTTTGCATCTGATCCCGACCTGTTCTGCCCTTCACCTACCTCCCAGCGGCACAGTGTGTGACCGTGAATAAGTCCGGGCTTTGGGACACATCCTTTCACCAGAAAGTTTAACAGGCTCAACAGCAGATGCCAAAATCCTTCCAGGCTGATGAGGGAAGAGTGTGGGCAAGGACCCCACCGAAAGCAGGCAGATCAGGGAATGGGACTGGATGGAGCAGCCAGTTGACAGAGGAGGGCACAAGGACTCCAGCAATTCAGTCATAAGGAGGTCTTAGAGAAGGGGGTTTCCCTGGTAGGACCGTTATGTGAGGCTATGGGACAAAGGCTGTACACAAGACATGGAAGGCTGAAGAGAGGCAGAGACTAATGGAGTCAGTGGTAGGCATCACTTAATACACTGCAGGTTTAATTCCCAGAATGGGATATGGTTTTTGTCCTAGATGAGACTGAAGCTTCCTTGGCACCTCAAAGCAGTGATGACACCCTCTACTGTGAAGCTGAAGCTCCTCCAAGTGTTGAGAAAGAGAAACCTACCCGAGAGGATTCGGAAACCGACCTAGAAATCGAAGGTGAGGTAACATCTGAGGAGAGATGGGTGGTAAACCAGCTTCCCCAGAAACTGGAGAGATTGGGTTCCACCAGAGTGTTCCTCTCTGTCCTGCTGGAAGATTGTAGTGGGAAGGCTGTGCTCAATTCTAGATCACCTTGCCCTCCTGGCTGGCTGGGAACAGCAGACACAATCTCCTGAGCAGGACCCACATCAGGTTGTTGCTAAGATCTAAACCAACATGCAAAAGTTTCTGGTCTTTAAATCTCTCACATGTGATTTTCTTTGAGTGTGTGTGTGTGTGTGTGTGTGTGTGTGTGTGTGTGCGTGTGTACATATAAGAGTATAGGTGCTTTAGGAAGCCAGAGGCATCAGATCCCCACCTGGAACTGGAGTTACAGGCAATTGCGAGCCTCTTCACATAGGTTCTGGCAATCAAATTCAGGTCCTCTGGAAGAGCAATGTGTGCTTTTAACCTCTGACCTACCTTCTTCAGCCTCACTTAGCCCTGCCCCACGTAACTCCCACACGATTTCCATAGTCCCAGAAGGCAGACTTTATTACATCTTTTCTATAAAGGGAACAGAGACTTAAAGATTGTGAGAGTCAACCAAAGCCACAAAGAGCTGGCCAGGGCTACATAAGCTGACGCCATGTTGACCTGCCTTCGGCATTCAGTATTCCATGCTGTGCTCTAGAGTAGCCCCAATTCAGTGGTTTTCTGGTCTCCTGAGAGCTCCTATTTCTCTTGCTTCAGAGTTCTAAGTTTCAGTCGTGCTGTGGTGGCACATGCCTTTAATCCCAGCACTCAGGAGGCAAAGGCAGGCGGATTTCTGAGTTCGAGGCCAGCCTGGTCTACAGAGTGAGTTCCAGGACAGCCAGGGCTACACAGAGAAACCCTGTCTTGAAAAACCAAACCAAACCAAACAAAACAAAACAAAACACCAGAGTTCCAAGTTTCATCTCCACAAATCAAGCATTCCTGGTTACCCTAGCTGATGAAGCTTAAGCACTCTGTTCTTGCAAATGACACCTTCAGCATCCCCTTCTTCTTAATATCCCTAAGGTGAGCGATGCCAAAAAGGTCATTTGTGAGGAGTATCTGTGAAGGAAGGGAGAATGATGCTGGTCCCACTGACTGAGAACAGCCTCCAGCTTTGCAAGCTTAGGCTAGCCCAAGACAGATTTCTTTTGTTGGTTCTGTTTTATTGAGAGAGGGTTTCATGTAGACATTGCATTGCTAAGGATAGCCTTGAATTCTTGATTTCCCCCATCTCCAAGAGCTGAGATTACTTCTCTGCATCATTATTTCCCCTCCTCTTGTGTGTTCTTAAACACAGATGGCAGGCAGTGATTCCTAGGCCACAGGAATAGGGAGGTTGGGCGATGTGAACCTTACCCCCAACATCAGCTTATAAGACCTTCCCACGAGTCAACATGCAAATTCCTCTTCTACTCAGACCTCCTCCCTACTTGTAGTGGTTTGAATAAAAATGACCCCCCCTAGGCCCAAAAGGAGTCACATTACCAGGAGGTGTGGCCTTGTTGGAATAGGTGTGTCACTGGACGTAGGCTTTGAGGTCTCATGCTCAAACCAGGCCCAGTTGTATCTCAGTCTCTTTCCTGCTGACTGCTGATCTGGATGTAGAAATCTCAGCTCCTTCTCCAGCACCATGTCTGCCTGTGTGCTGCTATTCTTCCCCCCGTGAAGATAATGGACTAAACCTCTGAACCCCAAGCCAACCCCAAATAAATGTTTTCCTTTATAAGGATTGCTGTGGTCATAGCATCTCTTCACGGCAACAGAAACCCTAACTAAATGCTCCTCAGAAATCTTTTCTTGCTTCTTCTGCACTATAAGGCTGTTGTTAATTTTGCTTTCAGCCCCTCATTTTACCTAATTGGAAGATTTGACAAAGAGCAACACTGGATGTTTTGCCTGAGGTTCCTGGCTCCATTTTATTCTCCATCATCCAGGAAAGCTTGGTGTCCACTGACCACGGGCCAGGCTGGACTGAAGTCCAAGGATCAAGGAGCCCAAAGACTTGCAATAGAGAGATGGGGTTCTCCTTCTGTTAGTAGGGACCAGCTGTGTGACATCTGTGTCTCCATTTGTCAATGGGGAGATAGAGTCAAAAGCCGGGATAGGAACGTCCACTATGGTGCAAGTTTGCTTATTCTCAAATGATTTCCTATTTTATGCCTTGGACTAACTTGTTGTCCTGAGACTGTTACCAGAGTTTTTAGGGTCAGAACCCTGGTTGTTGATGGCCCCAACCCTGACAACCTTAACAATTGGGCTCAGCCACCCATCTTCAATAGGTCAACTAAAGACACAATTAATAGTGAAAATCAGAAAGAGGGAGATTTATTCAATGTGGCCACATCTAGTGGCCCACCCTTGCCAAGTCCATTTTCAGGATCTTGGTGTAAGGTTTGGGTTTAAATAGAGAGCAAGGGTATGCACAGCTGGGAAATCCAAGGTCAGGTGTGGTCCAGATCCTCATCAATGGTTCTGCTCCTCTCTCCTTCAAAGTGGTCTGAATACTTGCCAGAACTCTGTGACCTCTTTCCAGGATACAAGCGTCTACTCTGGCTGGCTCCCGCTTCAACCTTTTCTTGATCCCTTCATGAGACTCCTGGAGAAAACTAATCCCATGGGATTCATAGTTTAAATAATCTGATGGCCAAAGGGAAGAATACAAGTGTCTCTTTAAATTGTGTGTGTGTGTGTGTGTGTGTGTGTGTGTGTGTGTGTGTGTATAAACAGGCTTTCTGCTTTTTTGTGGTGCTGGGTCAAGACCTCACTGCCATAGCCATAGCCCTTGCACTGCCAATCATGGCTTATGTTCTAACAGTCCTCGCTGGGGCTAAAGAGATGGTTCAGTGGCTAAGAGTATTGATTGCTCTTCCAGGGGTCCAGATTCAGCTCCTAGCACCAACATGGTGGTTTACAGCCATCTGTAACACTTATACAAGGGAGTCCAACTCCTTCTGTTGGTCCCTATGGACACCAGCACACATGAAGTGCACAGACAAACATGCATGCAAACACCTATACACATAAATTAATTAGCAATAGTAAAAAAAAAAACCAACAAAAACAAAACAGAAAAACATGCTGACCAATATGATGGTAGAACACACCTTGAATCTCAGAACTTGTGAGGCAGAGGCAGGTGGATCTCTGAGTTCAAAGTCAGCCTCGTCTACAGAGCAAGTTTCAGTTACACAGAGAAACTCTAACTTGGGGGGAAAAAAGTGCTATTGAATCTAAAATTGAAATATAGAGTCCTTCAACCATCAAAAGTCAACAGTTCTGGGCCCCCTCCTTTGCCCTTCAGTGTTGCCTCAAGTGCAGCAGAAACACGCTGGATTCATCACATGTGTGATTATAAATTAATTTGTGAACATCACACCTTTGGAAACCTTTTACTGTGTCCAGTTTCTGGTGACCCCAACATTTGGTCACATTCCTGTATACACATCATCACCCACAGATGGAAAAGCTGGGTTCTAGAGAGCGTATCTACAAGCTCAGATTCCCAGGCAGTGGAACGTCCAGGCAGAAGAGCATGTTCCCTGGGACTAGAGTGGAGTTAAGGCAGATCAGAAAAGAAACCTGATTTCATTCTGATTTTCTATGCAGACACAGAGAAATTCTTCAACATCGGACAGAAGGAGCTGTACCTGGAGGCCTGCAAACTGGTGGGTGTGGTGCCTGCCTCCTTCTTCATCCGGAACATGGAAGAGTCCTGCGTGAACCTCAACCACCATGGTCTGGGCCCCATGGGTACCAAAGCCATTGCTATAACTCTGGTGGTGAGCATGCTGGCCATCAAACCTGACAGAAGTGGATTAACAGGGTGTCTGGTTTGAGATTCAGAAGGAACCCTTTTTGGTGTCTAAAGAGCAACCTACCCTGGATCTTTCTCAGCCATTGGCCATTTTAGTCATTTTCCCCATTAGCTCTTGGAAGAGGCTGTACTTTAAAGACTGTGGCCTTTCCTAGTTGGGAAGCAAGTCAACAGCCTGTGGGTCCTAGAAAAATGTATGGGCTAGAACCAGGCCCAAGATTAACTGCAATTACAAAATGTAGGTCTGGGTCTCCATTCCAAAGCTGACTTTGGCCACTACTCAGCCACTCCATTCAATGTCTGCCTTTCACATTTTTAGACATCCTATTGCAGAGTAAATTGCATTTTTCCTCATGGATAACATTATCTCTTGCCTTGTCATGATCAAACAAGGACCTGACCTTGGCTTCATCACAGATTTATATAATTGGTTACATAAAACTGGTTATGTCACAGAGACTGACAACTGCACATCACTGTCTCTGTGACTGTTCACTTAAGAGGGTGAAGAGAAAGTTTGATTTCAGAGAAGCCCAGCAAAGTAAATAGGCAGATGTTTTTAGGAGGGGACATTTAAAAACCAGTAAGAGAGAGATGGCTTGGTTGGAAGAGTGCCTATCACACAAGTATCAGAAGTGCAAACCAGATTCCCAACAATCATGTAAAAGGCAGGCTTCGTGGTAGCTATCTGTAACCCTGGCTCAGGTAGGACAGGAACCTGCAGATCTCTGGATCTCACTGTATGCTCCGTAAGTCTAGCCAAGCCAACCAGGGATATGCAATGAGCCCCTCTCAAAAAGAGGTGGGGAGGAGGTGAGCAATAGAGTAAGACATCTTGATGTCAGCCTCTGGCTTCCCCATGCTGTGCACACAGGAGCATGTACACAACATGTACATTCATGCACATGCATGCACGCACACACAGATGCATACACACTGGGCAGTGGTGGCACATGCCTTTAGTCCCAGCACTCAGGAGGCAGAGGCAGGTGGATCTCTGTGAGTTTCAGGCCAGCCTGGTCTACAGAAAGAGTTCCAGGACAGCCAGTGCCGCACAGAAAAAACCTTGTCTCAAAACCCTGCCTGTTGGGGGCTGGAGAGATAGATGGCTCAGTGGTTAAGAGTACCGACTGCTTTTCCAGAGGTCCTGAGTTCAATTCCCAGCAACTACATGGTAGCTCACAACCATCTGTAATGGGATCTGATGCCCTCTTCTGGTGTGTCTGAAGAGAGCAATGGTGTACTCATATACATAAAATAAACAAACAAATCTTTAATAAAAACAAAAACAAAACCCTGCCTGTCCCCCCAACTATTACCAAAAATACACATACACACAAACATTTTTTTAAAATTAGAAGTAACACTGTATATGGTGACACAATGCTGCTATGGTGGCAAGCACTTAGCAGGCAGAAGTGGAGGGATCAGGACTTAAAGGTCAATTTGGCCTAATGGTGAGTTCCAGGCATGTCCAGGTCTATATGAAACCCTGCCTTAAAATAAAAATCAGTACTATCTCAACTGTCCATAGAAAGAACCAAAAACCAAAAGAAACTGAAAAGGAACTTACGACATTCTGTTTATAAGTGATCTGAAAGGAAAATAAATCACGAGTTCATCAGGAACATATTGTAGGGCAGTGGAAACTGCTAGTCTGACCCACGAGACAGGTGTCAAGAGGGTGGAGTTAGCTGGTTCAGCGATGGAGTCTAAGAGGATGAGGGGGAAGGAAGGAAACTCTGGGCTTTGGTGTCTATCACGTTGCCAAACAAACGGTGGTTCCCAAAGCTTTGCAATGTACCATCCATGTTCATTGTAGGAACAGTTCCACTGCCGGAAGCTACTGTGACCGACAGAAAACCACTCTAGCAGAGCTTAAAGGGATGGCATACCCTCTAGCGGAGTTTAAAGAGTGGAGTACCCTCTGTGTTGCCCTCCTCGCCCTCTGTATTCCTTCAGATCCTAGTCAACATCTCTGTGCTCTTTCCATTAGTCCTTACCCATTACTATAATACCTAAGGCTTGGTCACACTAACACACACACACACACACACACAGAGACAGAGACAGACAGAGAGAGAGAGACAGAGAGAGAGACAGAGAGAGAGAGACAGAGAGAGACAGAGAGATTGAGATTTAGCTGGGTGGTAGAAGCTCATGTCTTAAATCCCAGCACTTGGGAGACAAAGACAGGCGATCTCTGTGAGTTCAAGGCCAGCCAGGGATATATAAATGTCTCAAAAAAACAGAGAGAGAGAGAGAGAGAGAGAGAGAGAGAGAGAGAGAGAGGAGAAGGAGAAGGAGAAGAAGAAGAAAGAGGAGGAGGAGGAGGAAGAGGAGGAGGAGGTTTATTTAGCTAACTAGGTTCAAGAGCTGGCACCCTCTCTCCTCTGGTGATGACCTCATTGCACCCCTAACATAGGGAATGAACTTGAGAGGAAGAAATGAAATGAGGAGACAGGAAGACCAGAAGAGGCATGCACAGGAAGAGCTGGTCACCACCTTCCACTGAGCCCCACTTCCCTACAGCAGATTTAGTTTTTCTGTGTATGTGGAGAGTGCAGTGCCTGCAGAAAGCAGAGGAATCAGATCCCCTTGGACCTGCAGTCACAGGCAGCTGTGAGCCACCCACTGTGGGTCCTGAGAATCCAACTCAGGTCCTCTCCAAGAGCAGTACACTCTCCTAACACGAAGTCATCTCTCTATCTCCTGCACCCCACTTCTTAAAGTTCTCAGTGTGTGTGGGTGGGTGTGTTGTGTGTGTGGGTGTGTTTGTGTGTGTGTGTGTTTGTGTTCAGAAGTTGATGTCAGATGTCTTCCTAGATAGCTCTTACACAGGATCTCTCACTGAACACGAAATTCACAGATTCAGCTAGACTTGGCTGGCCAGCAAGCCTCAGGGACCCTCAATCTCTACCTTCCCCATGCTAGCATCACAGGTATGCATCAGCACATGAGGTTGATGGGGAGGATCTGAACTCAGGTCCTCTGCTTACCTGGCAAGCACATTATCTATAGAGCCATCTCTTATAGACACCATGGTCTCACTAACTCTTACACATTGCCACACTGGAAAGCAGGCCTCTAATACAGCACCCTCTTGCATGGCTGGGATGTTCTAGAGAGAAGCCAAACTCAAGCCGAGGGGACAGAGAACTGACTTAGCCACTAACCACTTCCTCGTCTTTCTTCCTCTCCCATTGTGATGGCCAAAGTCCAACACCACGGTCCTGAAACTGGAGCTGGAAGACAACTGCATCCAGGAGGAGGGCATCCTGAGTCTGATGGAGATGCTGCATGAGAACTACTACCTACAGGAGCTGGTAGGGTGGCCTCCTCCTCCTCCTCCAGCTTCTCCTGGCACACCTGGGGACTCAGAACCACTCAAGCCAAGCCAGAAACACAAGTCCCCTAACACACCCAGGACAACTGTGGGTGATCTCTAACCAGTCTATGGGGTCCTCCTCTCTAGACACAACTTCTCAGAGGAGGGCCATGCTTCAGAGGCTGGCTCAGGCACTGTACCCTGTGGCTGTGGGAAAAGCTGAAGAGCTATTTCTGGCCTTACAAGTCCCTACGAGGAATAACTTATCCGTGCTAACAGAAGTGAGCTTTCTTGTCTGGAAAGGGGGGACATGGTGAGATGGCTCGTTTTCAGATTTTCCAAATGAATCTGCCTTAAGTTTCTAAACAAACAACATGCTTATCTGAAGTGCCAGGGCTAAACTGAGGGAATAGAATGTCAGTAAAGACAGTACTGGAGGGGGAAAAATGAGATCATGTGAGAGAAGTTAGAGAAGCCATATTGGAAACATGCTTTCTTGCCTTCTCTCTGCCCTTTGCATTACCTTGATCCTAAGCCTTTCACATCAATCCTACTGTCTCCATCATCCCCTGATCAGCCCCGCTTGGTTTTGAGAGCCTCTTTGTGTGAATCTTCCCTGTGCACACGTGTGTTCTTACCTCTCAGAACGTGTCAGATAATAACCTTGGTTTGGAAGGAGCCAGAATCATCTCGGACTTCCTCCAGGAGAATAACTCTTCGCTCTGGAAACTGAAACTTTCAGGTGAGCCCATGGACAAAGAGGAGAAGACACTGAGAATCAAAGGAGAGAACAGAGGCTAGGCCAACTTCTTTAGGTCTCAGAACAGGACACTGCATCTTTCCCTTGCTGGACCAGGCAGCCTTCCCCTTGTAGGGCCACACCAACTTCCTGCTCTCCTTAGCAAGCCTCTCTCTGCAACACTCATCCCTGGTCTTGGGCATTTCCACCTTCTGGGGTCTGCCTGGTTTATATGCCTTCCTTTCTTACTCTGTTCATGTTTCACTCTCATGATATCTTTTGTTTTCTTGATTTTCGAGACAGGGTGTCTCTATGCAGCCCTGGCTGTCGCAGAACTCGAGATCCACTGCCTCCGCCTCCGCCTCTGCCTCCACCTCCACCTCCGTGTGCTGGGACTTAAGGCATGTGCCACCACCATCCAGCTCCTGTCATCCTTTAAAGGGACTTTTCTGGTCCCTATCACGATAGCAATACTGTCCAGTTTTCAACCTGTTAATGTTTCAAAGAACTTTCTTGCATGCACACCTTTTAGGCATACGTTGGTATGTCTAGATGGACACCCTAGGGTGTACTGAGTGAATGTATCCACCTTTGTGAGGTTCAGTTTCTGCATTTCTCCTTAAGAAGCCTACAGAAGGTTACAATTCTACCATGAGCTATCACCCTATTCTACCACAGAAGAGGATTAACCAAGATATTTGTGAACCACATAGTCAAACATGTAGGCGTTAAAGTCACACACAGTACATGGGTTCAAGTCTGGCACCTATCTGCCCTTTTGTTCAGTTGACTTCATTCTTCTCATGCATAAACCATGAACAACTACACACTTCAGTGTAGACAGTGGTTCTGAGGACTAAGTGAATTGCAGTTTAAAGTGCCTACACCACCAGCAGGGATATTGAGATGCACTCATCACTGGTAGTTCACATTGATGTTGAGACGGAACATCTTTCAGATGTCTGTTGCTTCCTGTATTCCCTCTTCTATGAAATGTCAGTTGTTAGATGGAGCTCCCATATGATTGTTAGGCATTCGGATTTTGGGGGTTTTCATTTATATTTTTTTTAAACTTTTGTGTGTGGGCATTGTGCCTGCATGTATGTCTGCACACCCTTTGTGTGCCTGGTGCCCATGGAAATCACAATAGGGCATTGGATTCCCTGGAACTAGAGTCACAGAAGACTGTGAGCTGCCATGCTCAGAAATGAACCTGGCTGTGATGGAAGAACAGTCAGCGCTCTTACTTTGAGCCATCTCTCCGGTCTAAATGTTAGGCATTCTTTTAAAAAAAAAATGTTAAGCCTTATTTATCAATAGACTGCCAAATGTATTACTGATAGTTTAAAAGGCCAATCTATCTTTCATATCCCTCATGTTAGACTTACAATATGAACAAAGTACTTAACACTTTGTATGCCATTAAAAATAAGAAATCATTCTATTTTTTGTATCTTTTATGCTTAGAATTTGTAGTATATATGTCCATAAATCATTAGCCATATATTTTGAACATGTTCAAATTTAATATATTTTATGCATTTATAACTCAAAAAGTTTAAATGCAATTAGGGTGGTATGTGATTGATTTATCTTATCTGGTTTTTGAAAGTTGTGTATTAAAATATTCATAAACTTATTAATCATACTTGTGAATGTAGTAAGAAATTAGAATATTGAGAAATTTACCTCTTAACATGTACCACATCTACTACAGTGGAGTAGTTCTTTTCATTATAATGGTACCTTTTGGTATAAGCATAATTGTGGCTTCATAGAACAAACTGGGTAGTGTTCCTTCTGTTTCTATTTTGTGGAATAGTTTGAAGAGTATTGGTATTAGGTCTTCTTTGAAAGTCTGATAGAATTCTCCACTAAACCTATCTAATGTTAGGAATTCTTAATACACTAAAGATATTCGTATTTGATGTCAGATAGGAGAAAAGAGATGGACAACAGTCTCACCCTACTCCTTGTGTCTACCTATTCGCTTTAAGTGCGTGCATGTGTGTGTGTTTGCATGTGCGTGTATGTGTGTGTCTGTGTGTGTTTGTGTTTTCCATCAAAGGGAAAGGGTCTGGCAGACATGGGAGGACAAAGGAGCATGGTCTGGGATACACTGCTAATGAAGCACCCTCATTACAGGAAACAGCTTCAAGGAAGAATGTGCTGCACTTTTATGCCAAGCCCTGTCGGTAAGGAGCATGTGAGAATGTCCCTTCGGAATTCTGGGTGACCTAGGGATGCTCTGGGCAAAGCCACTTGGGTGGTTTGGGGAACCCATGTATGTTTGGTCTCTGCAAAAGCTTCAGCAAGCTGTAGAGCTTTCTGGGTAGCAATAACTCTCCCAGAAACCATTAACAGTTAAATTTAACCATCTAGGAAATCATTTGCTAAGAACCTTAGCCCACTCAGTTTCAGGTTCCTAGGAGCCCTCTATCATTCTGTCTCAAGGTTAACTGAAAGACTTGAGGTCAACCTCTTGCTTGGACATGATGACCCATGTTTGTAAGCCCAGAACTAAGGAGGCTGAGGCAGAGGATGGAGAGTTCAAAGCCAGCCTGTACTACATAGTGATATCCTGTCTCAAGTTAAATAAATAAGCAGATGAAATTAACCTTTCTTTCTACAATTTGACCCTCTAGTCCAATTACCGAATTAGGTCACTGAACCTCAGCCACAATGAATTCTCTGATACTGGAGGGGAGCACCTGGGACAGATGCTGGGTATGTCCCCGTGGAGGGAAGCAGACTAGTCAGGGAGACCAGGAAGAGCTGGGATGAGGGACTGGGCAGGGGACCACTTAGCGCTGGATTTCCCATTTAATTAATATATTTACTAATCTTTTATATGTATGGGTGTTTTGCCTATGTGTATGTCTGTGTGCGAGTGTTGACTGCTGGAACTGGCATTACAGACAGCTGTCACAGCTCTTTATTTTTAATTAACTTAGCCTTGAAAGTTTGCTTTGTAGGGTTTGTTTTGTTGGTTTTTCTCTTGATTTGGTTTTAGTTGTTGCTGCTGAAGGTGTGGTTTTGCTTTTCCATTTATTTTGTTTTTGTGGTTGTGGTTGTGGTGGGTTTGAAACTCTGTTTCACTGTTATTGTATCCCT
>JADRCH010000018.1:14082531-14265679 GCA_019843965.1 Rhynchomys soricoides | reverse complement strand
GTGGTTGTGGTGGGTTTGAAACTCTGTTTCACTGTTATTGTATCCCTGGCTGACCTGGCACTTTTTTAAGGTCCTCCCACCTTCTGGGTGTTTGGGTCATAGGTTATATGTATCCTGAATGTTCCAGTCATAAAAGAGGAACAAATCATGCTCAGAATAATAAAGCGAAGCAACCATCTGGATGTGAGAAGCAAAACTTGCCAGGAATTAACAGATCATAGAGAGAACAGTTTGCGTGAGGGCTGGAGAGATGACTCAGCAGCTGAGTGCTTGCTGCCCTTGTATAGGACCAGAGTTCTGTTCCTAGCACTGGAATCAGGCAACCCCTGTGATTCCAACTCCTGAGGATCAACACCCTTCTGGCCTCCTTGGTCAGCCACTCACACAGCATACACTCACACAGATCCACACACACAACACACACACACACACACAAACAAGCTAAAATAAATCTTAGAGCTAGAGAGATGGCTCAGCAGTTAAGAGCACTTGTTGCTCTTGCAGAGAGTTGGATTCCCACAAGATGGTTTACGACTGTCCGTAATTCCTGTTCTGGGGCATCTGATACCACCTCTTCTGACCTCCACAGCCACCAAGCGTGCATATATAGTACACATACATACATGCAGGCAAAACATTCACAAATAAAACAAAACTTAATGTGTTAATAAAACTTTAAATTATTTTCATAAAAAATAAATTAAATAAATCTCTTTAAAAAAAAAGTTCCGGGCAGTGGTAGCGCACTCCTTTAAATCCAGCACTTGGGAGGCAGAGGCAGGCGGATTTCTGAGTTCGAGGCCAGCCTGGTCTACAGAGTGAGTTCCAGGACAGCCAGGGCTGCACAAAGAAACCCTGTCTCAAAGAAAAGAAAAAAAAAAAAAAAAGTGGCCAATCACCATTGGGTAGATTGTGGTTATTACATGTCACACTGGGAACATACACTGCACCTAAACAATTCATATGTTTTATAGAAATATATTTAAAATACACATGTGATAAAAGATGGTGGGGTTTTTGTTTTGTTTTGTTGGTAAATTTTTTATTTGATTTTGCTTGTTTGAGAGACAGTGTCTCTCTATGTAGCCCTGGCTGTTCTGGAACTTGCTCTGTAGACCAGGCTGGCCTCGAACTCACAGAGACCAGCAGGTCTCTGCCTCTGCCTCTCAAGTGCTGGGAGCTGTGGGGCCACCACACCCAGCTCTATCATTTTAATTTGGAGTGTTGTCAGTTGTCTGCTGAGACAAGATTTCCCCTCAAACTCTCGATTTTCCTGCCTCCGCTTCTCAAGTTCAGGGATTAAAGGCATGCACCACCACAACTAGCAGCCCAGGACAACTTTAAAGGACAAGCAAGGATCAGGGGAGTGAAGAGATCCAAGAAGAGACTCGGGGGACTAAGGCTTGACCTACCCAGTGAGTTCCAAGCTAGCTTAGAGGTTACAGACTCTGTCCCTGAAAAAAAAAAAAAAATGTCCTGACTTTTGTAGATCTCTAGGCATGGTGGTATGGGCCTATAGTCCCATCTGCTTGGGAGAGTAAGACTAGAAAACCATGAGTCAGGGCTAGAGAGCAGGCTCAGTGATTAAGAACACTTGTTTCTGCCAAGGATCCAAGTTCAAATCCCTGAACACACATGGTGGCTTACAACCATTCCGTGTGTGAGCTGAGCATGTTGGTGCACATCTGTCATCCCAGCACTCAGGAGGCAGAGGCAAGAAGACTGCCACACCCACATAGCCAGCTTTAGGCCATCGATAGCTATATGCTGAGACCCTTTCTAAAACAAATCCAAGCTGGCCTACAAGTTGCCATATATCTGAGAATGAAGTCGCATTTCTGATTCTCCTGACTCTACCTCCTAAGTGCTAAGATTACAGCCTTTCACCACCATGTCCAGTTTACACGATGCTGAGGATCAAACCCAAGACCTCCTGCATGCTAGGCAAGCACTCTACCAATTGAGTCATGGCCCTCAGGGTCCCAGGTGGACACTTAAGATACTTCACTGTATTTGTGACATCAGGGTAAAGATCTGTAAGAACAGAGTTCAGCCACATTCTGTGTTGTTCTCTTAGGTAGGGTCTCAGAGTACACACCTCTTCCTGGGAGAACATCTGTGCTCACTTAGGTAGATCACACCACCTGCCCTCTGCACTGCATCATCTTTCCCAGAATTAAAGTCACTGTTCAATCGTGTACCTAAGTAATTAACTGAAACTTATCACCTGGCCACACATGGTGGCATGTGACTTTAATCCCAGCCCTTGGAAGGCACAGATGGACCTCTGTGAGTTCCAGGGGTCAGCCAGGGCTACATAGTGAGACTCTGTCTTTAAAAGAAATTTGTCTCAATCTATCAGCTGAGGGAGCTTTTAGTTTGCATACCCATCTCCAATGCTGTGGGTCTGAGGCTGGGTCTCAGGGAGGTGCGGGATGCCGAGCCCACACACTGTCCTTCCCAGCCCTTAACGTAGGGCTCCAGTCACTGAACCTGAGCTGGAATCACTTCAACATTCGGGGAGCTGTGGCCCTGTGCAATGGTCTCCGGGTAAGTCACCATGTGATCACCATGCAGTTGGGTCTACAGAGCACTCTGCGAGTTGTTGGGCTTCCTTCCAAGATTCCTGGATGTGCACTATTTTATAAATCCTCCCTACTGAGGCCTGAGTGCCACCATTAGGGGATCTTTTAGAGGTAGTTTAGCTAAAGGGCAGGGATATGAGAGCCCAAAAGGAAGGAGTCTCAAGAGAACTTGAGAATGAGTCCCGCCTGCAGAGGACAATAATGACCGCATAGATCTGTCTCTGCAGAAAATCACTGAGCTGTGGGTTAGGGGAGGAGGAGGGTGGAGGTGAAGTAAGGGTTAGGCTGGGCTGGGCTGGGTTAAGCGTTTCGGAGGGTGATGATAAGGATGGGGTTATGGTAGGGGTAGAGATAAGGGTTAGGGTTTAGATCAGTTAGGATGGGGGCGAGGGTTTAGGCTGGGCTGGTATTTCCTGAGTAAGTCTCACTCCATCTTGATTCTACTCTTGTTCCCCTCCCCTGGAGTCTAACGTGACCCTGAAGAAACTGGACGTGTCCATGAATGGCTTTGGGAATGAAGGTGCTCTGGCCCTGGGGGATGCCCTCAGACTCAACAGCTGTCTGGTCTACATAGATGTCAGTAGAAACGGCATCACCAATGAGGGGGCCTCCAGAATCAGCAAGGGTCTAGAAAACAACGAATGCCTCCAAGTGCTGAAGGTAGACGCACGTAGCTGGCGCCGTCCTCTCTGTATGTCTGTGTCTATATGTCATGTGTATCTGCCTATGTGTCCATGAGTGTGTGCCCATGAATGGGTGTGTACATACATTTGTATGTATGTGATCCATCTGTCTGTCTGTGTTGTAAGGAAGCAAGGTAATAGAATTGGACTGGATACTGCTGGGGAGAATCATCAGCCATCCAGTACTTTGGGGTGCATATGTGTGCACATGTTTATGCTTGTGCTATAGCCCCAGGGCTGCCTCAGCTTTCTGGTGACACAAGTGCTTCTAAACACATCTTCCCTCATGCCCTAGATCTCTCTTGGTATTTCCTTCATGCTAAGGCCATATTATGCTTTGGGGATACTAATCCTAGATCCCAGTAGTTTCTTGCACTTCAGTCTAGTCCTCTGCAGCCTCAGCTCACCTCTGTTCTCCATTGCTCTCCCTGGCCTCCGACTCCTCCTCTCCTTCTTAGTGCCTGCTTTGGTGCCTGCTCTGCTGAAGAGCATGGCACACAAAGGTCCGTGACAACCCGCGACCTCCTGAATGAAGGGACTGCTACCAGCACTCTACTCTCCACTCCCTGCAGAACCCACTGCGATTTCTAACTATAGTCTTACTTGAATGTTAAGTCTTCCTAAAACAAGGATGTTTGGTGATCATTGGCCATGATTATTACCCCTCGTGCCCAGCATGGTGCTGGATGCACAGTGAATCTATAGTAAGTGGATGGATGGATGGATGGATATGTCATTATAAATTAGGTTACTTTGTAGAAACTTTACAACACAGGCTGTTGAACAGAAAACAGATGCAAGAGGAGTTCTGTTCCTAGGTCCTCTTTCTGGGCTCTTTCAAGGCACACCCTACATCAGATGATGTGCTAATTCATCAGTCATTATCCAATGTGGCCAATTATCTCTGCCAGCTCCACTTTCCAATTGCTAAGTGACTCATTCAGACCACATAACTATGAAGAGATTGGCCTCTTGTATCTGGCCTTCTAAGGCCATTCTAACACCACCCCCCAAGGGGACAATGGAGGCATGACAGGATCCCAACACTGGATGGAGGAATAGACATGAGAATACTGAAGATGAGCCCTGCTGCTGAGGTGCTGGTAAGGGGACAAGAGGACTCCGGATCCTTGCAGAGGGAGTATGGACATGGTCAGTAGAACTGGACTGGCCATCTAGGACCCGTGAAAAGTAAAGGTCCCAGCTGGAGTGGAATGGAACCGCTCAGCTCAGAGAGGTGGTCCAGGCTGTGAGTAACTTAGCCTCCAGGTCCAGTGGAATCTAGAATGGTTGTACAAACCTGAACCTTTTAAAAGTTTTTTTGTTGTTGTTTTTTTTGTTTTTTTACTAAAAAATCAGGCTGGAGGGCCGGGCGTGGTGGGGCACACCTTTAATCCCAGCACTCGGGAGGCAGAGGCAGGTGGATTTCTGAGTTCGAGGCTAGCCTGGTCTACAGGGTGAGTTCCAGGACAGCCAGGGCTATACAGAGAAACCCTGTCTCAAAATCAATCAATCAATCAATCAATCAATCAATCAGGCTGGTAAGATGGCTCATCAGGTAATGGCACCCACTGCCAGGCCTAACGATCTGAGTTCAATGCCTAAAACCAAAGGTTGGAAGGAAAAAAACTGACCCCTACAAGTTGACCTCCACATGCACAGCATGGCATACATGTACACATGTACACACATACACACAAACACATACACCCACACAGACATATACATGCACACAAATACACAAATATACACACAAACACACAAATACACACATACACACAAATACATTCATACACATGCAAACACACATATATACACAAAAACATATACATACAAACACAAACACACATACACAAATACACACACACATACATGCACAGAGACACATACATACACATACATACATTCATACATACATGTATGCATACATACATACAAACACGCATACATACACCTATACATATATACATAAACACTCAAAAAACATTTTTTTAATGTTTTAAATGAAAGAAAAATCTTAGAAAATTCCCACAGTAAATATCTACTGTTCCCTTCAATCCTCAGTCTTGGGAAATTGAGAAATTTCCCTGGGAAACGAGTCCCACAAAGGCCATATGCCAAGCACACAAGCATGAGATTTTTCTCATCAGCGAACATCAGAGCCCACAGTAAATGCTCACTAAGACCTATGGCTTCCCTCCTAACACAACCACCTGAGGTGGCCTTCATTAGCAACAGCCACCACTCATATGCTGCTGCTGTGCAAAGGGCACCTCCTTCACTGCCTGGGATGAACTAGTAGGTTGGGCCCTTGGAACAATTCCTCTGTGGTGATAGGTATAAAGAAGCCAGCGAGTGAGACCCAAGGCCGGATAACTACACACTCCCTCTTCCTAATTGCCATCCGTGCTGCAGTGGCTCACCCTTGCAATAATAACTAAGCCCACAAGGTCCACCATGCTATGACCTTTCCTGGCTCTGGGGCCTCCACTCTGAATCTGCTTACAGAATGTGTGCTATAGCCCAACCCCCATGATGCTCCCACCTTTATCCTTTTCTGCTTTTTTCTTCTTTGGTGACTCTTTTCCTGGCTCTGCTCCTGCTCCCCCTTCAGATATGATTAATCCTCCCCTGCATCCCAGCAAGGCTTCCCTACTTGTGCAGGACCTTCCTTTCTTGGTTCCTACAGTATGCCCCTCTGTCACTGCTGTCATCATATATTTGATACCATTTGCTTATTTAATCTCTCTCCTCTAACTAGAG
The DNA here is from genome assembly GCA_019843965.1 of Rhynchomys soricoides. Taxonomy (NCBI): domain Eukaryota; kingdom Metazoa; phylum Chordata; class Mammalia; order Rodentia; family Muridae; genus Rhynchomys; species Rhynchomys soricoides. Next base: position 14,259,648 of record JADRCH010000018.1, on the reverse strand, counting down.
TGACATTATCTGAGGACAGACCCTTGTCATGTCTGCCTGGGCTTAGCTCACTGGCCAATACACAGCAGGCCTCAATATTTGTTGGAGCATGAACGGGTGGGTAGGTAAGTGGGTGGGTGGTGGGTGAGATGGATTGATGAGTAGGTTGGTGGATGGATGAGTGGTAAGGTAAGATGCATGGATGCATGGATAGATAGATGGGTAGGCGGATGCATACATGGATGCATGCATGGATGGTTGGATGCATGGATGGATGGATGCATGGATAGATGAATGCATGGATGCATGGATAGATGAATGCATGGATGGATGGATGCATGCATGCACGCATGCATGTGTGGATGGATGCATGCATGGGTGATGCATGCATGGATAGATGATGAGTGGATGGGTTGATATGTAAGCATATATTTTTCACAACCTACTTTAATTAGGTTCAACCTCCTCTCTGGCCCACCACCCAGCAGAGGCAGTGGAAAAGAAAGGGTATTAGGATATAGGGGAAGTGGACCTGTTTAGAAATAGTTCTTTGGGGCATTTCCAATCTTCATTGTTCTCAGTCCAGTCGACTAGTAAACACCAAACATGAATCAGCAGCCACAGTTCAGTCCACTCAGCAGACAACACACATGAATCAGCAAGGGCAGTTCAATCCAGAAGAAACCACGAGGCTAGCCAATTGGCCTGAGTCTGAGGAAGCAGCAAGAAGCCACAAAAATCTCACGAGTTCTTTGGTAAGTTTCTCTCTATGAAGTCACTACAAGCGAAGCTCGGAACACAATATAAAGCAAACCAAAACATGCATAGCATCAGCAAAGACTAGCGAGGCAGAGCAAGGCAAAACAGTGCTGGAGCTCCCACTGCCTGTGGGGTCATATTTATATTCTTTCTAAACATCAATCATCCTCTCACGTGTTTGTTCTAGCAACGTGTCCTCTCACCCGCGTCTGCTTCAGCAAAACATTTCTTTCACGTGTCTGCCAGCAAAACATCAGACTTCCCAAAGAAACCAGAAGTGGATGAATGGATGGATGATGAGAGAGAGGCTGACGAGCGGTGGGTGAATGAATGGCTAGATAGAGGGATTAATTAGTGGATGCATGGGTAGATGGATGGAAGGGGAGGTAGATTGATGAGTAGATGAATGGGTGGATGATGGATGCAGAAAAGGGTTGATTTATAGGTTACAGGTAAGTGAGTGCTGAGTATTGGTTGGAAAGATGGAAAGACATGTGGTCAGAAAGACGGACGGGAATAGATGGAGACGTCTGCAAGGAAGATAGGGGTTGTGATTTGATAGAGAAGGTGAAGTCGCAAGCTAACATGGCCTCTCCTGCCCCCATCTCAGCCTCCTCCTCCTGCTGTGCTCTTCCCCCACAGCTTTTTCTGAACCCTATGAGCTTGGAAGGGGCATACTCTCTTATCATGGCCATCAAGAGGAACCCCAAATCCAGGATGGAAGACATTGACATTTCTGTAAGTGATCAAATACCAGTCAGTTGCACCCAGCACACTAGTTACCATTCTGCCACCAGTGCCACCAGCTGTGACCTTCCCAGGCCCTCACACACAAGAGGCAAGGGGCTGAGTGATACAAGTAGTTCTTCAGTCAGTATCACCACAATGTGAAATAATTTACTCAATCCTGGAAAGCCAGGATGTGAGCACACAAGGGTGTCAATGAGGAAAAAAACAAAAAAGAGAGGTGGGGGACTCCAGAACAGAATTTCTACAGTGCCCAAATCAGTAATAAATGGATGGAGTCTCAGAATGTTCCAGAATCCCAGGATTTTTTTTCCAGCTCTAGCTACCCTGAAATTGCCTGCCTCTGCCTCCCAGAATGTTGGGATTAAAGGCTTGCGCCACATACCCAGTCATAATCCCAGGATTTTTAGGACCCACCTCATGAATGCATTTTTGTGTCTCGACTTGTGGCCTGTTGTGCTCAGAGCCGCACCTCCAAGTGATCCTTTCCTGAAGGAGACAAGTGGACCAACCGTCCGTCCACCAGGGACTTGCCAGACCACCACAAGGATGGCAGCTGGTACTAACAACATCCTATACTTTTGATCACTGGTGCTTTTTGTCCCAAAGTGACTTTATTATCTTTGATTGCTACTCTAGGGGAGTTGGTAGAATGCTGTGATCATTTCCAGGGTGACTGCACCAAGTAACACACACCTCGTGACTTAAATAGCAGCAATTTAATTTAAAGGCAGCAGTATTGCCTTTCAGCTCTGGAGACTAGGTGTGGGCTGGTGGGTTCTTTCTCTGGACTTGAGGAGGAATCTGCCCTTGATTTCTCTCCTAGCTTCTGTGGTTACTGGCCATCGTTGTCACCCCTTAGCTTGCAGACTTATCACTCCAAATCCTGCCTTTTTCTTTTCTTGGCATTTTCCTTGAGTGTATGTCTGTCTCTAAGCAAAAGCCCTTTTTCTTTTTGGTAAGGATCTTGTCATATTAGGTCAGGGCCCACCCTAATAACACCATTCACCCCAGCAATGTCATTCCATCCAATGATGTCAGTTTGTCCAGATGACATCATTTTGCCCTAATGGCTTGATTATCTCTAGCAAAGAGCCGATTACCCGATGAGGTCTTATCTACAGGGCTGACTTTAAACCCACTAAGCGTAGTGGAGCATTCTTTTAATTCTAGCACTTTGGAGGCATAGGCAGGTGGATCTCTGTGAGTTCAACAGCTTGGTCTGCAGAGTGAGATCCAGGACAGACAAGTTACTGTGATATACTACTCTGACAAAGTACTTCAATGTAGCAGAGAAGTTACAGTGGCAGGAGCTTGAAGCAGTTGGTCACATCACATCCACAGTCAAGAGCAGAGAGAACTGTCCACAGACATGTTTGGTGCTTGTCTAGCCCTCTCTCCTTTTACATAGCCCAGACCCCTAAGCCAGGGAATGGCCTGGATCTTCCCACATCAATTAAGGCAAGACAATCCCATACAGCCATGCCTACAAGCCATCCTGATCTAGCCGATCCCTCCTTCAGACCCTCTTCCCCAGTGAATCTCAGGTGATGGCAGGCTGACATTTAAAACTTACCATCATGAGGACAGGAACACAAACTCAGTCCGTAGCCCATACTTGCCCAAGTTTCCAACTTTACCTACAAGGAAATCAGAAGCATAGCCCAGGACCCATCAGCAAACTAGAAGCGCCTAGGTATAAGCCAGGGCCCTGCCTCTTCCTCTAGTTCTATGAAAATAGTGACTTGAGAATCCCTTTTTGTGAGATTACCCTGTTGCTTGCAGTGATCTGACTCATGATACTTTGAATATCTGAAACTAAATGCCTTTCCTCTGGAAGGTGCTGCTGCTCTTCTTTCCCATTGCTCCCCCACCCAACCTTCCTGCTCCTCCTACTCCCCTGTCTTTCTCCTCAGAGACCCCATCTCTCCACACTCAGACTATGCTATGACTGCATCAGGATACAAAGCCGGTCGGCCCCGACCCACACTGCCCCAGCGTCTTGGCCACATTCAGAATTCATAGCTATTTGCCCACCTGATCCAGGCAGGTGGGAAGCATGGACCCAGGCTTGGTACACTTGAGAGAACTGTAGAAATGCACTTCTTAGGACTTAGATGGCACCTTAGATGGCACAGGGGTCTATGAGTCATGGCCTAACTGCCATTAAACAAACCTGCCACAGCCAGTGGACAGAGTTAGTCAGTTAGTGTCTTTTCTCATGCTGTGACTAAATGATCGGAGCCAGCAGGTTATAAAGAAAGGATTCCTATTTAGTTCACATTGCTGGAGGCCGAATGACCTAAGTAGCACAGCACCAGCTCTGGTAAGGGCCCTCTTGATCACCTTACCCCACAGCAGATGACATCATAATGATCTTGCATACCGGAAGGAAAAGATGCTGCATGGAGAGACAGGGAGCCAGAGATTCAGTGTTATGTGCTGACGACTCCTCTCCTTTTTTATTTTATATTTAGTTAGTTAGTTTTTGGTTTTGGGGTTTTTTGGGGGGGGATGTTGTTTTTGAGACAGGGTTTCTCTGTGTAGAACTGGCTGTCTTGGAACTCGATCTGTAGACCAGACTGGCCTCAAACTCAGAGATCTGCCTGCCTCTGTCTCCTGAGTGCTTGGATTAAAGGTGTGTGCCACCACCACCTGGCCTGGCAATCCTTGAATTAACAGATCCCCTGAGTATGACGCCTGTTTGTGTGAGGGTGGTAACCCCCGTGTTCCAATCTCCTTCCACTAGGCTCCACCCCTGAAAGGTTCCACTACTCACATTGCCACCCTGGGCACCAAGTCTTAAGCGCTTGTCAACAATGGTGCTATAACTCTAAATGGTCCTGGAATCCCAGCTTTGTAGATGCTCCAGGGACCAGAGTCTGCAAAATCTTCAGCCATTAAACATAAGTTTGGTCCTTTGAAAAGGCAAGAGGTACTCAGAACCACATCTGAAGAAACCAGATATCTCTAGCAGATAGAGAGCAGGCTGGATCACTCTTCCAAAGCACACACATTCTCCATGTCCTGGAAGCTAGCTCTGACTTCTTCCAAAAGAGTAGTTTTGAAAGACCCCCGAATTGGGGAGACCCTCACTCAAGCCACGGGAAGACACGACCCCCCAGTGACTCACGAGAAACCGAACTTGCTGCAAGCGCACGAGGTTTATTCGGGGAAGCAGTGCACTGGGCCGAGCTCATAACCCACATGGGGACAGAGGAGATCGACCCCGAGCAGCTGAAGTTAGGGGTATTCATAGGGAAAAACCACAAAGCAAAAGGGGGAGCAGGGGGAACATGCGTCATGGGAGAGAGCAGAGGGGCTCAAAACAGAGGTCATTGTGACATTTTTGGTTGATCAACAGGATAGGAGTCAAGTCAAAACTACTACTTTCCCCAAACAATTTTCAGAACAGAGTTCATCATGACATTTCATGGTGGGCCTGTTTTTGGAACAAGGTAAAAACAACCATTCTCAGAACTGTCTAAGGGGGGTGAGTTTAGCCCATCTCAGGCCCCTGGATGGCCTAAGGCTCTAGTGCTGAGTCTAGGGGCATTTTTCTTCCAGGGTCTTTCAGTTTCTTGTTCACTATGAGCCATAGCAGGATAGTCAGCATCAGGGATCCTGGGCTCCAGTTCTGAGTAACAATATCCATCAAATGTGGGCACTTACAGTTATCATCTCAGAGAAATATGAGTTGATTGCTTGTGACAAGCCACCGGAACACAATGAAAATATCTAATCAAAACCTCCTAGGAGACCTAAGCATATTGACACATGCCTATAATCCTAGTGCTCAGGGATAAAGCAGAAGGATCACTATGAGTTCATATTCCCATGCTCCATATACATATTTGTATTAAATATAATAAAAATAAATATTACATATATGTAATATATATTTTTTAAACCTGGAAAACTTAGAAGTCACAAGATACATAGCACCAGATCAGCGCTGAAGATATGACTAAGTTTGGAAGACTGCTTGTCTGGCATGCACAAAGCCTTGAATTCTGTGCCTAGCACCCTGTAAAACTGGCCATAATGATACATGCCTGTAATTTCAGCACTTGTGAGGTGGAGACAGGAGGATTACCATGAGTCCAAGGCTATATTAGATGACTTTTATGAATCAGTCACGTGGTAGAAAACACCAGCCACGACAGTTCAGAAGTAGAACAAACCAGAAAGGACCAAAGTGCCTGAACTTGGGGGGGGGGGGGGGGGGGAAGGGGGGGGGGGCGGGTACTCTGGACATCAGGCAAACAGCTCGATTGACAGCACCCCTTGGCCCTTCTCTCCCTACCACAGAACGTTCTGGTATCAGAGCAGTTCGTCAAAGTCCTGGATGGGGTCTGTGCCATTCACCCCCAGCTGGATGTGGTATACAAGGGATTGCAGGGTCTCTCTGCCAAGAAAAACATCTCCCTGGGGACCAGCCCCATGAAGCTAATCCAGGTAAGCCCTGCCTTCCCCTTAGAGCCCCAGAGAGCTCTGGAGAAAGCTGTCACATGGCCCCAAATCACCCATTCTGCACTAGCTCTGAGTGTCTATGTGAGCTTTGCTTGCTCGCTTACTTTTTTGTGTTGTTTTTTGTTTTGTTTATTTTGTTTTGTTTTGAGACAGGGTTTCTCTGTGTAGCTTTGACTGTCCTGGAACTTATTCTGTAGACCAGGTTGGCCTTGAACTCAAAGAGATCCACCTGCCTCTGCCTCCCAGTGCCGGGATTAAAAATGTGCACCACCACCGCCTGGCTCAATGTAATCCTTTCTAATAAGGTTCCTTGAAATGGAAACCTGAGATATTTCCCCAACATATTGGGTCCCTGAATACTGCTTCTCACCCCAAGATAGGCAAGTGTTGAGGTAGGAGATGGAGACGTAGGATGGAGCCCACTACTTGAGATCTGCCTTTTATTAATGTGCCAACACAGGCAGTCACCAAGGCCTTCTGTGCCTCAGTATTTTCACCTGTAAAATGGGAACAAAATGGAAAGGTGTCTGTGAAAGACCAAATTACTTAATAGGTGTGAGGTGTTCAGAGCAATGCCTGGATCTAATAAATGCCTAGTGCTCGCAACTTCTTTCTGAGGATGGATGCTGAGTCAATCCACACTTAACAGGGTCCTTTCTTTCTCAAAAACACATGTGGCTTGACTCCTTTCTTAGTTTGTCTCCAGGAAAAACAACAACAACAACAACAACAAATAGGTACAATCATGAAATTTTAGGAATCTAGTGAATTTTGAAGCCAAAAGTAGCATTGCAGCCTGAGAAAGAGGTTTCTGAGGTGTGGCTGTACCTCTCCACTGGCTGCCATCTGGGAGTGCAATGGAAATGCAGTTCCTGTAGGTCTGCCGGCTCAGGCTGCCTCTGGCCTCTGGTTGGTCTGCTCTGTGCCTCACTCTCCAAAACTGAATCTTAAAAATTGAAAAGTATTGAGTGCAAGGTTCTAGATGATGAAAGGTCTGGGGATTTGTTTAGGAGAGGGGCGGCTCCATGGGAACCAGGGGAAACCGGAAGCTAGGTGTGGACTGAGAAGCCCACCCCTTGCTTTAAAGAAATACGGAACTGCCAGGCAGTGGTGGTGCACGCCTTTAATCCCAGCACTCAGGAGGCAGAGGCAAGAAGATTTCTTAGTTCGAGGCCAGCCTGGTCTACAGCGTGAGTTCCAGGACAGCCAAGGCTACACAGAGAAACCCTGTCTCGAAAAAAAAAGAAAAGAAGAGAAAAAGAAAGAAATACGGAACTAGTGACGTGAGCAGGCAGCAGCTGAAAACTCAGAGCCAGACTGGCAGCCCTCAAGTGATGGCTCAGTCCAGTGATCACAGTACTCAGGATACCCGTCTGGACTACAGAGTGGGCTCAAGGCCAGCCTGGGCAACTTAATGAGACCCTGTCTCAAAATATTAAGTAAAAAGAGAGCCAACTAGGTGCATAGCTCCATGGTAACGTGTTTGTTTACCGTGTGTGAAGTCCCAGGTTCAATCCCCAGCAGCACAAAGAGAAAAAAGAGAGACTGTAGAAAAAAGACTCTTCAGGTATAGAGCAAATAACACATGGGTGTAAACTCTAGTTGGGAAGAGGCAACCATGTGGGTAGAAAGATGGGACAGATTCAGTAATGACCAAAAGAAAATGTCACAGGAGAAATAGTACAAAAGCAACAATGGTCACAAGCGTCGTCAGAATCCGAATTATAGAGACTCTGCAGGATAAGCAAAGAGAAAAGGAAGATTTCCTGGCACGGGTGGGACTTGGGGAAGGTCCCAGAAGAATCGGAAGGATTAGAATGAGCATGGAGCATCGAAGATGATTCTAGAAAGATGGTTTCCGACATCAGAGCAGGGATGAGTGTAGGCAGCCTTAAGGGAAATTGGGGTGGGGGTGGGGGATAACCCATGTGAGTCCTGCTGAGGAACCCGGGACTCCAGACTCATAAGCCTGGAAGACAAAGCTGGCCAGAAAGCCTGGGGCAGATGTGGGATCCTCAAATTTCAGACCTCGAGCTGGGGAATCGGGGGGGGGGGGGGGGGGGGGGGGGGGGGTGGTTGATTCCATCTGGCGTAGGGAGCCACGGGAACCGTTGAGCCATAGAAGTGATGAGCATCCACCAGGACTAATGGGTGACCTTTACAGACACGAGATGATGTAAATAAAAATACCACTGTAGCTTTCCAAGGGTGGTTTTCACGTCTACATTGATGCCCCCGGAGTGATAGTTAACGTTTTTTCTTTGCTGCTCATTGTTGAACCAATACAATCTGAACCCTAAAAAAAAAAAAAAAAAAATATACCACGGTAGCCGGGCAGTGGTGGTGCACACCTTTAATCCCAGCACTTGGGAGGCAGGCAGATTTCTGAGTTCGAGGCCAGCCTGGTCTACACAGTGAGTTCCAGGACAGTCAGGGCTACACAGAGAAACCCTGTCTCGAAAAACCAAAAAAAAAAAAAAAGAAAGAAAAAGAAAGAAAAAAACACTGTCAAGGTTTCCAAGCGAAGCACTTCTCTCTGTGGACATTTGTGGGGAACTGGAGAACCCTAGGAGCGCCTAGAGCCTGTCCACGCAACCACGCAATCACGATGCAGAGCTGTGGTTCAGTCATGTGATCTCTCGGCTGAAAGAAATCCCATCCCCCTAACCACGGAGCACCAACTCCGGGAGTGTTAACAGAGGCCATTTCAAAACTGAATCACAGTCTTAGATCTGGTCACCATCCATACTCCTGTGGTACTGGGGCAGCCTAGCAGCTTTGCTTGGTGTTCCTCTGTAAAGTCAGGGAATGGATGGAATGAGTAGAGCCTCTGTTGGGTTGGGGTGAGGTTGCCGGGAACTGGACAGATACAGGAACCATCATCACTCCGCGGCCTACACTGGGAACTTGCTCTAAAACAGTGGTTAAAGCAGCCGCCTCACGCTTGAGTTGCCTTCTCCCGCTCCCCAGGCATTTCTGGGCTCAGAAGTTTGGATCATCCTTTGGGAAACAAGCAGGGAGGCGTGATCGCAGTAATAAAGCCAACTGTTTGCTCCTCGTGTCTCCCACTTCCCTCAGAACTATACAGACCAAAAGAAGATCTCAATAATGGAGTTCTTCAGGAGCTTGAATCCTTCAGGATTAATGACAATGCCTGTGGGGGACTTCCGGAAAGCCATGATCCAGGTGTGCTGACTCTGGGTAGTGTGGAGGGTGGACAGGCAGGCATATGTTTGCATTATTTCATAGTGCTCTCTAGGATTGGTTGAAAACGCTGCCCTCGTTCATCTAAACTCAGAGGAAAACTCAACACCCCCCTTAACTCCCTGCTCAGATCTCTGTCATGTGACCTTCTCACCCCAGATGCTTCTCCTCACCCCAGATGCACACATACATCTCAGAGGCCTTTCTCCATTGCATTTGGTTCCTAGGAAGATAGAGACTGGGAGAAAAGACCCCCGTAGCTCCCATATTCTGCCTTTAGCCCTACCAGCCTACCTAACCCCCCACATTCCCTCTTACCAATCTAATGAATAGAATGGAGGCACTGGAGGTCCCCTGAAATGTATGCATGAAGGGATCACTGTGACAGCACCCTGGGAAGACTTTGGACCTGGGAGAATGGTCTAGGGGCCTGAGCAGGGATGAATACTTAGTTCCCAGGTAGGTCCATAGGGCAAGAGGGCTAGCCAGGACTAGGTAGCTGAGAGCAAAAATGCTTCCACATGGTGAAGAGTACAGTTCCTGTCCACCTCAGCAGGCCACTCATTGCATCTGCTCCTTAGCCCTTGTCTCTCCTCAGAATCTGAGGGCCTCTGAAGGCAGGATGATGCCATAGAAAGTGGCTGCCTCCAGTACCTCCCTGTGGTAGGTGTAGCCACCTCTGAGCCCTCAACTGCCACCAGTGGTCCCAAGAAGATCGAGGCATTGTGTGGGCCACTGGGTGTGAAGGAGCAAAGGGCTCCAAAACTCATTACATCCACTCTCTCAGCAAAGCAATATCCCCATCAACCGGTACCAGGTGAGGGAGCTGATAAAGAAACTGGAAGACAAGAAGGGTATGGTGAACTTCAGGTGAGCATGGCCCTATGCCCTTTCCCTTGCTTGCCAATGGGCCCTAGTGGGATGTGCATCGGTCCTGGAGCACATCATCTGTGCTTCGTGAGATATAGGACACTACCTACCGTATATCAGATGCCTCATCCCAGATCCTACGGCCAGGCCCAAAAGTTCACCTTCGCTCTTATCCTTAGTTCACTTGCATAGGAAGACTTGAACAAGACACTGGAACCCATGCCTGAGGAACTCCAGTCCCCATGACAAAAGGACGATGCTTGGCACTCCAAGGTGAGAACAGGAAGTACTAGGGGAGGTGTGCAGGGGCCAGAGGGGGGCCATCACTTGACACTGCTTCTACTTCTAAGATGGGTAGACATGCATGCCACATTTACATTAGAAAGGTTAAGGGAAACTTGTGGGTCACCACTCCCTTGACATGGATTCTGGGGATCTAATTCAGGTTGTCTGGCTTCCGACTAGGGCAGTTAACTGCTGAGCCATCTCACTGGCCTTTTGGTGTGTGTGTGTGTGTGTGTGTGTGTGTGTGTCCATGTGTGTGTGTGTGTGTCTATGTGTGTGTCTGTGTGTATGTGTCTGGGTGTGTCTCTGTGTATGTCTGTGTGTGTCCGTATGTGTGTCCATGTGTCTGTGTGTCTATGTGTGTGTCTGTGTGTGTCCATTAGTCTGTGTGTCTATGTGTCTGTGTGTGTCTGTGTGTGTATCTGTGTGTCCGTGTGTGTGTCTGTGTGTGTCTGTGTGTATGTGTCTGTGTTTGTCTCTGTGTATGTCTGTGTGTGTGTCCGTGTATGTGTCCATGTGCCTGTGTATATCTGTGTGTGTCCGTGTGTCTGTGTGTCTGTGTGTGTCTATGTGTCTGTGTGTCTCTGTCTGTGTGTCTGTGTGTCTGTGTATGCACACGTATTTGTGCTCACCAATTGGCTAGACAGGCTGGCCAGCGAGCTTCCTACCCCAGCTCTAGCACGAGGGCACCACCACACTCGTTTTTCTGTGGGAATCAGGGATCCAAACTCAGATCCTCGTGCTTGCATGGCAGACACCTCATCCTAGCACTCACCGTATTTTCTTAGCTTTCAAAGCAGTTTCTTAAAAGCCTAGAAGTCACAACAGCCGTTCAGGTCTAAAGAGAAGTGCCAATCAAAGACGTTCTGGCAAGGTGTGTGGCTGTGAGGAGACCAAACCAAAGGCCAGATGAAGAGATGCCGTGACCAAAGCTGAATGTGAGCAAATAAAATCTGGCTTGATTCAGGGCATCTCTGCCGAGGTTGTTCTCTTCAGCGGGGGGACCACTCCGGGTGACGTGGAAACTTAAGGGTTCTCTGGAAAGTCAGTCATGTTGGATGGGGTTTTGTGGGCAAACACGTGAAGGAACGTTTCACTGAAGTGGACACAGGTGAAAGACTAAGGCAGACTTGTGAAGGAACACTTTGCTGCAGCAGACACAGGAGAAAGGATGTTCTGCTATAGCAAGCATGTGAAAGGACATGTGATGAGGGATTCTTTACTAAACACAGGCAGGTATTGGTTCACCTTACATTGCATGGTTGAGCTGCATTCATTGGGACTCCATAGAGAAAAACTCGACAAAAAACTTCTGGTGATGTGCTGCTGTTTCTTGCCACTTCTGCGGACTCAGGCTGATTGACAGAGTGATGTCAGCTGAGACAGACTCATGTGCTGAGGCAAAACACGTGGAGGACTCGTGATGTTTGGAGGAAGTATAAATAGGACTTGATGGTTGGCGGCAGAGGCTGGGCTAGGCCTGCTTATAGAGCAAGCTGTACGATGCTTGTTGGTCTTCAGTGATCTTCGCTTCCCTGAGAGAGGCACAGCCGAGAACATCTCCTGGTGTTCCTGTTGGCCCTGCTGACTTGTGCGGAGGCTGAGGCCTGGCTGTCTCTGCTAGGTGGTGTCACCACTGCTGACTTGTGTTTGCTATCCAGACTCTACTGAACTGGACTGCTGGCGTATCCACGAAGTGTTTGCGAGTGGACTGAGCTGCTGCTGCTGACCTGTGAACTGAACTGCCGATTTCCAGACAACACAAATGGGAGTCACTCCAAAGAACCTTTCTAAACAGGTCCACTTCCTCCGTATCCTTTCTTTCCCATTATCTCTGGTAGGTGGTGGACTAAAAGGAAAGTTAAAGCATTTAAGAACCATCATTAAAAATAGGTTTTGAAAAAAATTACAATTACATCTGGGTTTAGTGGCCATCAAAGGGGTATAGTCTAGGTGGTCTCGTTTATAGCCACAAGGATTAACCAGGAACGTATGATTGTCAGACAGAAAAGAGTCTACAGGGACCAGGTTAAGGCACAAAAGCAGCTGTCATGGGCATTGTAAAAACTCGTCACAGTACAACCTAGTCATGTGACTTAGAGCCTCCGTAGTCTCATCTAGCTAATGAAACAGCAAAAATGAAACTTCTCAGTCTGTTCCTGAGCTCAGTGTTCTGTGTTACATCTTAACACAGGACCAGCGAGGTGGCAAAGGTACTTGCTGCATGAGCCGGGTTACCTGAATTCAATCCTGAAACCAATGATGGGAGAAGAGTCCGGAGGTCCTCTCACCTGCATATGCATGCTGTGGCGTGCGCGCGCGCGCGCGCGCACACACACACACACACACACACACACACACACACACACGTATGCAGCGCACCCACAAAATAATATAAAAATGTTCAAGTCTTGAGAAAGGAGGCAGATAAAACTAGGTCACTCATCCCAGAAACTTCAGTCCTCTGGAAGCCAAAAAGAAAAATCTATTATCATAAGTTTGAGGTTAACTTAGCCTACACAGCCTACTAGCCTAGGCTAGTCTCAAAAAAACAAAAGAGGTCAGAGAGATAACTCATGAGTTAGGTGTATTGTGGTATACACACACCTGCACTCGCATACATGAACACAAACAAAAACGGGGGGAGAGAAAGAATAGATAAGAAACTGTAAGAGTTTAGCAAAAAAGAAAAGAAAGAGTGTGAGCACACATGGGACTCTGGTAGGTCCTCCAGGCTTGTGGCATGCTGAGGGATACCAAGTATAGCATCACCAGTTACCACTGTGGAGCAACCAGGGCAGGTGGTGCATGTCTCTGCACATGATGATCAGACCATGAGATGATTGACAGGCCAGTGCCACAGACAGCTCGACCCTCAGCTGAAGTTGAGTTTCCATTCGCTGCGTGGTGAAATAAGAGCTCATGGTCACAGAAGTGGAAACTTCTAGTTCTTTGGAAAGTTAGTTGTGTCAAATGGTGTTTTGCTGGGGCACACAGGTGAAAGAATGTTTTCCTGAAGACACAGATGAAAGGATGTTTTGATAGAGCAAACACGTGAGAGGACCTGGGGATGAAGGAGTCTCCACAGACAGTGGGAGACGAGCACTGAGCATTGGTTTGGCTTGCTCCTCCTCGTTATTCCTCGCTAATGACACACATGTATTGGTTCGCCTTACATTGCATTGTTGAGCTCAACTTGTAACGCCCCACCATTATGAGAAATTTCCCAAAGAACGACTCATGAGGTTCCTGATGCAGCTTGCCACTCCCGAGGCCTCCCCTTAGGCCAGTTGGTGAGCCTGGCTGGTTCTTCAGGATTGAACTACAGCTGTCTGGTGTCTGCCTGCCTAGAGGACTGGTCTGCAGCTGCTGAATCATATTTGGTGTTTGCTAAGGGAACTGAACTGCTGCCAAAGAAGATCAAGATCACAGCCCACCCCAAAGAACCATTGCTGAACAGGCTCACTCCCCCCAGATCCTAATGACTTTTCTCTTCCACTACCTCTGCTGGGTGGTGGCTAGAGCAGAGGTTGATCCCTTATTAAAAGCAGGTTGCAAAAAAATGTATTCGGGTCACAGCACAGTGGATAAAAAGCAAAGCAGAGGATATTCTGTGGCTGTTGGAACTGTCTCCTCAAAGAAAGGCGAGGGGTTTGAAGTCAGGGGTCTTTTAAATTTTTACAACCTGCAAACCTAAATTATTACAGAGCATGCATAACTCACAGGGCCTAGGGAAACCCTAAGGATTGTATGGCTGGAAAGAGCATCCAAATGTGTAAGGGGAAAAAAAGAAAACCAGAATGGCTATGCATAAATGAAAACTTCTTGTTTCTTTCTCTTCATCTTGGTATAAAATTAGCAATGGTTATTACAAACTTGATTTCCTTTCAGGCTGATTTCTGGGAATTATAGAGATTCTAGAAAGCCAAAAATATACCCCTGTTACCACCTCCTGTCCTCTAAGTCACCCTCTGACACCGATACTCCACCCTAAGTAACCGAGAGACAGATGACCAAACCCAAACCTTCCCCCAGTATCCCAAGAGGCCTCCCAAGCTGCTTTTAGCAATTCCCAGAGGTGGCGTCATTCCCATTTGTAGCCACTAGATGTCAGGTCAGCTTCAAAAGTCCTCACCTTCACTGAGCTCTTGAGAGATATTCCCTAAACTTGAAATGGTCCATGCATTTCTTTCAACATCCTGATCTTCGGCCCCTGGAACACAGCTTGATCAGCGCCAGTGATCCTGCAACCCAAATCCGTGCAGACCCCTCCGAGACTCCATCTTCTCACCGTCTATCGGGGTTGCTAAGAACTACCACGCACTTCTGCAGTAAGGAAGAAAAGCTGTCGCCTGAGAGTTCTACAGCCAGTTCCCTATCTAGCCAGCCCACTAGGCAACAGAAAGCACTACTGGGCAGATCTGCAGGAGCACTGGCAAGCTCAGCCCACCGAGCAAGCCTGCAGGAGCCTGGAGGTGGGAGGAGCAGCTGCAACTCTACCTCCATGTGTAAACAGGAGGACCCTGCAGCAATAGTGCAGGCCTAGCAATAGCACAGCAGGATGAGAGACAGCCTAAAGGCCTAGGAAACAGCAGCCTGGATACTCATCCTTCCATACGCCAACTGGGCTTTGAAAACCAGCTCTGCATCTTCCCAGGACTGTAGAATTGAGAAGACTATACTGATTCCATGACAAGCTTCAAATTGGCAGTTAAGGAGACTAGGCCTAAATCTCTGTCTCCAAGAACTGGGCAATTCCAGGCAATTCCAGGCCTCAAATGCTACCCCATCACCTGGCCTGAGGCAAGGACAGTAGGTCAGCAGCAGTTTCCAGACTTCCTCAGCAACAGTGTCCAGACCTCCCCAGCAAGTTTCCAGCCTCCCATATCCCCAGTAATGGAATGTCTGTAGAGATGGACCCAACAGATTAACATAGAGGTCACCTACCCCAGAATTCCCTAATGTGCTTTAAATCAGGCCTACAAGCTCACTTGGGTGTCTGTCTATTCTAGTAATGGGGAGACCCCAGGACTTCTGCAGAATAAACCACTCTTTGTGTTTACATACTATTTGAGTCTTGGGTATCATTCTTTGGAGAATCATGGACCCTTACAGAATGAGAACTGTTAAATTAATTTCTCAATAGGAGTTCGGCATCCTGCCCATGATCCGGAGTCACAAAAAACAAATGTGTCTTAACTGTGACCCTTCACTTTCCCCCTGAGGCTGCCTTGCACCTTTGCACCACGAGGGGGCAGGGTAAACACTCTGCAGACATCAAAGTGGGAAATACATTGTTTAGGCTGGAGAGGAGAGAGAGAAAGAGAGAGAGAGAGGCGACCTTGCCAAATAATGCTCAGCACTCCATACTCTGTTGTGGCCAAATCCTTACAGAGAAGGTTGATGAGTCCGGTGGATCCCCACCCCTGGCCTCCACCCCCATAGGCCTCAGCTATCCCACTGGGGAAAGTAAAGCAGCAGGAAGCTGGATGGATACTGATGTGTTTATAAAAAGATAAAGATGTATAAGAATATGTTCTATGGGGGCGTGGTGAGGTGTGGGGGAAGGGGTGACTCAGCGGTGAGGTGTGGGGGAGGGGGTGACTCAGCGGGCCCACGCCCGAAGCATCCCTTCCCCCTGAGGGACCAGCCACGTGGCGGTATATTATAGAACAGAGTTTATTCAGGGCATGGGGAGGGGAGTTAAGAGGGTAGTAGAGGCAGAGAAAGGCAGAGAGGGGAAGAGAGTGGAGAAGTAGAGGCCGGCCATGACCACATGGGGGGGGGGAATGGGGGAGGGGGGAGCAAGAGCAGGAGAGAAACAAGAGATCAAAAGAGCAAGAGAGAGGAGGGGCAAGCAGCCCCTTTCATAGTGGGTCAGGCCTACCTGGCTGTTGCCAGGTAATTGTGGGGTGAAGTTTAGACAGAATGCTAACAGATACCTCTGTGTGTTAAGAGCCATATTGTCAACACATGTAAAATCTGAAATTTTGCAATTCTCAGTTTGAAGTCTACCTAGCTCTGTCTCGGTGACCTTGAGCAGTAGGTTCCATGTTTCTGGCCTCCATTTGCTCATCTATAAATGGGGATGATAGTAAACAAAGCCCTATGACGAGATCATTAAATAGTGCATATGAAACCCTATCATGTTTTCAGGCCTGTGAGTAGCTTATGATTTACCAAAGGCCTTCATTCTTGATGCCTATGGAGATCTACCTCCTCTCCCAGCCTCACGACAGTGATGTTCCACTCCTGACAGAGAGTACTGCAAGCTATAGGACCCAGAGAACCACAGGCAGGGCCATCTCAACACACCCGAGTACTGTCTTAAAAATGCTACAGAGACATTTCCACCTCAGGCCTTTGGCTTAAGGCTGGCATGCAAACAGCCCCTGGTCTTAAGAATGACAGAGATCATTCTTAACCCCAGCACTCAGGAGGCAGAGGCAGGTGGATCTCTATGAGTTCAAGGCTAGCCTGGACTGCAAAGAGAATTCCAGGACAGCCAGGGCTATTACACAAAGAAACTGTCTTGAGAAAACAAAAAATAAGGAAACAGGAGGTGGGGGAACTGCAGCACTAGGACACATGATGATGCAGTAGGTCTTATAGACCAACAGAGCAGGACATCAGCACATCTGGTCCGAGGGGAGCCCCTCCATAAGTCCCCCAGAAGGCACAGACTCCAAATTCTGGAGCTTCCATCCTAGCAAGCAAGCACCATAGCCCAGTTGCTCCTCAGAGCTGGTGTGGTCATGGTGCTGGTCGGGAACGGGTGAGTGTTCATACAATCCATGGCCTCTAAAATCAGTCCTGGTGGCAGCTCTAGTGTCCTCAGGAGACCAAGCCTGTCCTGCCAAGTTGGGGCTTGGAATTTGCTTTTGTTTTAAACAAAAGAAAACAATGGCTGGCAAAGCTAGCCTGTGTCCTAAGACCCTGGCTCCTGACCAGGAGCCTTGAACCAAAATGAGGGGAAGGCTCTCAGGAAGCCCGAATCACATTCCAAAGGGAGAGGAAGGCAGGGCAGGGCAGTTGTGGGAGCTGGCTTCCAGCCCAGCATACCCCATAGGGGAGAAGAGCAGTGTGATGCTCAGAGGGTCTCCCCTTCCCCTCTCCCCCCCCCCCCCCTCTCTCCATACTATAGCTCAGACTGGCCACAAATGCTCTGCAATCTTCCTGTCCACCTCCCGAGGGTTAGTTAGGCTTATGGACATGAGCCACAGTGCCTGGCCGGGGGATTTTTTTTTTTTTTTTTTGGCTTTGACTTGCCATGGCTTTTGAGAGTGCTTGAAGATGCTAGGGTAACTGGCTGGCTGCTATGAGCTCAAGATGCCTGGGACACAACATTCCTACTTATAAAAATGTGTGCAACTACAATGTTTTTAAAAAAAAAAAAAAAAAAAGACAAAAGAAAAAGAAAACTGACAGATTGGGGCCAGGCCAGGCTACAGAGAAACCCCTCATTCCCCATCTTTAAAATAATAAGTTAGTCTTTTCCCCAGTTCTTGGGCAAGAGTGTGAAAAGCCTTGGAATTTCCTGAGAAACGCTTTGTTATGCTAATGGATGATTCCTACAACCCTCAGAAGGCTTTGGGATGGGAGCAGATCACCAGAAAAAACAAAGAGCTGGGCCTTCCAGTCCAGCCTCAGACATCTCCTTCTCAGGGTGGCCTGGAGGTAGAGTTTAATCGTCTGGCCTCCTTCAGTCAGTCATGTTGAACTCATGAAACGTTATAAAACCCTGGCTCTTGAAGTTCCTGGTGGTGAACAAGTCATTGCAGAGGAGGCTGGTGTCCAGACTCCACGGGGAGGGAGCCAAGTGTCAGCCCTTGGATCTTGCTCTTCTAAGCCCACCTTCACTTGGTTGTCCCAGTGTGTCGTCTTTATGAGTCTGGCTTATTTTTTATATGTAGTTTGTGTGTGTGTATTGTGTGTGTGTGTGTGTGTTTCTGGGTATGAGCATTTTAACAATATGCATGTAGAGGTCAGAAGACAACTTCAGGTGCTGGTCCTCAACTCCACCATGTTTGGTATAGACTCCTTCCTGTTCGTTGGTTGGCTGAGTACTTCTGGTGAGCTGGTGGACTAGCTTCCTATTTCCTCCCATCTTACCTTGGGAGGGGCACAATTACAGACCCAGACTACCCTATCTGGCTTTTGTATGAGCTTCCAGGATCCAAATTCAGGTTTCTAGGCTTGGGGGACAAGCGTATTTACCCAAGTCACATCCCCATGCTTGTAGCCTTTTAGAGGAAATGAACCATCGTTGTAGCACATCCAGAGAGGGGAAACAGAACCCTCAAATCTTTATATGGCCAGTCAGAAATGCAGACATCCTAGGGATCTGACTTACAGCCGGTACCTTAAGTAGCAGTCCTATAGAGGATTAGCCTTTAAATCAGTGGACGTTTGGTGCAGGGAGGGTCCAGGGTGAGTAGTGTCAATGAGAATTGTAGTAGATCCGTCGGAGTTCGTGCAAGTTAAGCGAGTTAGAATTTGTCGCGTGTTCCATACTCAAGCACGAGCTTGTCAGAGCCTGAAGCCCAGGGGAACTTGCCGGGGGCGGGGGGGGGGGGGGGGGGGGAGGAGGGGCGCTTTCCTGAGAGTTCTGCTGAGATGCCATCTCTCCGAGCTATACTTTGCCCAGCAGGCGGCGCTCCAACCTTACAAGTCCTCCATCTGGGTTTTTTAACCAGTTCTCTGTGACCAGGTAATTGGAAGTCGGAAAAAGAAAATAGAACCCCCACTGGCTCAGGAAAATTAGATTCCTATTAGCTATCAGAGAGAGACAGAGACAGAGACAGAAAGAGAGACTGAGACAGAGAGACAGAGAGACAGAGAGAGAGATCGAGCAAGAGGGAGCAGGGGAAGGAGGAGGAGGGAGGAAGGGAGGGATGGACGGATTGAGGGAGCGAGGAAGGAAGGAAGGAAGGAAGGATGGAAAGAAGGAAGGAAGGAAAAGGAACAGAAAGCAGTTATCCTCAACAACAGCACACAGCATATTGACAGCCAAGGTCAGATCCTCAACCTGCCTGTGGAGCAGCTTCTCCAGCTGGGTAGTTCAGGTTCTGTGGGGGCGGAGTTTGAGCAACTGGGGTGGGGTGGGGTCTTTTAAAAATGTAGACAATGTCAGCGGATAAGAGTAGATGTTTCTTTGGAGTTGGGGGGTGGAGGTTGTAACCAGTAAGAAATTGCAAACGCTGACAATGTATTAACATCAAATCCTGAGGCCTTGGAAGAAGCTGTGCCCTTCACCTGGCCTTGAACAGGCTAAATAGACCTTAACTGTTTGCCACAGTTGGACCCAGGTGGAGTCTTCCGCCTTGTAGCACCTGCAATTTCCTACAGGAGAAGACTGCCTGCTGAGCTTGCTTTGCAACAAAATCCAGCTGAAACAAAGGATGGGGTCTGTGGGCTCTTCCTATATAACCGGAAGTGCTAAATATTAAACTTTGAGCCTTGATCAGAAACTTTTTTATTTCTTGGTTTTTTGAGACAGGGTTTCTCTGTGTAGCCCTGGCTGTCCTGGAACTCACTCTGTAGACCAGGCTGGCCTCGAACTCAGAAATCCGCCTGCCTCTGCCTCCCGAGTGCTGGGATTAAAGGCGTGCGCCACCACTGCCCCGCTGATCAGAAACTTTTGTATTGGTTTCATCCTTTTCTTGAACACCGTCCTTTTTCATTTCCAGCCTCCCTTTCAGATAGACCCAGCTCTCCATTGCTGCTGGACAACTACAGGGGCTTCTTTGGGAAACACACACACACACACACACACACACACCCCCTTGCTATACTGAGAATCCCATATCTCAGCAGCCCCTCTTTGTTTCCCAGCCAGGAGTACCCAATTGTAGGAAAGGGGGCTGAGGCGATGGTCCACCCTTCCTAAGGTAAAGTCAGTCTGCTGCCTCCTGATCCCACAGTGCCAAGATAGGGGCTGGAAGACCTTGGGCTCCAGCGTTCTCTCTAGAGAGAGAACATCTTGCCAACCTCCCTCCCTCTCTCTGTGGAGCAGCCAATGGTAGGCACACTAACACGCATAGGGAGGTTGCCATACCAACCCACCTTTTAAAAGAGTCTGAGGGCTTCTTTATCCCTGCCTCCTAGCTCACACTTGGTCCTCGGTCTTCCTGTAATTTCAAGCATAAGGATAATAGCCCCCAAATGCCTTTCCTAAATATGCTGTGAGACAGCAGTGACTCCGTTTTTCAATTCAAAACGTAAATCCTTCAAAAGAGGAAGATGGAACAGAAGAGATGGCCCAGCAGTTAAGAGCACTGACTGCTCTTGAAGAGAACCCAGGTTTGGCTTCTAGTATCCACATAATGACTCACAACTGTCTATAACTCTTGGGGATCAAAAGCCTTCTTCTGGCCTCTGCAGGCAACAGGCAGACATATGTGCATATACATATATGTAGGCAAAACTTTCATATACATAAAAAATAATTTTTTTAAAAAAAGCAAAGGAGGAACCTGGAGTGTAGCTCACTCAGCAGAGCACCCGCTTTGCACACCTAGGGCACTAGATTTGATCACCGGCACCGTGTAAACTGTGCATGGTAATACATAGAGGTAATAACAGGAAGACTGAGAGGTAAAAGTCATCATGTCAGAGGTCAGGAGTACAGTTACCAGCACTGGGCAGCTCGAAACTGCCTGCAATTCCAGCCCCAGGGAGGCCAACAGCCAGCACCCACAAACATAGGTGCAAATGCACACACAAAGATAAATACTGTTTGTTTGTTTGTTTGTTTGAGACAAGGTCTCATCATGTACCTCTGGCTATCCTGGAATTTGCTCTGTAGACAAGACTGGCCTCCAACTCAGAGATCCACCATCCTCTGCTTCCCAAGTGCTGGGGTTAAAGGTATGCATCACCATACCTGACAACCCTCTTTTCTTTATACATTACCAGCATCAATTATTTGGTGATAGCAACAGAAAATAAACTAAGATCTTTTCCCTTGCTCTTCCAAATGACTCAGGGAAGATTCACTTGGTGGTTATCAGTGGGGGAAATTATGTTACTCCCTGCTCTTCACCCCAGCATAAGATACTTGGCAAGGCCTAAAGTAAAAGAAAGCCCAGAACACAGTCTAAAATTCAAAGAAAAGTCTTCACCCACAGAAAAAAATAAACCAGTGTGGGGGGGTACATGATCTCTGGAAGCAGACGCAGGCAAATCTCTGTGAGTTTGAGGACAGCCAGGGTTATATGGAGACACCTTGTGTATGGTTTGTGTATGGTTTGGTCTAGGGCGTGGCATCATTAAGAGGTGTGGCCTTGTTAGAGTAGGTGTGTCACTATGGGTATGGTCTTTAAGACCCTCGTCCTAGCTGCCTTGAAGCCTATTATCTGCTAGCTGCCTTCAAAACTAGAGCTGGAACACTCAGCAGCTTCCAACCCCACATCTACCTGGATGCTGCCATGCTCCTGCCTTGTTGATAATGGACTGAACCTCTGAACCTGGAAACCAGTCCCAATTAAATGTTATCCTTATAAGAGTTGCCTTGATCATGGTTTCTGTTCACAGCAGGAAAACCTTAAGATACCCTGTCTCTCTCATTTATTGCAGGCCAGAAGAGGGCACCAGATCTCATTATAGGTGGTTATGAGCCATCATGTGGTTGCTGGGAATTGAACCCAGGACTTCTGGAAGAGCAGCCAGTGCTTTTTACCTCTGAGCCATCTCTCTGGCCCAACACCTTGTCTCAAAACAGACAAAATAAACCATGGGAGTGGAGAGCAAACACTATAAAATCAATGAAATGGCAGGAACCAATACCCAACTTCCCAAAATAGCTCTGAATATTAAATGGGCTCAATTCCTTAACCAAAAGACACAGACTAGTAGATTCAGTCAAAAAGCAAAAGCCATCTATTTGTTGCCTCTAACAAATGCATCTCACTATTAAAGATATACAGAAAAACTCACCCACATAAAATTAAAAATAAAAATTTTCACAATAATTATCAGCAATGTTAGTTGTGCCACAGTTGAGACCCTTCACTAGACAGGGCAGGGGCCAGTGACTTCTTCCCACTTGGTGGCCCCTACCCATCTCCTGTCTTCTACCAAGACAGAGCTGAGAACCCCTGGGAGTCAGTTCCCAGTTTCCTAGTTTGCTTCTCTGTTGGTGTGAAGGAAAAAAAAAAAAACAGTAACCAAAACCAACCTGGGGAGGAAATGGTTTATTTCCGACACGACCCCTCAGAGTCCCTAATGAAGGAAAGTCAGGTCAGGAACTGTCTCGGTTAGGGTTTTACTGCTGTGTAGAGATACCATGGCCAAGGCAACTCTTATAAGTTTAATTGGGGCTTGCTTACAGGATGAGAGGTTCAGTCCATTATCATCAAGCTGGGAGCATGGCAGCATCCAGGTAGGCATGGTGTAGGAGGAGCTGAGAATTAAACATCTTGTCCTGGAGGCAAACAGGAGAAAACTAGCTTCCAGGCAGCTAGGATCAGAGTCTTGAAGCCCATGGCCACAGTGATACACTTACTGCAACAAGGCTCCACCACCTAAAAGTCCTACTCCCTGGGCCAAGCATGCAAACCATCACAGGAACTCAAGGCAGGAACTGAAACAGAAGCCACAGAGGAGCACTACTTATTACCTTGTTCCCCATGGCTTGCTTTCTCATATAACCCAGGACCACCTGCCCAGGGGTGGCAACACTCACAGTGAGCTGGGCCCTCTCACATCAATCATCAATCAAGAAAATGTCTCCACATACATGCCACAGGCCAATGAGATGGAGCCAATTCCTCAACTGAAGTTCTCTCTTACAGGTGACTCTAACCTGTGGCACATTGACAAAAACTAACCAGAACACCCAGCTTCCCTTGCAGCTAGGTTAGTCATTCTTATGGGACCCAGCTAGAATGTAAAGGGAAACACATCAGGGACCTCCGATAAAAAAAATAGGTGCAGGAGGATTGCCTGCCTTCCACATCCAGTTGCCATGATTACGGGAAGATATGGTGCTGGGGACTCTAGCATCCATCTTAGAAATTGTAGGTGGTGTCACCAATCATGCTAAGGATGGAAGGGCAGAAAGACAACCATCTCTGCAGAGTCTTTAATGGCACCACTAAGTTGCTAGGCAACCCTACCCCAAGTCCTTCCGGGGAAGTAAGCCAATAAACATTTCTGGGCTACTTTGAGTCCACTTTTCTGCTGTAGCCAAAAGCAGCATCCTAGGAAATGCAGAAAACACACACACACACACACACACACACACCATGCTCTCTTTGCATATGAACACCCTGTGTGTTCAGAGTCTAGTGACATCATCCTCCCTTGTGAACTTGGACTTGGAGCCCCTTGAGTTCCGGCCATGATTCGTTACTGCTCTCCATGCCCAGGACCTTGCCTGACACAGTGGGTTTTCCAGAGATTGTCTACCTAGCAGTGCCTGAGCATAAGCACCCCTTGGGTGAACGTCCTCAGGTGCTCAAGAAGACAGAGGGGATAGCCTGAATATCAGCCTGTATAGGCTGAAGCTCCAACAAAATTATAAGAGCAACAGCTGGAAAGATGACTCAGTGGTTACGAGCACTGGCTGCTGAGGACCCAGGTTTGATTCCCAGCACCCATATGGTGGCTTTCAACTGCCTATTGCTCCAGTTTCAGGGAATCCACCCAATGATCTCTTCTGACCTCTGAGGACACACCTTTACTTAGGCACATACACATAAAATTTTATAAATTAAAATGAAATTGTAAGAACAGACACCCCAGCTGCATCGGGACACTGAGGACTCACCTTCCATGGGCAGGGCTGGAAGCACACTAGAAATGCAGAAATCTCTTCCAGAAAAGGCAAAACCTTCAACACCTTCCCTGAAAGCAGCCTTCCTGGCCCTGTGTTACAGAGTTTGGGAGGCAATGAGTCAATCGGGTTAGACCCAGGGGTCTCCCATGAAGTGGGACATATCTGACACCACAGAGTGAGGATGTCTGTTGAGTGGACAGGGCCTTCTTCCTGCTCTTCTTAAGCTCTTTCCGAAAAGCCAAGCTCAATCCTGCCCCCTTGCCAGCCCAGGCCTGATACAGGCCTCCATTTGAATTTGTTCCTGGAATCTTTCCTAACCCTCAAAAGTTTCTCAGGGAACACTGAGGAGCTGGTGAGGAAATGCTGCATAATGGTTAGGGCATAAGCTTGGCACCAGTTGACTTGTGTTGGATTCCTTGTTATGTAAGCTTATTATCTCATTATTTTATCTCTTATTATGAATTGCTTATCATCTTTTCGAGGGCCAGGCATTGTGTGTAGCACCAACCTGGGCTAGAGCCTTGAGTAACACATCACAGATTTGAGTGAATTCAAGTGCCTGCTCTACTCTGTAACATGGAAGGTAAAGCCCTAAAGAGGCATGTTAAATCAGTAGTTTACTCAAGGAGTCTCAAGGTTAGGGCCTCCATAGAAGAAGACACAGTCCAGGAGCTGGGTAGTAGCTGTATGGATGAGCCACTTGCTCAGTGTTAATCTGAACCCCACTATTGAGACTCCTAGGATCTCAACTAAGCATGCTCTAATGGAAAAGTAGAGATGCAAATAACAGACCTGGAAGACTGGAATCAGCCACGAGAGCAGAGTCTTGGAATTGGCTATGGCTTGAGTCAAGTGCTGGCCCAACTACCTACAGGGCCTCTTCTGTCTCAGCATTGACTTTGCCCAGTTGCCTGTGAGAGCCAACCACCCTCCTACATCAAGACACTTTGGAGTACAAACCTAGGTGTCTGCCTTCCCAGTGGCTTAGGGGACCGCACAACTCCAAAGGCAGTCACTGCACCTGGCTTGTGGGAACCCAGCTACTGTGCAGTTGCAGCAAGAACAGCAGCAGACAGGGCTCTGCAAATGTTCAGCCTGGACTGTCAACGCAGTCTAGTGCTCCCTAGCTTCCTTCCCTCAGGAAAAGTGACTTTAATGAGTAACCATAGACTGTCCTGGACTTGACCTTCACCAGACCCCCATCAAGAGTCCTGACTGGCACCTGTCAGCAGCCAAGGGCCCACGAGCCCAGAGTCCATCTTCACCAGAGTCAATCCCTCCCCTAGACTGCTGGAATGGGTGGTACTGCAAAGAATCGGAAAGCCTAGGGGCTCCCTGTTACCTCAGTTTCCCCGGTGTCCGTCGGACTATAAAGGCTTCCACTGAAGATGTGGTAAATGTAAGGGAGAGCAGAAGGCAGCTGAGTGCCAACTCTACAGACAAGCTCTTAAAGCATATCTAGGAAAGGTGGAGTGGGCAGGGGAGGGCTGGGGTTTTCCGGGGACTCTATTTTATGAGTTCACGAGCCCTACAATAAGTTTCAGGCCCTGTTGTTACTATTTTAAACTCAACTTCTTTTCTTTTCTTTTCTTTTCTTTTCTTTTCTTTTCGAGACAGGGTTTCTCTGTGTAGCCCTGGCTGTTCTAAACTTGCTCTGTAGATCAGGCTGGCCTCAAACTCAGAGATCCTGCTTCTGCCTCCTGAGTACTGGGATTAAATTTCTGGCTGTGAAACATTTTAATTTTTAAACAAATAGCCTCCAAAATTATACAACCCATCATGCCTGGGGGAGGACTGTTGTTTTGTTTTGTTTTAAGATTTGATCTCGCCGGACAGTGGTGGCGCACGCCTTTAATCCCAGCACTTGGGAGGCAGAGGCAGGCAGATTTCTGAGTTCTAGGCCAGCCTGGTCTACAGAGTGAGTTCCAGGACAGCCAGGGCTACACAGAGAAACCCTGTCTCAAAAAACAAAAACAAGCAAACAAACAAAAAAAGATTTAATCTCAGGCTGACAGGATTCTCCCTCCTCTGCCTCCCAAGTGCTGGGACTGCAGAATGTGATTGCAGTCTGCCACCACATCTGGTTCATGTGGAGCTGGACAGCTAACCCAGGGCTCTGTACCTGCTAGGTGCTCTACCAACTGAACCAAATCCTCAGCCCTGATGGGAGGATTGAACATGGCTGCCTGGAGATCAGATTTAGAGGACATGGTGACAACCGACACCTTTACCATTGTCCCAACCATGCACTGTCCTCCAGCGTTTCTGGGAATGGTAGAGAATGCAGCCAGGCCTCCTCCTGAACTTGACAGATGTCAGAGGTGGGGTTCAGGACTGACCTCAGCGGGTGGCAGGTACAGTCAGGGAGGAAGCAGAGGACCAGCAGCTCTCCCTGGGATCCTGGGTGGCCTCCTCTATCTACTGTGTGGGTAGGATGGGTGTACAGCTGACAACCCCATGAGCTGGCCGCACCTCTGAGCAGAGCCTGGTGAGGACACAACAGAGAGGACGGAGGAAGTGGTGGTGAGGCCTGGAGCCAGGAGACTCTTTAGAGTCCCAGCCAGCAGGGCCAGCCCGGGCCTGCTCTGGCCTCTGGTCTCCAGCCAGTGGCTAATTCAGAAACTCCTCCAGATTGCTGCTGGGGCCTGTTTGCCTTGCTCCTCCTAGCTCAAGCCTTGGCAGCCACCTCTGATATACCTTCCAGATGTGTCCCCTTGTATTCATAACTGGTCCAGAGTTGGTCGGTTCCGGGAACCTGAGCTGGTGGGAGGGGAGCAGGCCTGGGGAGGATCCAGATTCCACAGAAGAGAGGGAGAGGGGGCCCCACCCTCCGCGTGCTGGGATGAAGACAGTGGAGACAGGCTCCAGACCTGTCTTCAGTCCAGCCTGGAGCCTGGAAGGATCTCGGAAGCCAGACAGCAGAAAGCCCGCCCTTTCTGGCAAGGGCTAGCCCAACAGCAGCCAGGTCCTCAGGTATCACCACCCAATCTTCAACATCCACCCTCTGTCCAGAAGGATAGGAACCTGCTCTTAGACTCCTCCCTTGGCATTTCCCAAGATGGCCTGTTAATCTCCTCCCTGTTCAAATGCAAATTTTCCCAGAGCCCAGAACGAACTGATACACGGGGGTTCTTAGTCCTCACACTTGTGAGGAGGTTTGGGGCTAAGTTGGGAGGTGAGGCACACCAGGGCTAGATTTGGGGGAAACAGTCAAGGAAACAGGCCCAGAAATGTTACATAGGGTCAACAGCTAAATAGGTAATTACCCCAGGCAAGATCTCCTCAGCCATTCTCTTGAGCTCTCCAGGAAAAGGCAGATTCCAGCTTTGTTACTTACCGATCACAGGATGTTGGACAAGCTGTAACTTTCTCACTGAAAGGAGGAAGGGCTGAAGCAAGGGTCACTACGTCCTGCCTGGGTCCCCAGACCCAACCTTCCATCACAGCCATTCTGCCCCCTCCGACCCATCCTTGTCCCCACATTCCTGTAGCACAGTGACAACCCCTGTCTCTGACTGGATGTTTGCAGGCCCAGAGGCACCTAGATGAGTTCCCAAGATTTCAGTTGGAATTCTGGCCTGGCCTTTTCTAGAGCACTTGGTGCTGTCTCCACAGACACAGAACCTGGTCTGGTAAACTCTAAAGGGCCCATTTCTTCAGTCTGTCTTTGTTGAAAGAACTGAGCCATATCCTGACTCCTTTCTAGGAGTTCAAATCTCTCATCCTCACCTTTAAGAACAAGGGGTGGGAGGGACCATAACAAGATAGCACAGGCCTTTTATCTCAGCATTTGGGAAACAGTGACAGGTGGATCTTGTTGAATGTGAGACCAGATTCATCTACATAGTGAGTTCCAGGCCAGCCAGGACATACAAAGAGACCTTGTCTAACAAAAAAGAAGAAAAACAAGCAAGAGGAGTGGAGCCAAGGTCTCTAGCCTCTGTTTCTACAAGGCTCTTTTGGTGTCTGAGAGCAAAGCTTGCCCTCTCTGTTTGCCTTAGTGGGCAGCTCTGCCATTGTTCCCTACTGACCAGAGACTGACTAACTGGCATGGCCCCTGGCATCTGCCACCCTGGCCGCTGAAGCTCCAGGTCTCTCTGCTGACTCAGTTTCCCAGGAGTGGAGCTCCCTCTTAATTTCGTTCTTTCCTCTCCAATTTACTTTGTTCTCTTGAGACAGGGTCTCAGGTGTCCTAGTCTGGCCTTGAACTCAATATGTAGCCAAGGATGAATTTGTGTCTCTAACTGTACCCAGCCAGGGTTAGTGGACCAGAGGGATGGTTCAGTGGGTAAAGGCACTGCTGCCAAGCTTCATAACCTGCATTTGATCTCCAGAACCTACATGGTAAAAAGAGAGAACCAACTCTCCTTTTACCTCCCCATAAGTGTCATGCATTTGCATGGTCTCACACACACATACACATGAATCCAAAGATTTTTTTTTTTTTTTAAGTTAGAGGGCTATGTCTGTAGCTCACTGGTTAAATGCCTAATTAATGTGTGCAAGGACTTACAATACCACAAAAATGAAATGTAAAATAGTAAAATACTATGTCATAATATTAGAAAGTACTGGGGGGGAAGCACAGCCAGAAAATAAAAAGGACATCAATGCTGGGTCAGGGTCTTAGCGACCTCTGAGGTATCTCTTTGGGTGCTGGATTCAGGAACATTCCCAGGGAGGACAGGCTAGGATACTGGGACAGTGCTGAGAGGTTTAGGGGCAGCTGTGTGCCAGCTAAAATAGAAGTCTTTCAATGTGTTTAGCATGCCATAGAGGCTGGATGGCATCCCTCCTATAGACATTAGTCCCCAGCTGAGAAGCCAAGGGAGTAGGCCCCTCCCCCCTTAGAATTATATCCAGGGAGGACACAACTGGCCCTTCCTCCCTCTGATCAACTGTAAGGACACCTGGGTACAAGATGGTGAAAGAAGATAGTAAAGCCAAAGGACAAGGCTTTGGAAGCTAAACTCTCTCTGTGTCACCAGACCATGAGCCACCCAAGGCCTCCCAGCTCATCCTGTCCATTACTGTGGCCTGCAGTGACTTTGTTATTTAAGCTTTGAAGTGAGTCTGTAGTCACCCTACCCAGGAGCCCAGTAATGCATGCCTGGTCAGCACAGAGGAGTCTCCAGACTAGCTGCCTTCCAGGAGCAAGAGAGGAAAGTTAATCTCACCTGAACACATCTCCACATCAGTCCAAGTTTAAATTTAACCTTTTCTTACAAATGTGAATGTTCACCAGGCAGTGATGGTGCACACCTTTAATTTGACCACTTGAGAGACAGAGGAAAGGTGGGTCTCTATGAGTTCAAGGCCACCTGGTCTGCAGAGGGAGTTCCAGGACAGCCAAGACTATACAGAGAAACCCTGTTTTGAAAAACCAAAAAAAAAAGAAAAAACAGAAAACAAAAATCAAACAACAACAACAAAAAGGGAGCATTCTAAGGACTGACAAGATGGCTTAGAAGTTAAAAGTGAGTACTGCCTGTGCAGAGGACCTGAGTTAGGTCCCCAGCATCCATGCAGAGCAGCTCACAGCTGCCTATAACTCCAGCTCTGGGGTATCTGACACCCTTGTCTGGACTCCATGGGTACCTGCTCTCATGTGCACATACCCACGAGGCACACACATACTAACTTGCTTTAAAATCAAAATAATGATGCACGCTTTTAATCCCTGCACTAGTGGGGCAGAGGCAGGGCTTTGTGGAAATGCTTCAGCAGGTTGAAGCAGAGCCAGATTGTTGTATAAGAGAAACTGAGACTCTCTTCCTCTACCCTAAGCCCCCATACGAGGCTCAGCATCTCCTCCAAAGGAGTGTTGGCCAAGCCATGTGTGCTGAGTATAACACCCCTGTGAAGCATCTGAACTGCAGGGCCTCAGGGCAACTCCATCCCAGCCAGGCCTGTTGGCTACTCAGAAACCCTCCTAACAGAGGTAAACTCACCCTTCCACATGGAGGCACAAGACCCAGGGTGAGCAGGGCACACAGGAAGGAGTGGGATGAGACTAGGAGACATGTCTTTCCAGCCTCAACTTCTGACTCTGAGTATTTTAGCTACTTTTCCTAGACTGACCTCTATTTTGGATCGCCTTAGCCATGGTTCCCAGTCCCTCTGCAAACTGCATAGAGCAGAGAGAGTAAGAGGCATCCCACTGGCTCCAGCCTGCTATTCAGCCCTCCCACTGCTTAGGGACAGGCTAAGGTGAAGTAAGACCAGAGATGCCCCAGAAACATTTAGAAAGTTCTCCAGCAGTGGGGCAGAGCAGCTTTTTAACAGTTAAACCACTTCGACAGAATAAGAGGACTCCTATCTTGTATGGTGCTTTTCCCTTTCATCTTTCTAGCAATGTTTTCATCTTCTTTATGAAAGAAACAGCCTGTGGATGACAGGAATTAGAATAACACATTAGCCAGGCAGTGGTGGCGCACGCCTTTAATCCCAGCACTCAGGAGGCAGAGGCAGGCGGATTTCTGAGTTTGAGGCCAGCCTGGTCTACAGAGTGAGTTCCAGGACAGCCAGGGCTACACAGAGAAACCCTATCTCGAAAAACCAAAATACTACTACTACTACTACTACTACTACTAATAATAATAATAATAACAACAACAACAACAACAACACATTAAGTCCACCACACGTGCTGGAAGACATTCTGCCTCAAGTGTCTTCTCATCTTGGCCTAAGTGACCCACATGTCAACATATTATGTTAAAACATCACTTAGAGGGACAAGCTGGGGGTTACCCTCTGACTCTAGCAATGTGCCTGGTCCAGGCTTGCTCGAACTCAGAGACTTGCCTGCCTCTGCCTCCTGAATGCTGAGATTAAAGGTGTATGTTATCATCATCACCACCACCACCACCACCACCACCACCACCTGGCTTCAGCTCTCTTATCTTAGCAGATCAGATGGGGACAGTCTTCTTCCAGGGGCCCTCTGTCTTTTTGTTTTAAATGTGGGTTCTAGGGAATGAACTTGGGTCATCAATCTTGTGTGGTTATCCTTTAACAGCTGAGCCATCTCCCCGATCTCCTACTTATTTATTTATTTTTGAGGCAGGGTCTCTCTATTATGTAGCCCTGGCTGTC
Source organism: Rhynchomys soricoides (assembly GCA_019843965.1). NCBI lineage: Eukaryota > Metazoa > Chordata > Mammalia > Rodentia > Muridae > Rhynchomys > Rhynchomys soricoides. The sequence continues at coordinate 14,228,453 of JADRCH010000018.1, read as the reverse complement.
CTAAAACCTGCTCTGTAGACCAGGCTAGCCTTGAACTCAGTGGCCTGACTGATTCTGTCTCCCAAGTATTGGGATTGAAGGCATGTGCCACCACATACACATACACGTACATATACACATGCATAATCCACGTCCTGGGTTCGCGGGCATGTGCCACCCCTCAGACCCAGCCACAGTGGGTGTTCTGATCTTCACATAAGTTCTGTGAGACACATGCAGACACACACACACACACACATAAATAAATCCACTGAACTGTGGTTTTTATCCCAGCACTCTGGAGGCAGAGACAGACAGGTTTCTGTGAGTTCAAGGGCAGCCTGGTCTGCATGGCGAGTTCCAGGTCAGTGAGGACTACATACTGTGACCATGTTTCAAAACAAAACAAAACAAAAACCTTAAGACAGATGCGGTGGCACATGCCTTCAATCCTAGTATTTGGGAGACAGAAGCAGGCAGGTCACTGAGTTCAAAGCTAGCCTGGTCTACAGAGAAAGTTTCAGGACAGCCATGGCTACATAATAGAAAGACCCCGTCTCAATAAATAGATAGATAGATAGATAGATAGATAGATAGATAGATAGATAGATCGGGGAGATGGCTCAGCTATTAAAGGCTGACCACACAAGACTGATAACCCAAGCTCCTTCTCCAGAATCCACATTTAAAACAAAACAACAACAACAACAGCAGCAAAAACCAAAACCAGATTCAGTATCACAAACCTGTAGTCCCAGCATTCCAATGACAGGACAGAAGAATCACCCAGAAGCCCTCAAGCCAGCCAGCCTACAGTACATAGTAAGACAGAAACAAGGGAGACTCTGCCTCAACAAGGCAGAAAATTGTCTTCTGAATTCACATGCACCATGGGACACACACACACACACACACACACACACACACACACAATTTTTTAAAAGATTTATCTATTTAATGCATGAATTACTCATTTATTTAATGTATGAGTGCTCTATCTTCATGTACACCTGCATGCCAGAAGAGGGTTTCCGATCCCATTACAGATGGTTGTGAACCGCCATGTGGTTGCTGGGAATTGAACTCAGGACCCCTGGAAGACCAGCCAATGCTCTCAACCACTGAACCATCTCTCTAGACACACACACACACACACACACACACACTACTTTAAAGAATAAAAAAGATGGACAGTGGTTGAGGACAACATCTGCTGTTGACTCCAGACCTCTGCTTCCACACATGCTTACACTCAGACACACGCAAAGGAAAGGCAGCGAGAAAGTGTTCCCCAAACTACCCAACTGACTGCTGCTTTGTTCATATAAGTTCAGATGTGTCACGTAGGAGCATGGACAATCTGTACACTCGTGGCATGTTGGTTAAATCAGGTCACACTGCTATCGAGCAAACCCACAGCACTGCTGAGAAAGAGGGATCAGAATAGCATTGGACAAGCCCTGGACAGCCGTGTTGTGGGGGAGGTAGCCTGAAGCCATCTTCTGGGAGCATCAAGCAGACCCCCAACTCCGAGTAGAACCTCGAGACACTCCTAAGCTCCTGAGCTCCTTTCTCCCATAAGGATAAATGCCTGATTCTTGATGTTTCCAGGGAAATTACCAAACTCTCATGCTGGGTAGACACTCAACAAATGCTGATTCTTCTCTTGCTTTCAGAGACTGCTCACATGACTGTTTCCAGTCCTCTCTTCCTGGGCAAACTCCTAGGATCTACTGAGAATTGCTCAGCTCCAGGAACAAGCACAGAATCCCATTGTGTCATGGCCACATGGTGAACAATGTGCCCTTTTCCTCTGGGCTCTGGACTACCTTCTCCCAGCACTCTAGGAAGTCCATAATTGTGGCAGACATGGGGAACTGTCCATTCCCTCTGGTCTCCTCAGGAGAACACAGAGGGAGCTAAGCAAAGCCTTGCTTACAGGGACAAGCTTAAGTGCTCATTACTGACCCTCAGGGGCCTCTAGCTTCCTGCCTTAGCTCTAGACCCTGAACAGCTTTCCAGGATCCTCCAGGCATGACTGAAGAAACTGGAACCCTGGGATGCAAGGCTTACCACTAGGATCTTTATATAGCTGGAAATGGAGGCACAGAAATGTTCAAGAGACTAGATCACAAAGGGACACTGGAGACAAGGACTCAACTCTAAACCCTGCAGAAGAAGCCTGTTCCATCTACTTATCCCCACCCCATCACCACACTGTAATTCTATGCTTCAGGAGAGCTTTGCTGTTCCAGAGCTATCTATACACATTGGTGAGCTTATCTCCAGCACAAAGGAATGAGGGAGGTGACAAGACCAAACAGTGGCCCCCAAAGATGAGCATATTTCAATTCCTTAAATATTGGATGTGTTACATAATATCAATGGCAAATGGGACTCGACTCTGTGTGACAAAGTTGAGAATTTTTTTCCATGAGAAGATTGTCTTGCAATTCAGATGAACCCTAATCACAAGAGTTCTTAGATAGGAAAGACAAGACAATGACTACAGTGGAAGGAGGTGGGGCAAGGACACAGAGACTGAACTGCTCACTCTGAGGTGGAGGGAAAGGGCTACAAACTGAGGAGCTCTGGCGATTCCTAGAAGCTCAACAAGCCGAGGGAATGGACTCTACTGGCTGTGTGAACTCCCGCTCTTGACCTCTACCTTAAAACACTGATTCTGAGTCAGGCACACCTGGAGCTTGGAAGGCTTGAAGCAAGATGATCTTGAATTTGAGGTCAGCCTAGGCTACAAAGCCTAGACCCTTGTCTCAAAATAAACAAATATACAAGATTAATTTTGATTCCATATTGTAAGAGTTCTAAGTGAACATTTTTAGCCACTGAAGCAGAGGCTAAGAAGACAGGAGGTAATAGACAAAGGGGAAAAGAAGTCCAGGCAAGGATGGTGAGCTTCTGGTCCTCCTCAAGACCTGAAGATTTTCCTGGGCTCCTGACACAGCCCTGAGCTCCCTCCCCTCCCCTCTCTACACCTCAGCTCTAACACACTTCCCCTGGCAGCTTTACTTGAGCTAGCCCATCCTATCAGGGCTCATTAAATCCTTGCCTGGTACCACGAGACATCTGCCCGTATCTCTGGATTCTAGAAGGCCCCAATTTGATGGTCTTGTTTTCTGACTGTGTGTCTGTCTCTGTCTTTCATTAACTGGGGAGCTGTTTGGGAGTAGAGTTATAGAAATGGGACTACTGGCATATGCCACCCCACCTGGTTAAGGAGTGTCAAGGATAGGATGGGTGACTGAGTAGTTAGGGACACTCACAGCCAAGCCTGACCATCTACGATTAACCCCTAGAACCCACATAGTGAAAAGAGAGAACCCACAAGTTGTCCTCTGACCTCCACAGATCACCATGGCCCCTCCCCCAAATAAATAAATATAAAAGAAAAAGTGTCAGAGAAGATGCGGCAGTGGGAGAGTATCATCTCAGCACTCAGGAGGTGGAAGCAGGAAGATCCGGAGTTCAAGGCCATCCTTGGCTTCATAGTGAGTCTGAGGTCTCAGCTAGAGATACATGCAAGAGACTCTCACAATTACAAGTGAAGACAAAACAAAATATAACTGTGTCAGATGTCAGATGTAATGTCAGCACTCAGGAGGCTAAGAGCAGGAGAAACTCCTCAAGGTCAAAGCTAGCCTGGGCTACATAGGGACACCCTGCCTTTAACACTGTGTTAGATGGAAAAGATTAAAGACCCTCCCTCCCAACCTAGACTAAACAGCGCTTCTGATTTCATTTCACCCCAGCTCCCATTCACAGCTTCCCAGACAGCAGCTCTCAGATGTGGGTGTACAAGCCCAGAGGGCATAGCTGGCTTGATTTCTGGTTCTTTTCATTTTTATTTAATTTTTTTTAAAAGATAATCTCTTATAGTCCAGGCTTAGCCTCAAACTTCCAATATAGCAGCAGATGACCTTCAATGTCTGATCCTCCTGCCTCCGCCTCCCAAGCTCTAGAAATACAGGTGTGCATTACTGAACCCTATTCACACTGTGCTGGTTTTCATGCATGCTAGGCAAGCATTCCACCAACCGAACTACCCAGCCCACTTGTCTGACAGTTGTTGGGCATCTTGATTTGTTTTGTTTGGGGTTTGGTTTGGTTTTGAGTCAGACTCTCACTATGTAGCCCGGTTTCTCCTGCCTCAACCTCTCAAGCACCGGGGTCATAGCTATAGGCTACTATGCCTGGTTCTTTGGGATGATCCCATCACTCCTACCCACACCCCCAGGGACCTTCGGCAATGTCTAAAGACATTTTTTGATTGACATAAGGGAGATGTGCTGTGGGCACTCAGTGTATGGAGGCCAGGGATGCTGTCAAATGCCCTGTAGAGAGGAGGACAGTCCCTACAACAGAGCATGTGGTGACCTTGAGTGCTGTGGCACATCACTTCTACATGCTGTTCAAGGCATTCTTCTAGAACTCTCTATGTCCGTGCCACCCCCTCTGTTGCAGGTCTTGAGGTTGTTTGGTTGAACTTGCTGAGACTGTGTGGTAGTTTAGATAAGAAATGCTCAGATTTATGAACACTTGGTCCTCAGTTGGTGGCTTTGTTTGGGGAGGCTTTGGAGGAAGTGCAGGGGGTCAGGATTTATAGCTTTTATAATCTTTTCCAACTTCTAGTTTGTTCTCTCTGCTTCACGCTTGCAATTGAAGATGTGAGCTCTCAGCTACCACACCTGCCTCTCGCCACCATGATGGACTCATAGCTCTCTGGAATCATAAGCTCAGATGAACTCTTTCTTCTATAAGTTGCCTTGGTTGTGTTGTTTTATCCCAGCAGTGCGAAAGTAACCAATACAGACTGGTTCTAAAGCAACAGTAAAGAGTTGAGAATGCAGTCCGACAGGTTACTCATAAATACCATATCCGTATACTCTGTGATTCTGACTCCGATATCGGTGACTGTGATGCTGGATCTTTAGGAGGGTGTCCACACACAGAACAGACCCTTCTCTGGGACAGTAGCAACTGTTACGGTTAAAACTAATGTTATGGTTATAATGGATGCTAGACTTAAGACAGCAAGAGCAAACACACCGAGGAAAAGAAGGAAAGAGGCTTATGACCGAGTGTGAACTGGCCACGCTGACCAAAGGAGAGGCATGCCAGCCAAGGCTCTGGGAAATACAGATAAGCTGTTCTTAGCAGGCTCTGGCCAGCTCTGCTGAAGGCCACCCTCCTCTCCTGAGGAACACTGGACAAGTAGTCACACTTGTATGCATATACTTTTTTTAAAGATTTCTTTATTTATTATGTATACAGTATTCTGCCTGCATGTCATAAGAGGGCATCAGATTCCAGGATAGATGGTTATGAGCCCCCAAGTGGTTGTTGGGAATTGAACTCCGGACCTCTGGAAGAACAGCCAGTGCTCTTAAACCCTGAGCCATCTCTCCAGCCCTGCACATACTTTTTAAATTAAATTAAATTAAATTAATGTATATATTTATTTAGTCTCTGTGTGTGGGTTCCTGTACGTGTGTGTGTGTGTGTGTGTGTGTGTGTGTGCATTTTTGTGAAGGTCAGGAAAACAACTTTAAGGAATAGGGTTTTACCTTCCACTACTTGGGCCCCAGATAGCAAACGCACAGATAATACATCTCGATAGCCTTTCTATACATATCATTGCATCTATGCATCTGATTGTAACAGACTGAATTATGGGTAAGGATGGCTTCTAAAAGAACCTCCATCTGCTCCAGGAAGACTAATGTAGATGGCCCCTGGTAGACCAAGACTTCCTAAGTGCAGGCATCAGAGGCAGCAATTTGCCCCACCTTGGGGGGCGTACTTCGCTTTTACTTTCTTCCCTGAGTAAAAGCAAGGAAAGACCTCCTGTTTCCTCTACTTGTGTGATTTCTTCTCCCTCAGGAGCATAAGAACAGAAACTACCGCTATGGTTGGGGTGAGAGGGAATTCGGGAGGAGGTGGCTCCCAGTCCAGTGAGTTGGTGCCACCAGGAGGTTTCCAGATGCCTGATCAGTCCCTGGCAACACTACACTGCAAGCACGTGTTCTGCATCCACTGGGTCTGGCATCTTTGGCTTCAGCTTCTCTGTGTTCTGGTTCCTGGCCCGACCCCAACTTCATTCTGCATTTGTCTTTGATATTCCAACTTGTCTCTACACCTCCTGTTCCCCTCCCTTTGGGAAGGCACAAAAATAATAAGCCCCCTTTCCCTTTCTGGGGTTTCCAAGGTGTTCTGTCTGGACAAGCAGGTCATAATGGTGACCTCTGGGCAATCCAGATTTTACCATATTTGGCCCTGGAATGCACCTTATACAATATACCAGGTGCCAACACTTTGTTCTTGGCTCCGACTTGCTCATTCCAAATTCTTCAGGATTCCTCTGGTGGTGAGTGATAGAAGTTAACTCCAGCCCGACTGAGCAAACAGAAAATCTGTTGGAAGGACCCCAGGAATGTCACAGATCAGTTGCTGGACCTTAGGGATGGTCCAGTCCATGTCTTTGCTGCTTCCTTCTCTCCCTCCCCATCTGCCCAGCTCCCTAGGCTATGCAGGGAAAGCAAGGAGCAGAAAAAACAGCAGCAGAATGTGCATACACACTTTCCATTCACAAGGGCAACTGCCAGGACTGGATGGCCTTGGTCCTGAGTCTATATTCCCAGTAAAGACTTCCCTGACGCATAGTCATGGTGACTAAGAGGGGAGAATGAAAGAGAGCTTGTCAAAGATAGATGCCTAGCGAAGGTCAGGAGTGTCAGCACACCCCTGCATCCCTAGGAGGTGAAAAGCAGAAAGATCAGGAGGCCAGCCAGCATCCGCTCCGTGACTGGTTCAAAGACAGCCTGGAATACATAAGATCCTGTCTCCCAGAGGACAATGATGAAGACCAGTCAGTAAAGAGCAGAGCAGCAGAGCCCAACACATATGTGTGGTCCTGAAGGGAGAGTCAGTATGACAGAAAGAGGTCCCCAGGGGATGGCACCACCTGCCCTTGGCAATGAGAGCTGGGCTTGGGGCACACACAAAGGCATGACTCCTTCTTTGTTTCTTAACAAATGAGCAAATTGATGTGTGAAGTGACTCAGTGTTCAGTGAGTGAGTCACTCAAGGCCACCCAGCCAGTCTGTGGCTGAGCCGGATGTGACATCACAGTTTCCATCCTAGCCAGCTCTCCTGCTGGTGAAGGATAGCTCCCAGGTGGCAGCATGGAGGTGTTGACAAACCTACCTTCAGGGTTAGAAGGAAATCCAGGGAGCCAGGCATGTCGGTACATTCCTCTAGTCCTAGCACTCAGAAAGGAAGACAGAAGGGTTAGGAGTCTAAGGCCAACCTAGGCTATGTATAGCAAGTCAGAGGCTAGCCTGGGCTATATGAGAACCTGAAAATGGGGGTGGGGGCAGACATGAGACAGGAGCTGGGTCTGGACACAGGGAAAAGCTTCAAATAACATTAGCCTGAAAAGAAAATGGTTAAAACAGCAATGCCAGCAGCAACACTGAGACCGTGAGACAGACTCATGGATGGTGTGGATCCGCCAAGTGGACCTGATACCGATGGGCTCTGAGAAGCAGGGCCAGTGTGTCCCTGGCTAGTTTCCATGAGAACCCCTGGGAACTGTAGGACAAGCACTATTGCTTTATACAGATTTTTTTGGTTTGGTTTTTTTTGAGACGGTGTTTCTCTGTGTATCCCTGACTGTCTTGAAACTCACTCTGTAGACCAGGCTGGCCTCAAACTTAGAGATCCAACTGCCTCTGCCTCTGGAGTACTGGGATTAAAGGCGTGCGCCGCCACTGCCCGGCAATGTTTTTCCTTTTTCTTTAATACTACTTAACAGAGCCTGGCACATGATCTTAAATAATTTTAATTAAATCAGATTTATATAATCTAAGAAAAATATAAAAAAATTAATCAATTAAATGTAATGATTCATTTTTAAATTATTAATTATGTGTACATGTATGTACAAGTACAGATGCTCTAAGAGAGTCAGTTCCCTGGAGCTGGAATTTTTGAGGGTTAGGAGCCACCTGACATGGATGCTAGGAACAGAACTTGGGTCCGCTGGAAGAACAGCAAGTGCACTTAATCATTAAACCACCCCTCCAGTCTCTTGATTAAAATTTAAATGTTTCTATACTAAGTCTTTACTGGATTTGGTTTGAAGAATCAGTCCATTCTTCATTACTATAACAAAATACTCAAAACTTTTTTACAGTTCTGGAGGTCAGGAAGTCCAAGACAGTGGGATTGAATATAGAGACAGCTTCTTATTGTGACATGATGGGGTGAGGGGACAACAGGGGACTCATTGTCACCATTACTTCTTCTCAACTCTGTCACTTGGCAGTTTAAATTACCCACATATCTTAGGTGTAGCAGTACACACCTGTAATCTCAGCACCCCAGAGACTGAGGCAGAAAGATCTCAAGTTCAAGGCTAGCCTGGACTATATGGATTTATATATAGTGACTTAGAAGCTACAGACTTGAGACTTTATCTGTCTTAGTGTTCTGTTGCTGTGCACAGACACCATGACCAAGGCAACTCTTACAAAGGACAACATTTCATTGGGGCTGGCTTACAGGCTCAGAGGTTCAGTTCATTGTCATCTTAGTGGGAACCATGGCGGCATCCAGGAAACGTGGTGCTGAAGGAGCCAAGAGTTCTAGATCTTGACCTACAGCAGAAGGGGAGGCTGTGTTTCAAACTGGGCATTGCTTGAGCATATAAGACCTCAAAGCCCACCCCACAGTGACACACTTCCTCCAACAAGGCCACACCTATTCCAACAAGGGTACACCTCCTGTAGTGCCACTACCTATGGCCAAGCATTCAACCATAAATCTATGGGGGCCAGTCCTTATTCAAACCACCACATTATCTTGTTTGTTTGTTTGTTTGTCTGTTTCGAGACAGGGTTTCTCTGTGTAGCCCTGGCTGTCCTGGAACTCACTCTGTAGACCAGGATGGCCTCGAACTCAGAAATCTACCTGCCTCTGCCTCCCAAGTGCTGGGATTAAAGGTGTGTGCCACCAGCACTACCACATTATCTAACTTTTTAATTTAAATGTACTATAATTCTGGAGGACACATTAAAACCACAGGATGGGTATTTTTCCCTTTCCCTGTGAGATTCCCCCATCCTTCAAGGCCCATCTCCAATCCTGATTCTCCCTCTTACCATCCCCATCTCTCCATGGGATAAGAAGTGAAACTTTCTTCCTATCCCTCTCAGAGCTCTATGCATAGGACAGACAATCAAATACATGAGTTGTCGCAGGCTGGTGACCTGTGTCACCTTCTCTGCCTCCCCACAAGAACAAGGGGTCTCCTAGGGAAGTGAGAAGTGCCACAGCCTGGAATCTGGGACTTTCAAACCACATTCCCACTCTTCCTCTGAGCATCATAGCCAGAAATCCAAGCTCAGTGAGAAGTGTTGCTGTTTGGCACAGCCCAGGATGTATGAGAGGATGAGATGCTTGAGAGTCAGTGATCATGAGGAGGTGGGTGGGAAAATGCTCATGTACAGTTGGGCCCCCTACATATGTTTTCTATTTGGGGCCATCAGGGTCTACAGCTCAGCTGTTGGGAGCTGATGCCAAGCTGAGAGCTGCCTTTAGTTACCAAGGGCTTAGGCCTGGGACTAGTGGTGGTAGAGGCTGTGTTACCATGCCAACAGCTGGACAGAAAGGAGGCCTAGCTGTGAAGCAGGGGCCCTGTCCCTGGTCTCAGCAGCCAACATCAGATCTCCACACAAGCTTGCTTAACACTGGGCAATTACATGTCGATGTAAGAGGCTCCTAGGCCAATCTGCTATCCTGAAAAGCTACCTCTTTGATTGTCAAGGGGGAGCCCATGGCTCAGTGTGTGCCGGGACCTGAGCAGATAATCTTAGAGGAGGGTAGGGGGGCACTCATGCTGGCCTAGCACATTAACATCAGGGGAGCTCTGCCCCATGGGATCTGCCCTTAGAGAGCTCAGCCAAATTCAAAACTCAGTCACAGAAGTTGGCTCAGTCCAGTCCCCATTAGATGCTGGCTCCTAGTCCAGGGTCCAATACCAACTCTCAAGGCTGATCTGTTGCTGGGAACTGAGCTAAAAAGTTGTGTACTAAAAATGACAGTCTCAAAGAGACCTTGGGACTATCAGAGTAGGCAAGATGAACTCCCAAGACACCCGAAAAATTCGGTAGGGAAGGTATTGAGGAGTCACACTGAGAAAACATAGCCTGGGCACTCTGCCAAGAGCTTTGTCACTCACCAGCACAAGAATCTTCAAAGCAATGACCAAGGGCATAGGGCACTAGACTGCCCAGCCAAGAGGAGCCCAGAAAGTAGATGTGGCTTTCTTGCCATCATACAGTCATTTATCAACAGAGCCAGGATACAAACAAGGTCAGGAGTGAGGTAGAAAATGTCAGTGGATGGGTTAGATAAACAGCAGTTTGTTTATACACTCCTGCTGACATTTCTTTGTAGAAAATTAATTTCTTTGAGTAGCCTATAAAGATGATCAAGACATAGAATTATGTGCATATTCCAAAACAGCATGGACAAATGAATTGTTAAAAAATTAAATGCAGGCACTAGGGAGATGGTGCAGGTGGGAAGGGCTTTTGTTCTGCAAGCAGAGACTTGAGTTCAAATTCCAAGCACCTACATAAAACATCAGGCATAGCTGTGCCCAACTGTAACCCCAGCATTTTCGGGCAGAGATTGGCAGATCCTGAGAGCTCTCTGGCCAGCACAGCCCAAGTGATAGAATTAGATGTCTAATGTCCTGCTCTGACCTCCACATGTGTATAGAAAGGTACATAAACATTCATATGCCACACAACACAGAACACACACGCACGCACGCGCGCTCACACACACACACACACACACACACACACACACACACACGGGGCTGGAGAGATGGCTCAGGGATTTAAAGTATGAACTGATCTTGCAGAAGTGCTGAACTCAGTTCTCAGCCCCCATATCAAGCAGCTCACAACCACCTATAACTCAGTTCCAGGGGATCAGACATCTTCTGGCCTCTACACGTTCCTGCATGCACATGCACATACACATATTCAAACACAGGCGCACACACAGATAAACGTACTTTAAAAATAAATAAATATTTTTGTAAAGACAGATAGAGATAGAGATATCTGAGTGTGGTGGTAAACACTTTCAATCAAAGCACTCGCTCTGAGGATGAAGGCAGGCAGATCTCTGTGAGTTCGAAGACAGCAGCCAGGGCTACAAAACAAAACCCTGTCAAAAAATACCTTTAGCCGAAGGGTCAAGCCTCACACCTTTAATCTTAACACTTGGTAGGCAGAGGCAGACAGATTTCCAGGTTCAAGGCCAGTCTGGTCTACACAGTGAATTTTATAACAGCCAGGGCTACACAGAGAAAGCCTGCGTGGTAGTTCGAATTAAAATGGCCTCCTTAAGCCCATAAGAAGTGTCTCTATTAGGAGGTGTGTGGGGCGGTGGACTGTGACAGACAGCCTGGCCCCTGGTGGAGCACAGGCTTAACCCTGGGGGACCCAGTGGGGCTTGCCTTGCAAGGGACAGGAAAGCGGGAAAGCGTTTTTTGCCGAAGTTCCTGGGAGGCCCTTGGCTCCTGTCAAGTAGCTACAACTCCCACGGCCCCCTGTAGAGAGGCCTGTCATGTGAGGTCTGTCACGTAGGAGCAACACCAAGCCCACCCACATGCAGTTAAGGTGTCCTTAAACTCTCAGACCAAGCCAATGGGAAGTACCTGTTGTCAGACCCCTGACCCACCCCAAGCCCCCGTCACCGGTAGAGGCGTGGCCACACAGCTCCAAGCCATCCCCAAGTTAATGAGACACCTAGAGACTTAGCCACGCCCCTTCCCAGTTAGTATTTTAACATCGCCCCTCCCTGAGGGAGTGGGGTACCATCTCATCCACACCATATGGACTATCTCTATTCATCTTCATCTGCCGTGGGAAACAATGGAACCGGCCTTTGCCTAATGAGCCGCCTGTCTACCCTCCCGTCGAAGCTTTCTCAGCACTTCCAGCTGAAGCAGACTTCCACCCAAGCCAAAGCAGCTATCCGGTGCCCAAGACACCAACTGGGTCCTGCAGCGGGACACCAGCTGCGCTCTGCAGCCCCATTTGTTCCCAGCTCTCCCCACAGCATCCGGTAGTGTCTGCGATGTCCAGAGCCGGGGAACTCCAGAGCTAGCTGTGGCATTCTCTGGCAACGGCCCACCCCTTTCCCCACTCATGGGAGGTGTCCTTGGGGCTTCACATAACCTCCACTTGCCGGACGGACTGTGGGTGAAGGCGCACGGCCAAACTTCCCGAGTCCAGTCCCTCCCAGAGCCACAGCGCCCGGGGCGGACACTCGGGACTTCTCTCCACCCCGTGCCAGAGAAAGAATGTCACTAGGGGCTGGGCTTTGAGGGCTCAGAAACTAAAGCAGGTGTAATGTGACTTTCTCTTCCTGCTGCCTGCTGATTCGGATGTAGAACTCAGCTCCTTCTCCAGCATCATGCTTGCTTGCATACTGCCATGCTTCCTGCCATAATAATAATGGACTAAACCTCCAAAACTTCAAACCAGCCCCAATTAACTGCTTGCATCTATAAGAGTTGCCGTGGTCATGGTATCTCTTCACAGCAATAAAACCCAAACTAAGACACCCTGTCTTGAGAAACCAAGAATAGTAGTAGATGTTGCAGTAGTAATAGTACAAGTAGTAGTAGTACTAATAGTAGTAGTAGTGATCTTTTAGCTGGTCATGGTGACAAAAGACACACTCAGGAGACAGAAGCATAAGGTTCTCTGTGTGTTGGAGGCTAGCCTGGCTGTTCTGGAACTCACTCTGTAGATCAGGCTGGCCTTGAACTCAGAGATCCACCTGCCTCTGCCTCCCAAGTGTGGGGATTAAAGGTATGTGCCACCACTGCCCAGCAATAGACAAACCTTTAAGGCAGTTAAATAAAGATGAAGTTATGTAAGTATACTAAAACTGCATATAACATCTAATAAAACAAGTCTGATTCCCAAATGTAAGGGTCTCAGCAAGCAGGGTGTTCCGTGACAACAGAAATAAGCAGATTTTTTTCTCTATGCGTTTGTCCAAAGGGCAAACCTGGTATTGTAGGGTCTCAGGTGGCCCTGAGTGAAGTCCTGAACCAACGTGTGTTGTTAACATGGACTCCGTGGTATCAGGCAGTGGGAAATGACAAAACCACCCCCACCACAGGGTGAAGCTCAGAGGAAACAGGAAAAACCTTCCTGGGGGAACTGAGTACACACATTAACAATGTGTGCAGAAAGTGTCCACTGTATCTTTCTCCCCTGAGATATTTACAGCCTGGAGACTGTTCCCCACAGAGATGGCGCCTGATTAGCTAAACTTGTCTCCTTGTTCAGCTGGCTACCTTAAGCCCTGCCTCCTTGTTTATCTGTTTGCAATAACCCCACCTCCTCTCCATTCAACTCTATGTAATAAATATGCTGACTTCCGGGATGCCGCAGTTTGGGCATGCCCATTAGAGATCCCGGTTCACCCAATCTTAGCTTTTCTGTGTGTTCATGTTACCTGTCTTTTCTTCTTTCTCTTACCATCCTGAGTCCCTGGAAGTGTGCTAGGATGCGGCCTGACTTGTTTGGGAGAGGAGAGGTAAGATGGACTTAGAGGTAGGTGCTGATCAGGCGGGCAGCCTGGGAAGCCATGCCAGCCTGGGAAGGCATGCCAGCCTGAGTTGAGGCATCAAATTCATCAGAGTCTCAAAGCCACTGCAAACCCCAACAGGGAGGCCTTGCAGACCCTTGCAGGTATCCACAGTCCCCACCTGGAAACCCACCACTTTCTTGAGCTCCTAGGTCCAGAGCCTGCCAGCCATTTTAGAGTCTCCTTGGGCCTCAGTGAGCAGAGGATTGAGTGGAGGCGGCTCCCACACAAACAAAGGGTAGCCAAGATTTATGCCTTGCACTGGTCAGTGAGGAGCCTGCTGCAGTCCCCTCCCTGCCTCCCACTGGCTGAGATGCTCTGGGGAAGGGAGTTCTCAGACAACCCTTTGACCACCTCACTTGGCTCTTGATGAGAATAATTAGAGATGGAGCCAGGAATGATGTCATGCCCCTGCAGGAGGATGGAGGAGGACTCTGAGTGTGGCCTTGGCCTCCCTCCTTTTGTTTGTCGACCCAGTGGGAAGGACTGCATTCCTGCATGACGTTCTGACTTCAAGACAGGATCTTCCAGGCAGGCTTCTATGAAAGGAGTGTGGCTACCCTGGCTGTGAACACCCAGCTCCCTGCCTGTCTCCTTTCTCCAGTACCGTCTTGCTGGCACTTGCTTTGTTTTTAAGACAGTCTCAGGTATCCCAGGCTGGCCACCGACTCCTTATATAACTTAGGATGACCTTGACTTTCTGGTCCTCTCACCTCCACCTCCCCAGTGCTGGGTTTACAGGTGTGCACCACCGGGCCTGGTTTATGTGGTGACAGGTTTATGATGGTGAACATCAAACCCATGTCTGCACTCTGGGCAAACGCCCTACCTTCTGACCTACCACCCTAACCTAGGCTTCCTATGTTGAAGCTCCCACCCACAATGTGACTGTACTTGAAAGCTGGTCCCCTGAGAGGGGGTGTGGATAAGATAGGAGTCCTCCCTAGCACAAGAAACTCAGTGGCATCCAAAAGAAGAGGAGGCTGCATTCACCCCTCCCCAACCCATGCACATGTGTGTAGGAGGAAAAGTCATCTAGGCACGCAGAAGAAGAAGGAAGGAAGTTGTCCTGGATCTCAGACCCACAACCTCCAAAAAGTAAGTGCCTCCTTTCAACCGCCCACTGTAAAATCTTTCTTGTTATGGCAGGTCAAGTTGACACATAACACTAATGGCACCAAAAAAAACACCTTCCACGGACTCCCTCCTGAGGGGCAGGGAAAGGACACTGCACTCTCCTTGACCCAGCGTATCCAGTCATCACTCTACAACCCTTTGACATGTGCTCTACACAGACAGTAAACTGAGGTACAGAAAGGTTAAGGAACCAAAGTCATACAGTAGTCCTACAGGAGGGGATTCAAACCCTAGTGGTAAGAATCCACCATTCTTTGATGCTGAGAGACAAAGCAAAGATGTCATAGAATGGCTGCCTACCCCACCTGGGCACCAGAAGGAATGGGCCATGGGTTACCCAGCTTAGACACATGCCAGTGCTCCCAGATTAGCCCAGAGTACTGGGATTATCACCACCATATCACTGGGCCCTCTCTGGGGGAAATAACACTTATATTTGGTGGCTGTGAGGACTTGTCTCAGTCATGTCATGAAAAACTCTGAAAGCACACTGGCACTGTGCTCAGTACCCCTGCAGGGGCAGTGCTACAATGACTCAACCCTTTGTCCAGGGGAAGGGTGTGAAAGCAGATTCAGGGCTGCAGGGATTCTCATGTGACCCTGAGGAGGGCAGCAAGAACTGTTTCATTTTCATACATCTCAGGGTGTTGACAGTGAGGCTCACTACCAGCCTCAGACCCTTCCAGACATTCTAGAGACCGGAACCAACACCAGTGGCCAAGGACTGGACCTTCAGGCCCAGCACACACCCTCCTAAGTCCTTGTCTAACAAAACCTTGAATCTTTGCCAGACTCATCTTGCTCCAGTATTCACAGGGATGGGGACTCTAGGCTCAGAGGCAAATGATAGATTTTAGGCCCTAGGGGAGTGGACTGAGCTAGCAGCCATCGGAGCTCTGCATGAGACTCAACCAATGGCTTACCTAGATACTGGCTTCTGAGGCCTTCTTGTTATAGCATGAACTGTCCACTAGGTGGTGCTATGGGATGGCAAGATACAGGTGATAGGGTGTGTGTGTGTGTGTGTGTGTGTGTGTGTGTGTGTGTGTTTTCTCCCAGCATCCACTCTCAGAACAGGGGCCATGAAGTAGGAGACTTAGTTGTATAAAGCAGTGGTCCATTCCCCAGCTTCAAGGCCAGCCAATGGACACTGAGCAAAGGCACTCTGTAGTCTATCAGCCTGAAGACAATGGAAACCTCCATCTATGACTCAAGATAAACAGGGATGACTAAAGGATCATCAGAGCACACCCTCTCATCTCAGAAAGCCTCAATGAGACGGGAGACTCACCCCTACTCTCTCTGGTAGCTCAAAAAAGGTCCTGGGGCCCTGTCTAGCTGATCTTCCCCAACATGACACCACAAATCAGAGAAGGCTGTGTAGCCTACACTACTATTCATCAGCCATTGACTCTAACCAAAGCAAAGCAGGCTCAAAGCCAGGCCAGGCTGAGGCTAGGTCAGATGCCATTGCCAGCCTGTGAGGGCATGTCACCCAGAAAGCAGTAGGCCCCAAGTCTATCTTCTCTCCCGAGGGTGTGGTGAGGCAGGAGACATGGGAAAAGGAATGCCAGGTGTGCCCCTCACACTGGTATTCCTCAGGGAGGAACTATTAATTATAAGATCACAGAAGGCTGCAGGCATGGTAGTGGTGCACATCTTTAATCCCAGCACTAGGGAGGCAGAGGCAGGCGGATCTCTGTGTTTGAGGCCAGCCTGGTCTACAGGGTGAGTTCCAGGACAGCCAAGACTACATAAAAAAAAAACAAAAAACCCTGTCTTGTCTTCCAAGGGTGGAAGAGGGGAGAGGGATGGGAGTAGATTTAAAAAAATAAAAGTAACTACACAGGCAAAGGAAAGTAGTGGAGATCACCTATTTTCTCCTCTGCTGTGCTTGCTGTGAATAAGGGGTAACCCCTAGTGTGGGTGACCAGCAGAGGTCACAAGGAACATGCTTGAGGTCCAGGTGCTGGCCTCTACCTTTGTTTTATTTTTTTTTTCTTTGAGACAGTGTTTTCTCTGTTCTCTGTGTAGCCCTGACTGTCCTGGAACTCATTCTGGAGACCAGACTGGCCTCAAACTCACAGAGATACGCCTGCTTCTGCCACCTTCGTGCTAGGACTAAAGGCGTGTTCACTGCCACCCAGCCACCTACTCCAGTTGGAATCCAAGGCCTAGTTCTTGCTGGATGTTTCCAAATACTTCTGTGTCTCAGTTTTCCCATCTGGAAAACTCTCTCCAGATCCACCTCCCTCACCAATCAGGATGAGTGAAGGGATCTTATCAAAGCTCTTTTTTAATAGAATCGTTTTGATCGTTTTGGTCTGCATCCTCACCAGCGGACCCCAGTAAACCCACGTGATCGGGGGACCCCTGCTAGGGCCCACACCTGGCCCCCTGAACCCTTCCAGCTCTAGCCAATGACTGACAAATTTAGATTCCCAAGTTCTAGAATGCTAACACATAGCTCTCGCCACCTGCAGGCAGAAGCAAGAACTACAGGCAGGTTCTCGGTGCCCTGCTTTTTTTGTTCTAGAGCTATGGAGACAAGAAACTGAATGAGCACTTTGGGGAGCAGGCTGACGACCCAGGCTGGGGACAGCGGTGCTCAGGACACTGCTGTATATTTCTCTGCCACTTGCCTGACTGATAGTACTCTCGTAAATCTTCATCCAGTAGACAGCTCCCGCCATTAGGCACTGACTGTTGACAGGCATGAACAGTTCTCTGTTTGTGACACTGCTGTTTTTCTCATCTGCTTCACTTTTACTTTCCAAAGTCCCACCCCCGCCCCAGCTGCACATATCACCGCATGCTCAAACAAGCCGGAACGATGGAGCCAGGCTGTTTTCCTTGAAGGATAAGAACCCTCACACGAATACTTCTCTTGTGGCTATTGGAGCTTTAAAGTGCTTGCTGATTCCAGACTGGTCACAGCCCATCCCTTGAGGGCAGGTATGTTCATAGCCTTCCCTAGCAGCCTTTGTGGCACCATGGTAGAGAGCACTCCAGGGATCTGGCCCTGGAGTGAGTCCATTTAAAGAAGCCACACAAACCTGGCATATCTGGAAAGAGGGAGGGAAGGAAGGAAGGAAGGAAGGCAGGCAGGCAGGCAGGCAGACAGGCAGAATAAGTATGGGTTATGCTCTTGCTAGAATGGCAAAAGGCCATCCCTTGACTCCTTCAAGAACTTGTGACAGGACCCACAAGACAGCTACAGGTAAAATGTTCTTGCTGCCAAGCCTGACTTCAATCCCTAGGACCCACATAGTAAAAGGAGAGAACTCTCAAACTGTCCCCTGACTTCTATGTGTGCACAAGACACACACAATTTTTTTTATTTTAAAATACACACTTTTATTTTATGTATATGATTGGTTTACCTGTGTGTGTATATATGTGCCACATGTGTGCCTGGTGCCTGGGGACCAGAAGAGGGCATCAGATTCTCTGGCACTGGAGTTGGAGATACTGAAGAAGCAGAACATGGGTGCTGAAAGCCAAGCCCTGTCTCTCACAAGAAGAGCAGGAGCAGCAAGTGCTCATACTTGCTGAGCCCTGTCTCCTGATCTAATTTTTTAATGGGAAAAAATATATATAAAAAAAACAAGCCAGCACTGGAGAAAGAGGCAGAGGCAGGTGGATCTCTGCAAATTCTATTCCAGCCTGGTCTATGTAGTGAGTTTCAGGACAACCAGAGCTACATCGTGAGATTCTTGTCTCAAAAACAAACAAACAAATAAGAACTCAATAAAAACAAACAAACAAACAAACAAAAAACACGTCTGGTGCCCAAACACGTGTCAAATCAAACTTTGGGAGATTCCATAAGTACTCAAATTTCAACAGGTGAGAAAAATCAAGGCAGTAGAGCCCAGTGTGACTAAGGCCACAAACACAAAGGTCGGGCTGCAGGGACTGAGTATACAGAGCTAAAGATACACTTCAGACAGAGCCACAACCAAGGCCCCAGCCCAGCGCAGAAGACCAACAAACATTTCCCAGTTTGTGCCAGAAGCAGAGCCCAGCACTTTCCACACCCGAGACCTTGAAGCAGTGTCTGTCCTTTCTTCTGGGGAAATAGAGGCCCTGGGGCTCCCCTGGAGCCCCCTTGGCAAATTAGGTCCAGACCAGGCAAATCTCTCCAGCCACACAACTCCCAGGGAGGCCTTGAAACACCAGACCAGACATTAAGGAAAAAAAAAAAAAAAAAAAAAAAAAAACCTGGCAGGATTCAAGAGAAGGGATTAGATCATTGCAGCAGGATGAAGGAAATGAGGAACCTAGGGAGAGAAGGAGGGACAGGGGCCAAGAATGTCTCAAGACAACCCCAAACGCCTTCAGATTAAAGCAGGCTCATGCAACCAGCAGCTGAGGCCACTGCCAGGAAGTCTTGGCCTCATTCAGCCCTTTTAGGGCGGGGTAAAAATAATCTAGTCCATACACAAGGAGCACACTCACAGATCAGCAAACAAATCCTGGGGAGGCTGTGTCAATGGTAAATACATTTGGGGACTTTGTGTGTACAGACAAAATTCAACCACACAGACACATGTGTGCAGAAGTCCGGGCCTGGCGTGCAAGCCCACGGGAGTGCATGTGTGTATGTTTTCGTGCCGTCTACAAACATGTTTTCACAAAGCTCTAGGGAGAAGCAATCACTCATCTCCCAGGAATCTTAGCAACAGCCATCCCCAGAAAAGGCTCTGCCAGCTGGAGCGGGGATGAGTCAGCAGAGGGCTGGTGGGGGAGGGGCAGCTCCGCCCCTGGCCTGGCCTCCCCCTTCTCCCGGGAAGGTCTCCAGGCCTAGCCTGGCCTGGCTGCTTGCTGCTCCTGGGTCACTGCCTTGGCACTGGGGGCCGAGAACACATTCCTGGAACCGGCCAGCACAGACGGCTAGAGGGCTTTCCCTCCTCCTTCTCCTTCCCCCTCCAGTCCCGCCCCACACCCGCCCTTTTATTTTTCCTTCTCGCTGCAGAACCAAAACACCGTGTTCACGAGCCCTGGAATGGGAGCCAAATGGCAAGCATAGAGCAATTGGACACAGGAGCTGCCAGGCCCAAGCAGGCCAGGGAATGAGGACACCTCCTGCCAGCAGCCCAGGTCCCAGCGAGGGGGTGCCATACTCTGCTTCCATCTATCAGGGCAAAGGGTCATTGCTCAGGGCTACTGGGAGCAGGAGTCAAGGAGATGGCTGCTGGGGAGGTAGGCTGTGTCACTCAGCCTGGATGGCTGAGGCTGAGGTTGCTAACACAGGAGGGGAGGGTGACCGAAGGAACAGAACAGAAGATTCATCATGACATCATTGCCTGAGAGCATCAAGTTCACCTTCACTGAATGCTTAGGAGTGGCAGAACCGTCTTTTACCGATGGGGAGATGAAGATGCAGACAGGAGAGCCAGGGGACCGAAGGTCATCAGCAGATACAAGCCCAGACACTAGATGAGGTGAAAGCAGACTACAGCCGACTTGGATTAAGGACAGGGAGCCCTTGCCTTGTTCCCCAGATTCCACCTACCCCTAGTGTGCCAGGTCCATATAAAAAAACAAACAGAATAAAAACAAAACAAAGAGCTAGCGAAATCTCATCCCTGTCCTCAAGACAGATCTCAGAGAAGAGCATCTCTGCAGCCTTGGTGAAGGTTGTCCTGAGCAGGGGCAGTAACAGCCCAGCCCAGCCCAGCCCAAATCCCTGGCCTCTTTACTGGAGGCAGGAAATGAATAAAAGCTAAATGAGTTTGGAAATGCCAGGAGGCAGTGTTTATCCCCTTCCCCCACCCCCTCCCCTTGGCAGGGACCGTGTAAAGTTACAGTTTAATCTTGGAAATGCCAGACAGCTGTTCCCGGTTGCTAAGAGACTGGCCCACATTATGCAGATGTCAGAGACCTCAAATGTCTGCCGGAAATTACTGATCATGTTGGAGGAGCAGAGGGGCCTTCTCTCTCGGCCGGGGAAGCGCAGCAGGAGACCCCCTGGGGATAGCAGAAATAAGGAGCCCACCCCTCCCTGCCTCTTCCTCAGATTCTCTGGAACCTTGGCTTCTGGGCTGGTCCCCACTCCTGGCCCCCTTCTCTCTTCAGTCTCCTCCCTGCCTCTATCCTTCCAGGACAACGTAGACTGACCCCCATTTCCACCCCCACCTCCAGTTTTCCTTCTGGGACAGCTTTCTTCTGTTCAGTGTCCCTCTGTCTGCCTTCTGGTCTTCTCTGCTGCTTGGACAGCATAGAGCTGGCCCAGACTAATCTGGGAAGCAGCCGCTGCTGGAAGAGGGTGCTCTCCCATTCCAAGAGCCCCCCTCACCTGGAAGTGGACATAGACGTGTGTGTGCACAAGACACATTTCCCCAACCTTTGGCATCAAGAGGAAACCCAAAGGGAAGGCCATCACCATGGCTACCAAGCTGCTGCATCACTGGTCCCCTAGGGAAGGGGGATTGCCATCTGGGCAAGGGGTGGAGAGAAGCGGAGGAAAGCCCTTACTCCAATCAGAACCTTGATTGAAGGGTCCTCAGTGGAGGTGAACAGAAGACTATAGGGCTAGACTGGCACAGACTGGCTGCCAGGCAGGGCCAAGGCAAGCCATGGCACCTACGGGGTTTTCAGAAACAGCTCTAGGGGCTGCTGGGTTGGGGAAGGAGGGAAGGCGTGGAAGCCTGTGGTGGTGTCAGGCAACTAGTGTCCTCCTAAGAACCCACAATGGTGCCCTGAGGGCAGAAGTGACATCTCTGCCTGGGCATCTGGGTGCTACCTGCCCTCCCTACTCCTAGCTATGTGACCTTGGTCTTCCATCAGCCAGAAGCACCAACCCTCTAGAATGAAGACAGGCATACTTCGTGTGCTGTGGAAGACCCCTTTAGAGATAAGAATGGTGAGTGTGTGTGTGTGTGTGTGTGTGTGTGTGTACATTTTGAAAGGCTTTGGAATTGTGTCTCAAAAGCCCCATGAAAAAAGCCTTATATTACCATCCATCTGGCCTTCCCAAAGACAGTGGTGATCAGAAAGCCAATGGCCCTCTTGCTTTGCAAGGGAACCCCCGTCTACTCTGGCCTTACTAAACTATGCCTCGTTAAGCTTCCCTCATCCTTCACTTTCCTATAGCCACAGTGGTCTTGCACAGAGAAATTGAGACACAGCAGATAGACCAGATCATTAGCTAATCCCACATGCCCTTACCTCATCCCTGCCCTGGGTTCAAACCCCAGGATGGCCATGACCTTTCTCCCTGGGAAAGGGGAGTCAGAAACCCCTGGGTTTCTCCTTCTAGCTGGAAGAGCTTGGGCAAATAACCAAACCTCCTTAGCTGTCATTTCTCCTTTGCACAGTGGAATCCCACAGACATCTTAGAGGATTAAGTGAGCTAAACCCCAAGTGATCCATCCTCCCCTGCTAAACTCTCCATACATCCGGGTTCTTTTTACTCAGGGGCAGCTGGTTCCCAAAGGTGCCAGGCCTTAGATGTGGGAAGAGGGGGACCGCTCGGATAGCAGTCATCTGCACCCCCACTCTCCTCAGTGAGCGGCTTCTCCACCGTGTGTTATGAGAAGGCTGTCTGACAGAAGCCAGGGAGAACTGGAAAGGGCGGGTACCAGCCAAGAAAAACTGAGAGGCAGGGCAGGGAAGAGAATCATCCAAAGGAGGGGGTTTCAAGAAGGTGGTGTGCTAGCATGTGCGCATGCGTGTGAGCACACACACACCCCGAAAGAAACTACTAAGCCAGAAGGGGCTCGTCTGCCAGTGGACGAGGCTGAGTCATGCTGCCTCTGGTCCTTTTGACTTCACTTGGTGAAGGAGAAGGGACAGCTGCTCTGTCTGGCCTTTGTCTCCCACTTCTCCCCAAAGGCCTCTCCCATTCTGGTCAGTCTCCTGCTCTCTGGCTCTCCCCACCACACTGCTGCTTTTTTCTCGCCCTCCCCTTTCTCTCTCTCCCCATCCTGTCCTTCCCTTGAAGGGAAACTTGCTTTCTCATCCTTCATTCTCAAAGCTCACAATCACAAGTGGCTGCATTTCCCCTCTCCTCCCCTCTCTTCCCGTGTCCTCCTCCACCCCATCCCTCCTCGCTCCCTCCCTGCTCCACTTCCTCCTCCTCCTTCCCGTTTCTTCTCCCCCCTCCCCCCTAACCTCTTTACTCTCTCCTCTCCCCTCACCTAAACAAGATACCCGAAGTCCCCAGATAAACAAAACCAGGTCAAGACCACACACACCAAGCCCTCGCCAGTCCTGGTCTGTTAGAGTCTAGAGACCAAGGTCAATGCTGAGTCAGTCGACCCTGACAGCCACCTGGAACCCCGCCCCCTCACCTCCAGAGATTCTTGTGCCAGGTCACCTGCTTCTCACAGACAACTGCCTGGCTCCCAGCACCTGCTGTCTGAATTCCAGGTTAAGCCCAGTATGGCTGAGTCCCTACACTTTCCTGCCTCTGGGGTAGGAACCTCCCCAGCCTCGTCTGTCCAGTGCAGGGAACCTAAGCAAGAATTGGACAAAAAAAAAAAAAAGAAAGAAAGAAAGAAAGAAATCCTTAGCCTTAACAACCTTAAACTGAAGGAAAATGGCCGGGAAATGGGTTGTCACCACAGGTGGTGCATGTGTCGTGCAGAAACAGGATTCAGCAGACCGAATTTGAATCTTGATCCTGAGCACAATACTTGTTTCTCAGCATCCACATCTGTAAAAACGGGGAAATAAAGAGGCCAGACTTTACCGGGTTGTGGTGAGGATGAGCGGATATAGGTATGGATCTGGGGGAGGCAGCTCCAAGCTCCACTCCTCCCTGGGAAAACTGGAAGGCTTCTGGGAAGACTTGGGGCTCGGAAGATGGAAATAACTGTGATCACACGTTTTCAGTTGACACCAGGAGGTGTGCTCATCATTTTGAAGACACTGTCTTTGAATTCCCAAGACACTCCAGGGGGCGGCTCTTCCTTTATTCCTACCGCAGGGGAGAAGAAGTTGAGGCTCAGAAAGGCTAGGCAATTTGCCCCAAGTCACACAGCAAAGTGAAGAAACAAAATTCTTAATGCCTCTGCTACGGCAGTGGCAGAGATTGTGGAAAATAAAAGGCAAGTCTTGGTACCCAGATCTAGCTGTTTCTTGGGCTTGGGACTCCATTTGGGGGTTTATGAAGAGGGCAAAGGGCAGGAGAGGCTACAGGGGTGGCCAGTGATTCCACCCTGCCCTATGGCATGACCAAAAACAGGTCCTGAACTGTCTTGTAGAGGATCACCCAGGAGCCTGGGGTTGGGAGGGGTGCCCTAATGGAGTCCATTGAAAACTTACCACCTGCCTTAAGTCAGACCCAGTGCTCGGGTCTCCTGTGGATCTCAGTCCCTAGCCTGCTTCTGCTCCTGGCCAATGGCCAGAATTTTTGCTGGGGTGATACAAACAGGGGGAAAGAAGGTGGGGGTCACATTCCCATCTCCAGAGCTCTGGGTCCCTGGTGTGAACTCCTTTCTGCACAAATAATCCCAAGATCCCCTCCCACCCCACAGCATACTCTGGTTCTTTGCTACCAGAGTTATGCAATAGAGATAATTGTTCTTGTTAGGTTACTGCCGGAGATTACCAAGGGGTCTGTGGCCTGACCCCGGGAGGGAGACGGTATCCTAAAGAACCCCAAGGGCAAAGAGAGCGCAGACAGTTCCTGTAGGAAAGAGGTGAGCTGGAGAACTTAACAGGTGTGGATGCTCCCCCAGTCACTCCCCCTCCAGCCACCACCACCCCCAGCCATCTCAGATTACACTGAGCAGTGCTTTCAAATGGAACTCCACTGTTTCCATGGCAACTCAGCCACGTGGTTGTACCTCAGAAGCTGGGGGTAGAGGCAGTGAGGAGGTGAAGGGCAGCCACAAGGGGCACAATGCTCCTGCAAGATGAGGGCAAAGTGAAGCTGTCTGTCCACTCACATCCCTCCTGCTCCTCACCCACACCTCTGGGACTCCGGTGGAAGCCACACAAAACCCCAAGTGCTGACAGAGGAGCTGTGAGATAAAGAGGCAGCCAGAGCTGGGCCCCCAAACATGTCCTTGATCTTCCATTATGTGTGCCAAGCCCATGGTCCTGGCAGACGCCCCATTTCCCACCCCACCCCTGGTACCTTCAGGCTCTTCCACAGAGGCTGGGGGCACCTGGGGCAACTTCCTGGGCCCTAATCCTCATCTTTGCAGAGGGGATAAGGACATCCATCGCCATGATGCTTGGGCAAATATATACATGTAGGATGACACACAGAAAAATGTCCAGAGTGACCTAAGGGTGCTCAGCTCACCTGTTGGGTGGCGCCCTACCACAGTGTACAGAGTCCTGTCTTTCAGTAACTCTGGTTTTGATGGATCTTCCCTGACGTGACCCTAAGCAGGAGACTCCAAATAGTCTTTCTCTCCTTCCAGGGATACCAGTTTCCCTGCATGCATTTCCTTCTGCCTTGGGGCCTGGTATGAGCCACTACCTCCCTGCCAGCCTCCCTCCCACACCCAGCCTCCCCCATCCATCAACAAGGGTGAGCTCAAAGCTCCCCCCACTAGGCTCTGAAATACTGACTCAACAAATCTCCCTCTACAGCAGTAAATGTTCCTGCCCACACCTCCACTTTAAGCAGCCCCCTCCCCCTTCCCTCCTTTGTCACCTCATGCCGCAGTGCTAGCAAGGCCTGGAGAGAGTGGCTTTCATTATTCTTTTTCTTTATTTTTATCAAAGGTTTGGGTTTCTGTTGTTGTTAGGGTTTTTTGTTTTGTTTTTTCCCAAAAAAAAAAAAAAATTGTGTTTCCCTTGAGACAGTGCAGGCTCTGAGCAGGCTCCCCTTGTTTCCATGGTGACAGCAGCTGGCTCACATGTGTGGTTGCTATAGAAACTAGGATGATTCTCTCTTCTCACGTTCTCGTCCTTCCTCAGCCACCTCACCACCCCCTCCTTCTTCACAGCACTTGGGGTGCAAAGAAAGGACCCTGAGAAGCTCCAAGCACCTCAGGAGCCAGCCAGGCTCTGCCTCCCGGCTGTCTCTCTGTGCCTGGGAGGTGCTTCCCCATAAGCTTTCTAGCCTCCATAAAAGGAGGCAGGACACAGACAGTCTGGAGTCCCCCAAACAAAAAGAGCTCCATAATAAATATTCTTCTGTAGTCTAGTTCCAGGATGAAGCCAACCCAGGTGTGGGCCTTGGAACCTCGCCAATGGTGCTGTGTGCTTCTTGCCAGCGCAGGGGCATAGGCAAGGAAGGGCAACATTCTTTCTTGGGAGGAAGTGGGTGGTGGCAGAGCTGGAGAGAGGATCAGGCACACTCCAACAGCATTGACAACAACTGTGTGGTACGAATGGTCCCTATGCTTCCCACTGTCAGCAGAAAGGAAGAACACTGCCTTCTGGACATCAGTGAAGCCTCGGGGACTGGAGGAGAGCAAACAGAGAGAGAGAGGAAGGTGGCAACCCTGAAACACTAACAGTGAGACAGGGTCTTGCTGTATCACCCAGCCTGGCTTGCTGCAATTGGCTCCTATGTATACCAGATAGATGATATAGATAGATAGGTAGGTAGGTAGGTAGGTAGGTAGGTAGGTAGGTAGATAAATACATAGATAGATAGATAAATAGATAGATAGATAGATAGACAGACAGACGGACAGATAGATATGGGAGGTGCTCAGGCAATGTAGTTTAGTTGGACATGCTTGCCTGTCAAGTACCAAGCCCTAGGGTCATACCTGTAACCTTAGTAGATTACAGAGGTAGAGAGAAACTGGAGAATCTGAAATTCAAGATAATCCTCAGGTGCTTAACAAGCTTGAAGCCAGCCTGGTCTGTATAAGACTCTGTCTCAAACAATGACAAAAAGCATAAGACACATACTCATTTCATTGATCTTAGGAAAAGGGAAAAAAGATTCAGATGAGGTCAAGCAAAAACCTCAGTTTTCCTCAATAAATGCTACAGCAGGCAGCAGAAGTATTTGATTAACCTGCAGTGTCACACGCTGAGGTCCAGAGAGAGAAAGTAAATACCCAGAGGTCACACAGCAAGTGGAGAGAAGGAGGAGCTAGAACTCTTGAGTCTAGACAGGAAAAAAATGCATTCCCTAGGTAAGGGTGGACCAAGAGTGAAAGATGCCCTACCTTAAGGTTGACAGCGGTGTCAGGGGTTCATGGACTCAGGCCCATAGCCCAAATGGGAGTCCTTCCTCTTAGTACCCCAGGCCCCTGAAGGTAGGTGCTGGTACCTTCATTCCCATCATTCACCCTGTCTGTCCCTCAGGTCTCAGATGGGAGTTTGACTCATTAAGAGAAGACAAAGTACCTGGGAGATGTCTGGAAGCTGCCTTCAGACAGACAGTGCCAGAGGGGAACATTCCAGCTCCTCTCCTGCCAGGCAGGACAGGCAGATGCATTCTCAAGGTCAAAGAAGACATCATGTTGATCCTTGTCCTCAGCCAAGGGCAAGCTTCTGGGTTCCTTCACTCCACCTGCAGCCAACACAAGAGTTGTGACCCAGACACAGGGGGAAATAGAGCAGAGAGAAGGTCCCAGTGACTGGGAGGAGTCAGTCACTACCTTAGACTATTGTAGCCCAGGGGTCTTTCTTATATTCCTGGCCCCACTGATGGACAGACAGGCTGCAGGAGAGACAAGGGCCAGCCCAGGCTCATCCCAGCTAGTAAATCTTGCCAACTCGGGTGGCAGAGAGACAGAGAACAAAGAAATACCCAGGAGGGAGAGGAAATGCTAGGGCAAAACCCCTCTGCCACCAGGCATACGGGCTGCCTGGATTTTCCTAGGTTCTTCAGCCTTTAGGCCACCAGAGTTGACAGTGATGGGCTAAAGGTCAGGGCTGGGGAGACCCAGAAGAGGGTTAAGGGAAGCACATTGGATACTTTGTAACAAAGCTGATGGCTAGGGATATAGCATGGTGGGTTGTACTTGCTTAGCATGAAGCCTGAGTTCACTGTTCTTAGTACCAAGTTAATAAGGTGTAGCCATGCATACTTGTAATCCCAGCTCTGAGGAAGCAGATCTAGGAAGATCAGGAGTTCAAGATCATTGTCCTTGGCTACACAGCAACTTTGAGGCTAGCACAGGCTACATGAGACTCTGTCTAAGAGGAGTGGAGTGGACCTAGAGAAAGCACATTGGTTAAGGCTGAATACTCAGGGGACTGGAGAGATGGCTCAGCAGTTAAGAACTCTGGCTGCTCTTCCAGGGTACCTGGTTCAATTCCCAGCACCAACATGGCAGCTCACAATTGTCTGTGGTTCCAATTCCAGGGGATCTGGCACCTTCAGACATACATAGAAGCAAAACACCAATGCACATTTTAAAAGAAGACTTTATATTCAGATGTCAGGGCGATGTGGTTGTGGCATCTGTCACCTCATTGATCACCAGAGCTGATTTAGGCTGATTTGGCTGACTAGACAAGTGTCTCCCTCCCTCACTGCTCCATTTGCATCTCTTCTGAAGCTACACCCAGTCCTCAAAGGGGATGACCTTCCTCAAATAGAGGGGGACTGGTCTGGTCAAGGGTATATAGTAGCTGCACTCCCCTGCTAAAACCCCCCAAACAGCTCTCAAGAATTCATAGTACTCTTTCAGAGTCTTGAGTTCAATTCCCAGCAATCACAACCATCTATCTATTCTGGGATCTGATGCCCTCTTCTGGCATGCAGATGTACATACAGATAGAGCACTGATACACATAAAATGAATAAATAAATCTTTAAAAAAAAAAAAAAGCAAACACTGGGTACTGTTGCACAAGACCTGGGTTCAATTCCAAGCATTCACATGGAGGCTCACAACTATGTGTAACTCAGTTCCAGGGGATCTAATGCCCTCTTCTGGCTTCTGCAGGCACTGTATACACATGCATGCAGGCAAAACACTCATACGCATAAAATACTTTTTTTTTTTTTCAGTTAAAAACATTAAAAGGAAATGTGTATCCCATTACCTCTACCTAGAACAACAATGAACAGCCCTGAGGAGTATCTGACATCTGTGAGGTCTAAATAAGCCCATGACACACTCGGCGGCTCTGCTTGGTTCTAATGATGCTTTAAAAACTCCTCAGTTCCACCTCCCCCACCTCCCAAATACTGCTTTGCTCTCAGCCCCTGCCGCAAGGCTCAGCCTTGTGCAGTTTGCAGCATACCACACCACTTCTATTCTGGTTGTTCCTTTATTCTTGCCCTTGCTTCTGTGCCCTTCCATCAGCTTTGAACATGTCCTTCCTGTCTGAGCTCATCTGCCAGCTCCGCTTGCCTTCTCAGACTCCTCCCTCTTCCTGTCAAGGCCTTCCCTGATCACTGTCAGCATGTCCTTCTCAAGGGCCTGCCACGTCAGCTCACCTGCCTCCTGTAGAGGCGCTGCCTTCATTTTTACTCCTGGTTTTAGACAGGACCTGACTGAGTTAGGCATGCCCTCAGCCTACTCTGCAAGCCTTGGGTTCTTTGAAGTGGGAAGGACGTCATGGGTTCCTAAGGCTGCTGTAACAAACTGTCACACACACACTGGGTGGCTTGAACTGTCACTTACATGCTCTGGAAGCTGCAAGTCTGACATCAAGGTGCTGGCAAAGCCACACTCAACTTGCCACTTGTGGGATCTAGAGAGGAAGCCTTCCTCTTCTGTCTTCCTCCTTCCTCTCCCTCCTCCCTCCTCCCTCAGATGGCTGCCAGCAGGCCTGGGCCTTTGCTTGACTTACAGCAGTTTTATTCCAAACCCATGCCTCCCCTGCTCCCATGGGCTTCCTCTATGATTCTGTGTTGAGATTTCCCTGTTCGTACGAGAACATTCATCTTTGTACTAGGGGCCACTCTGATCCACTGTGGCCCGAGCTTCACCTAAATTCACCTAAATTCAAAGGCTTTGTTTCTGAATAACGACCACAATTCTGGACTTCCAAGTGGACAGGAACACTGCATGAAATTACATGTCCCTCAAATTTGCTTTGCTTGCTTGTTTTTCCCCATGATACTGGAGATTGAACACAGGGTCTTATGTGTACTTGATAGGCAGGCGCTTTGCCATGTAGCAGTGCCCCTAGACCTTCTCCTCCCCATACCCTTCATTCACCCAAGACAGGGTTTCTCTGTGTAGCCCTGGCTGTCCTGGAACTCACTCTATAGACCAGGTTGGCCTCAATTCCAGAGATCTGCCTGCCTCTGCCTCCTGAGTACTGGGATTAAAGGTATGGGCTGCCATCCTCTCCTGGCTGGTTTCTTAGCCAGCTGTTTGTCAGCTCTAGTCTCCCATGCAAACACATACCTCGCTCTATTGTTTTAAGTGTGGCCTGGTGCAGGCAAGTCTTCAGAGAAGCAGAGCACATGGGACTGCATACAGCATTGTCTCACTCTTCACCAAGCCACGCTATGCATGCAGGTACATACGCATGCAGCGACACATACATGTTCATACACATATGCTTGCACACACTAGGGTGCACAGTCACAGAGGCATGCATACACACAGGCACACAGTTACACACGCACACAACTGCTAAGCCCCATCAAGGCCACCAGAGCTATCAGCAAGCTCTCAGCTCTCTCCTGTGTCTCAGCTTTTGCATGGCTGTAACTCTTCCATGCCTGTCCCTTCCTTACCTGGATAGCTGTGGCTTCTCCCTAGGACCCACCATCTCTAGGACATAGTCCCCATCCTCACAACCTTCCAGACTTAGTCAGCAGGCCATTTTCTGCAGGCCTTCTACTCCCTCTGGGGAACTACTCCAGAGCCAGCTGGGCTGTGTTCCTTCTGTGAGCCTGAAGACTCCTCTCACACACACACCTGGAATACTGTCAGTACAGCAAAGAATGAAGAGTATGCTGTGGACAAGTGACATTTACTTACTAGACCCTCAGGCACTCTTTTGACCTGAATTCCCCCATTTGCTACTGAACTTGGCACCCACCTATCTTCCCCGGTCACTGGGCCCTCTGTCTCCTGCCAGGTCCGAGTCACCTCCTCTAGACCTTCCTACTTGGTGTTTTGTAGCTTCTCTATGCTCCCTCAGACAGTCTCCATCTTGCTATCACCCCATCTCTGAGCTCTCTCTTTTTCCTTTGCTTAGGCCAGTCTCTGAGCTGCCTCTCTGCGCTGGTCTTTGCTTCTGTGATTAGATGAGGTTTGTGTACGTGCTGTTCTGGGGTGTTGCTGTGATCTGAGTTCCACAGGAAGGCAGCCTCAGCCCCTGAGAGACTGCACTCTACCTGTGCCATCCCATCTCCTGGAGCAACACCCAGGGGCACCCAT
The DNA here is from genome assembly GCA_019843965.1 of Rhynchomys soricoides. Classification (NCBI taxonomy): domain Eukaryota; kingdom Metazoa; phylum Chordata; class Mammalia; order Rodentia; family Muridae; genus Rhynchomys; species Rhynchomys soricoides. The sequence goes on along the minus strand of JADRCH010000018.1, from coordinate 14,197,404 downwards.
GGGATTTAGCTGGGAGCACCCACATGTACAACGCCCCTAGGGCTCATTGCTGGCAGCAGAGGAGCTGGCTGGAGGAGAAAGTCTGTCCCCTGGAGCATTCCTGTGGGAAAGTGTTCTCAAAGCAGCAACAGCAGGGGCCACAGCCCAAAGGCACATGTGAAGGCAAGAAGAAAAGATTTCAAATAACCTGGATTATGGAGACTCAGGAACTATACTAGGGCCTCTCCTGCCTAACTGACAAAATTACCCACAGCTAAGGGCCCAGATGGGGAAACTTTGCCATTATCCATTCTTCTCTCAGCCCCTTTTTCCGGTGACCTTGAAGGCGGGCGGGATGTCACCTGTCTGTCCACACTCATGAGGTCCAGCTTCAGAAGCTGTGACTAGACCCTCTCCCACATGGAGCTCACCCTACACTCAGTGCCCAAGGGCTTCCTTTGATGCTCCTTTCTCTCCTGCCCTCCAATATGATATCAAGAATGGTTGCTTGTGTTTTCTGAAGGCCTCTATAGGGCCAGTACCTTGCCAGCCTCTTGCACTTAGGTTATTCCAATAGCTTGGAGCAAGCCCTGCATTCCCATTCTCAAATCACAATGGGACCATTGGGTCTGGAAGCCAAGTCCTATCAGGTTTCTTGATGTCCCCACAGCAGTGTGATGACAGGTGTCACTGTTAGCTTGTACCCAAAATTGTTCTTGTCTTGTTAAGATCCTTCCACCAAGCTGAGTGGTAGTGGTACAGCCTTTCTTTAAGCCCAGCACTTGGGAGGCAGAGGCAGGTGGATCTCTCAGTTTGAGGCCAGCCTGGTCAACAGAGCAAGTTCTAGGACAGCCAGGGCTACACAGAGAAACCCTGTCTGGGGAGAAGAAACCCTTGCATGGATTCCCATGGAAGTCAGAGGAAGTTCACAGACATGTCATTTTGAGGGCTTTGTTGTGTGAGCTTTATCAGGAGGTGGAGCTTTTTTCTAACCAGGCATGATCTAATCCCTTCTTTTAAGATTTCTTTGTAAAAGTAGTGTCTTAGTCAGAATTTCTATTCCTGCACAAACATCATGACCAAGAATCAAGTTGGGGAGAAAGGGTTTATTCAGCTTACACTTCCACGCTGCTGTTCATCACCCAAGGAAGTTAGGACTGGAACTCAAGTAGGTCAGGAAGCAGGAGCTGATGCAGAGGCCATAGAGGGATGTTCCTTACTGGCTTGCTTCTCCTGGCTTGCTTAGCCTGCTTTCTTATAGATCCCAAGACTACCAGCCCAGGGATGGCACCACTCACAAGGGGCCCTCCCCTCTTGATCACTAATTGAGAAAATGCCTTACCGCTGGATCTCATGGAGGCATTTTCTCAACTGAAGCTCCTTTCTCTGTGACAACTACAGCTTGTGTCAAGTTGACATACAAAACCAGCCAGTACAGGTAGTATCTTATTTAGCCCAGGCTGGCCTTCAATTGGATATGTAGCCAAGGATAGCCTTGAGCTCCTGATTCTCCTGCCTCTACCTCTTAAGTACTGAGGTCATGGACATGCAACACAACACTACACCTGCCTATGGTTTTCATTAGACTCTTAAGCAATCCCTGCTCCCTTTCCCCAGTATAAAAATCCCAAGGTGCTAAAAGTCCTTCAGTCCATCCATCCATATTTTGCCTTGACATACACACACATCTCTGGAAGCCCCCTCCATTTCCTTGAGGAAGTTCATCTCCTGCTGATGCTGTTCCCTTAGTATAAAGTCCTGCCTAGGGCAATTTGGCAATTCTGCCCAGCTGTCTCAACTCCCTGAGCCTGAGGTCCCTAAGGCAGCTGAGCTCTCCCTGTTGCTGTTGCTCCAGCCACCTTCCATTTTGTATTCGAGGCACGTTCACTGCTTTGATGAAATGGTAACCATTTTCTAGAAGCCTCGCTCCTGCCTGCATTATTCATGGGTTTCTCTCTGCTACCAACAGGCATAGGCTGATCTCACCACCCCATTCAGAGAGAGAAAAGGTAGAGGCCCTGGTGAATGATACCCAATCCCTCCTCCAGTTTTTTTCTTCCCTGCCCTTCAAATGTAGAGGATTTAAAAGAGAGACCCTACAGACCTTAGGCTCCCATAGGCCTATGATTATCTGTTGCCTCTTGTCCTGTACCCTTGCCTACTCCACCAGCCTGGCACACAGGACAGGGGCTCTAGAGAGCTAAGCAATGAACTGGAAAAGTTCATTTCACCACATAAAGTCAGTACTCACCAACCCCAACTGCCCTCTATTCTGGAGTCTGCCTAGTTCATCTTCAAATGTGGCAGGACCACTAGATGCAGACATACCAGAAGGCCCTCCCCTCTGGGTTTAATGTCTACTCCATTGGCCTTGCCTTTTGTCCTGCCCTAGGGCTGTGACAGGCCACCATGAGCAGCTGGTGATGCTGAGTCCTGTTCTCCTCCATGCCTTGGTCTTCTGCTTGCTGTCCAACAGCCCCGCCCATTCCCTTGGCAGGAAATGGAAATGTCAGAGAGGAACTTTCATAAGGACAGGTGCCAATCTTGTCCTCCTTGTGGGCTCCTACTGGGACGAGTGGCCTGCTGCCTTGCCTGGTTTTTCTCAGCTCATCTCCCATTGCTTCCACCTGCAGCTTAGTTCTGAACACCCAGTCATACATCATGTCATGACAATGTCATGTTATAGCCTGTTCCTTGGAGACAGGGGGAGCCATGAGATTGGCTCCAAAGTTCCCTCCCCAGCCGCCTTCCTTGGCTTTTTCATTGCACACCTAGTCAGAAGGTTCCAGACAGAGCCTAACTAAGCTGGAGGAAGCAGTCACACCTCATGCTTATCCGGTCATCCAATCACTGCATTTACTCTGTAAATAGTTTCTTAGGTTAGAGGCTCTGCATCTCCCTTCTGGGCAAAAAACAAAAACAAAAACAAAAACAAAACAAACTCAGAGATGTCAAAATGATCAGTCAGGCATGATGGCAAATACCTGCCATCCTAGCACCTGGAGACAAAAAGATCCTCAGCTATATGGCCAGTTTCAGACCAGCCTGGGCTACAAGAGACACTACCTCAAAAAAAAAAAAAAAAAAAAAAAGCAAAACAAAACAAAAGCTCTGAAAATAAAGAAAAAGGTTTGTGTGACTAGGGTCACAGCAACAAAAGGCAGGGTTCAGCTTCTCCTCTGCAAAGTGCCCCTTAGAGATGATTACTGGCAGAGAGCACCCCCAACCCAATTTCCAATCCTTCTTAGAGCCAGAGCTGCGGGGGTAGAGATGCCACGCCTAGCTGGCTGGGGATGCTGCATCTCTGTCTGCCACTGAAGGACCTAACTGCTAATCAGCAGCACTGGTATCCAGGCAACCAGCCTCCCTGGCTTCAGATAAGCAGAAACAGCTGGAGCTGCTGAGGCTGGGAGCCGCAGGGGAGGAAAGGAGCCAGCCCATCCTCACGGGTTATTTTGAGCCTGTTACACGCACTAACCAGACATCAGCTTGAGCTAGGGCCATTCCCCTGGTGTGTCCTTGCCACAGCCTCTGGGGAAGGGTTTCTAGGGCTCAGCCCAGCAGGGAGTATGGAGAACTCCTGGTTTTTTCCTTCTTGAGCAAGGGAGGGAGGAAAATTGGTACTATGTCTAGGGGTAAAAGCTTAAGTCCATCTGGTAAACCACAGTACTTGAACTTGGCCTTTTGGGGCCTCCAGACCTTAAGGGAAGTCAGGCCAGGCTTGAGTATGTTTCCATTCATCCTATACAGCATCCTAGGAGTACTCCAGGGCAGTGGCCCATGAGCAAAGGGCTAGGTCTGGACTGGTCCAGCTCTGTTCTTCTAGGTTTGGCCTTTCCTCTCAGACTCAGGTTCCTCAGCTGCAAAACAAAGACAAAACCCACCTGCCGAGTGGATGCTGGAAACTGAGGAAGTGGCATGTGGCCTAGCCAGCAGGGTGCCTGGCACAAGGGATGCTGAGGTGGCTCTTCCCTGCCAAGTGCTGGGCCTGCCCTGCCAGCCTGAACCTCTCTCCCACACAAGAGCATGTCCGTCCCCCCACCCCTCTCTCACCCTGGGCTATTTCTGTCTCTCTTTCTAAAGGTCAATGCCTTTCCCGGGATGTGGCAGCTGTCGCCTTTTTTCCTCCTAAGTGACCCTGGCTCCATGCCCAGGGGCAAGAGGTTGTCTTGATGATGTCCCCACCCTGTTCTCTACCACATCCGATCTGGGCATGCTCACACCACAGTACACAAGGCCCTAGGTCATTTCTGGGTCTGAAGTGTATGTCCAGCTCTGGACTGACACACTGCCCACATCGGCAGCCAGAATCCTCCTATTGTCCCCTCAACAGTGGGACAACCAAGGTATGTGCTGACCGCCTGTTCCAGTGCTCAGCCAGCTTGAAGGGAAGGAGGAGGCAGCCTGGCTCCCTGAGAAAGTCCTCATGAGAGTATCAAAGCAGTACTGCCCTCCACCAGCTTGCCATCTGTGCCCTTGAGATCTAAGTCTTTGACTGGGGACAGGAGGTAATTGTCTCCAAAGAAACCCTTCACTTTTAACATGAGAGCAGATTTTTTTTGGAGAGGTACAGGAAGAAAAGCAGTAGATGATAGTTCCTTATCATCCCAGAGTAGAACCTTCCCATTGACTGGCATTGACTAAGTCAGCCCTCTGAGAAGGGAGTGGCTTCTTCCGAGTGACCTACAAAGACCCCTGGAGACTCAGGGCCCTCAGTTCCCTTGGCGCCACTGCCATGTGACTGACCATAAGTAGAATGGCCTGATACTTACTGAACAGTGTCCCGGTGTCAGGAGAGCTCCCTATTTCTGTGTTGCTCTCAACTTCATAGAGGAAAGGGCAGACTCCAAGCTGATTGTGTTCAACCTAGTGGTTCCTGCTGTTCTTCAAGAGAAGCCACAGTGTGTCCTGAGGTTGGAGAGGGATGAGGGAACTTGGCTGAGCATAGCAGACGGCCTGTGCTGGACAGCACAACTGAATGAGAGCCAAGGTTTTCCAGAGCTAGGCAGTCTCCATTTCATCAACTAAAATTCAGAAGGGAAGGAGAGAACCGTGGTGTGGTGTATAGCCCACGCTCACAACTCTACTGTTCTGGGGTCTGAGGCAGGAGGACCCTGAAAGTCTGTCTCCAAAAAAGAAAGGAAGGTAAAAGAAAAAAGGAAAGAAAGGAGGAAAAGGCAGCCCAGCTCTAGATCTCTGGTGGAGAGGGGGAGGGGACCCAACCCAGCTGGTCTCCTGTCTTTCCCCATATGACACCCTCAGGTCCCCACTCTCTCCCCTGATACAGACTTGCCAGAGGGAATCAGGACTCAAAAGCAAGATAAACAGAAGGGAAGGGGGCTCAAGAGGCACATTCCAGAGCTAAAAATAACAGGGTCAGCTGGCGGGCTGGCAGCCTCAGCCCTTCCTTGGCCCCTCAGGGCCCCAGTCAGTCTCCTCCTCTCTCCCAGCTCTCTGCTAGGCCCCATTCTGGGAAGCCTGGACTATATCTGCTGAGACAACGCCAGCATCGCCTCTTGACTCTACTCTCAGCTAGGGAAGGTAGAAGACTCACCCCATCAAGGTTCCCTCCTCCACCATGTCTAACTAGGTCCCCAGATCATCATTTTAACCTTTGACCTTAATGTTGTCACCAAATACAAAATTTTGGTCCTATAGCCAAGGGTAGTTTGGATTCATAAGGCTATTAAAGATGAGTTCTCCTTAGAAACACACCCTGCACTCACACCAGCAGTAAGCAATTCTGCAATTATGTGGAGAAAAAGAAAGTTCCAGAAAAAAAAAAAAAAAAAAGCAAAAAACCCCATCATACACCTACTATGAGCGGTGTATTACCGGTAATCCCATAATTTAGGAAGAACCAAGAGAATTGCCACAAGTTGGAGGTCAGTTCTGGTCTATGTGACGATTTTAAAGCACCTACTATGGGCCATACTGTGCTAGGCTGATCCTGTCCACCCATCTTTTAATTTTGTTCTTTCCAAATGCAGATGTTCCTGTGTGGAAAACTGAGGCTTCAAGCCTCAAGGAAAGAACCAAAGTCACCAGGGGGTGCCCCAACAGGAGCAAGGATGCAAGGCCCTGAGCATTTCCAGAAAGCACCTCCAAAACCATACTAAAGCCAAGCACAGTGGCAGATGCCTGAAATTTCAGCATTTAGGAGGTAGAGACAGGGGAGGTTTGATGCCTCAGTGTAGGGGGATGCTGGAGCGTTGGGGCAGGAGAGTGTGGGTGGGTGGGGGAGCACCTTCATACAGGCAAAGGGGAGGGGGGAGGGAGGATGTGAGATGGGGGGGTCGGTGGAGGGGTAACCTGGAAGTGGGATATCATTTGAGATGTAAATGAATGGAATGATTAATTTTTTTAAAAAGGAGGTAGAGAGAGGAGGAATGTGAGTTTAAGGCCAGTCCATGCTACGTAACTGTCAAACTTAAGGCCAAGGCAGGTCACCTGAGATCATGTCTCACAAAAACAAGAGCAAAAGCTCCACACAAACAATATAGAAAGCATGCCTAACTGGTTGACATGTTAACTCCTGTGACACTGTGTCCCCCACATCTGTGTACAGTGCCAGTTCCACGGACTCTAACGAGTCTGTCCTTGTAGGCTCTATGGTGAGTTGGGGGCTTTCTTTGACAGTGTGGACACTGTATTATCTATCATGCATGTTGAGACCCTTCAGCTTGAAACCTAAAGTCTGTGACTTCCCTCCCTGCCCCAGCCCACAAACAGTCCCTCAGAACCAATTTGTCCTGGTCTCTGTTCTTCTCCAGCTCCCCCCTCCCCCCATGCCCCACAGTCTAAACTCCCCCACCTCTCACTTCCTCCAGCCTGCTCTCTACTTCCAGAGATCTTCCTGTAGCCCACCTCACCCCTACCCTTTCTCCATTAGAAGCCAGAGTGTTGCCACATCCTGTCAGTCCCCTGGGCAAACTTCACAATGGTTATACAAACTCTATCTTCTGGGCCATTTAAAATAAAAAAAATAAAAAAAAAAAAAGCCCTTCAGAGACTGGCCCTGCCCAAACCCCTGACTAGCAGCATTCCAAACATGTTCCTTTTGCCTCAGGACCTTTGCACTTGTGGCTCCCAGTTGTGGTTTGAATAGGAAATTCCCACAGACTCTTATGTTTGAAGGCTTGGTCATCAGGGACTGGCACTATTACAAGGTATAATCTTTTTTTTTTTTTTTCTTTTTTTTCTTTTTCTCGAGACAGGGTTTCTCTGTATAGCCCTGGCTGTCCTGGAACTCACTCTGTAGACCAGGCTGGCCTCAAACTCAGAAATCCACCTGCCTCTGCCTCTCAGTGCTGGGATTAAAGGCGTGCGCCACCACCGCCCGGCACAAGGTATAATCTTGTTGAGGGAAATATGTCACTAGAGGGTGGGTTCTGAGGTCTCAGATGCTCAAGCCATGCTGAGTGTGGCACTCTCTTCCTGCTTCCTGAGAATCCAGATATAGAAATCTCAGCTCCTTTTCCAGCACTATGCCTGCCTGAATGCTGCCATGTTTTTGTTTGCTTGTTTGCTTTTTTCTTTTGTTTTGTTTTGTTTGGGGGGGGGGATGGGAGTGTTGTAAGCCTGACCTTTAACAGCCCAGCTATCTCTTTAGCCCAGTCACCACCTCCTCAAAAAGATATTCTCAGGCACAGGCCTTTAATCCCAGCACTTGTGAGGTATCAGTAGAGGTGGGAAGATCTCTGAGTTCGAGGCCAGCCTGGGCTACAGAGGGAGTTTCAGCACAACCAGGGCTACACAGAGACACCCTGTCATGAAAAAACCAAAACAACAACACAAAAAGATCTTTTCTAATTACCCTAAATTATTTTTGCATGGTATTCCAAGATAAATTTTTCAAAGAAGGTGGGGTTTCAGATTATGTAGATTGGCTTCAAACTTGCTGTGAAGTCAAGGATGGCCTTGAAATCCTGTTCTGTTTGTCTCCATCTCCCAAGGGCTAGGATGACAGGCAGGACCACCATGCTCAGCTTGCCAGCTCTCCTTCTATTCCAGCCACTTACTCATTCCATGTACTCATTCATCCATGTACGTTGCAGTCTGGTTGCCCAACTGTAAAACACCCATAGGAGCGCAGGAATTCTGTTGTCCCACTTCTGGCTGGATCTGCAGCATCCCAATGGGGCCTGGCACCTATGAGCATCAGTGAGGATCTGCTGGGTGATAAAGAGCACCCTTGCCCAGGTCCCAGGGGGTTTTCAAATACAGTCCACCCAGAACCCAGAGAGATGAATATTAAAGTGCCCTAGGGCTCTCTGAGCCCCATCAGAGGGGATATGCATTTAAGAAAAACTGGCTGGTTCATATGGCTTACTGGTCCCTTATTTTCCTAGGACTGTTCTAGAACTGAAACTGGTGTTGGGTAACACCCAGGGAGATCCTGCTTCTGAGGCCTTCACTGCTGTCTGCAGCTCCCGCCCATAAGCAAGTGAGCAGCACTCTGGCTGCGTTAAGGGTGCTGCAGAGCCAAGAGGAGGTGCTGGATGTTGATCCCAAGGCTTTTGTGGGTGCTCTACCACTTAGCTAAATAGCTCCAACTCTCTCTTTTTAATTTCCCAGGACCGAGGTCTCCATAAATTACCCAGCCTGGTCTTGAACTCCTCATGTAGTTCAGATAATCTTCCTGCCTCGGCCTTCCCTAGCTGGATCTACAGGTGTGTGCCAAAGTATGGGCCTTTGGAAGACAATCTGAGTAAAGGTTTTACTAGAGGAAGAAGCTAGGGTCGTAAGCACAGGGCAGGCCTGAAAGCAAATGGAACCCCTGCCCCCACTCCCTCTTTCACAAAGTAGCAAGCACTCTATGCAGAGGAAGATGGGAATCGTCCAGAGGATTTCAATAAAGTTTCCCATAAAAAATGAACCAGGTAACCATATACCTGTACAGCCCCCGTGTTCAGAAAGCACCTGCCCAGTGCCTCAGCCTTGGCAGGGGCTCCTTCGACAAATGAGATGAATTTAACTCTTTTCTAACTTTTCATTTTATTCTTGATGTTTTAACCTTTATTGTTTTACTTTAATGTGTATAGATGTTTTATTAGCATGTAGTGTGTGTGCCATGTCTATGCCTGGTGCCTGCAGAGGCCAGAAAAGGACATCAAATAAATCCCTTGGGACTGGAGTTGTGGGTGCTGGGAACACAACCCAGGTCTTCTGGAAGAACGGCCAATGTCCTTCTTAACCCATGAGCCATCTCTCCAGCCCTGCCCGTTTTGATTATATTTCCATATATTTGTCTCTTGTGTGTGAAAGACAGAACAACCTTCCACCAACCACTACAGGTCTGTAAGACCCAGCTCAGCTCCTTAGCCTTGGTGGTAGGCACCTTTACCCACTGAGGCATCTCTCCAGCCTCACCAATGGTTTCTCTATGTTGAACAATCCTGCCTGCTGAGGCCAGAAAGATAGGTACCTCAGCTCTTCGTCCAGAAAACTCAAGTTCAGGTTGTTGTTGTTTTTTTTTAAAGATTATTTATTTATTTTATGAGTACATTGTAGCTGTCTTCAGACACACCAGATGAGGGCGTCAAATCCCATTACAGATGGTTGTGAGCCACCATGTGGTTGCTGGGAATTGAAACCTGGAAGAGCAGTCAGTGCACTTAACTGCTGAGCCATCTCTCCAGCCTCAAGTTCAGTTCTTAGTATTCTCATCAGGTAGCTCACAACTGCCTATAACCCCAACTCCAAAAGACCCTAAGTCTAGGCAACACACACACACATGCCCTTTAAAAATGTCTTTTTATGTTTTAATATCTAATTGCTAAGGTGGTATGTACCTAAAGATGGCCTTGAACTTCAGATCTTCATACCTCCACCTCAAAAAAGATGGGATTACTGGTATAGAACGCCACTTAATGTATGCGGTTCTGGGGATTGAACCCAGGGCCCTAGTCAGTGTGTAGGCAAGCACTCCATCAGCAGAGCCCAAGGCACTCTTCTTTCAGGCTCGCTCGCTCTCTCTCTCTCTCTCTCTCTCTCTCTCTCTCTCTCTCCCTCTCTTTGTCCCCCCTTCTCTCTCCCTCCTAGCATTTCTCATCCATGGCCAATAAGTCTCCAAAGCCCTCTCCCTGCTTTCCAGACCCCTCTGCTAGACCAGATGCACCTGCATCCACTGGCCTCAGGATTCCACTCCGTGTCTGTGCCGTGAGACCCGGAGCACAGTGGCACTGACTGGGCCTAGACAACCCTTCAGATTTTCTTTGCTTCTTTTTCAAGCTGAGTAACCATGTGGTGGCAGACGAGGCCCCGCCATGGAGCCAGCCAACCAGTCACCGGGGCCCAGAGGCAGCTGGGGTCGCCATGGAAACCGCTAGCGCAGCGCCTCACAGGGTCTGGCCTTTTCACTCCGCCTTTTTGGCAGGCTTCCTCAGCCACCCTGAAACCCATTTACCGGGCGAACCAGGCCTTCTCTCGCGGCCCCCTCCCTGCCCTTCGGTCCCCTTCAGTGAGTTCTGCCTCACCGCCCTCTTCCCCTCTCGGCTCCTCCCAGCCACCCTCCCTTCTGTCTCCCCAGCCAAAGCGCTGGGAGGGGAGAGCTGAGCCTAGGAAGGGCTCGGTTTTCAATTCTAAGCCGATTTCCCCTCCACAGGCAGTGAGCCCTTTCATGCATTTCCCCTGTTATCATAAACGCAGGAACTTGCATTAGGATGAATGAGCAGGAACTCCTGTCTTTGTCAGAGCCTTGGCAGACCGCCAGCCATAGAATGACCTAAAACACTCAGAATTAAATGGAGCTGGAGAGGGGGTGGAGATCCCTGAGGAGTGAGAATAGGGAAGGGGGTGGCCTCTGGTCCCTAATTATAATAACAGAGCATTCCCGGTGTGTCCAGGCTCTGTGCTAAGCCTGGTGTGCAGATGCTCTTTAAATCCTCACAGAACTTCTACATCCCCTTGATCCCCCGTCCCCATTTTTATAGAGGATGAAACAGAGGACCAGAGACGTCAAGAAGCAGGCCCAAGATTGCTCAGCAAAGAAATGATGGAGTAGGAGTTCAGATCCGACTCAACTAAACTTTAAAGTCATCCTACCGATATAGCTGGCACTCATGGACTAGACAGACCCTGTCCCCTCCCGGCCTCCGATCATGCTCTATTTCCATCCTCGCGGTAATGTTGCAAACCAGACTTGCCCCAAATTGGATCTAGACACAGAGCAGCTCCAGGGAGAGCGAGCGGACAGTTCCCAACACCGGATCAGGTCACGTAGGGCAGCCCGGTGGGCACAGTCTTAGCCTTACACGTCAGCAGATCACATGCTGGTCAGCAGTGTACACACTGGCCGAGGGCCAGTACCCAGCAGTTGTGTTTATCGGGTACTGGGCTGAGAGAGCCCCACCCCACTCCAGATCCAAGTCCCTCCTTTTTACCCTTCTAGCGGAAACAGGGGCTGAAGGAAATGGAGATCTGAGTGGGAGTACTGCGTTCTCGCTTGCTTTCCCGCTGGGCCAGGTGGGCGTGGCTGCTTTCTTGCTAAGCAACCTTTCTGGGAAGCCTGGTCTGACCCTCAGGCTCCACCCCAAATACTCTCTGCTGAGAGCTGAGTTCTTACCTTGACTACAACTAGGAAGGATGCTTTCAGTGACGTCCCCTTCTGGATTCTAAGTGTGCAACCTCAGCTTCCTTCCAGAACACAGAAACAAACTCACATCTTTTTTTTCTTTTTCTCTTTTTACAGATGGCATGAATCTAGCAGTGACTAAAACAAACAAAATCTCCTGCCCTCCGGGAGCAAGGAACCGAAGTGGAGTAAGACAGTAAACAAACACATTTTTAAAAAAAAATACTATGTCAGGAAGTGGAAGTGCTGTGTATGAATGAACCAGCAGAAAAGATCAATGAATACAATCGTTTAGAGGTCAGGATTAGACCTGAGAAACTGTCTAGTCGGAACCCCTCGATTTACAAATGAAGGCAAGGAGGCCCCGAGAGGAAGTGTTCGGTCACGTGGTAAAAAGCTGGGCTGGATTCCAGCTCTCCTTGGCTCTGCCATTGCCAAGGCCTGAGAGAGAAAACTCAGTCGATGGAAGTCAGAGCGTGGGGAGACATGTCTTCTGGCTCTTCCCCACTTTGAAAAGGTTTTTTTACTTTTTATTTTTTTTATTTTTGACAGGGTTTTGTGTTTCCCTGGCTGGCCTCAAATTTGGTGTGTAGCTTAGGATAACCCTGAACTTCTGACCTCTCTGCTTCTAGGTTCTGAATGCTGGGATTACAGAGGAGTCACCACGCTGGGTTTAGCTGTGCTAGGGATTGAACCCAAGGGCTTCTAGCATGCTAGGTAAAAGCATTTACCAACATTGCCAGCCTCTCATTTCCTCTTTAAAAGCAATGTTTGTTGGTGGTGGTGGGTTTTGTTGTTGTTGTTTGTTTCTTAAGGACCTCGGGCAGTGCTGAGTTTACCAGGAAGATATTACCAGGCAGGAAGTGTGATATCCTGGAGATACCTGACAGCTCTCAAGAACAGAGCAGTATGGAAGGCTTGGAGGACCAGGCCATTTGGATGCACAATGTTGGCAACTGGAGGAGAGGGAGGCCTTGTACTTTCATAGTGCCTAGCATTTGGGGAAGGGTATTGTTCTTTTGTTGCTGACAAAGCCCAGACCCACAAGCAGGGCTTGGCTGGGAACCTGCAACTGCCCTGGGTGAGTGGGTCATGTGTTTCCCAAGCCCTCTGATTTTCCCCATTCTGCCTAGCTTGCCATTCTGGCATGCCCTCAGCCTCCTACTGGGTAGAGGGAAACAGCCAACTGCCTTACTCTTAGGGAGCTGCCGTGCACAAGCCAAGCAGTTTCTGCCCAAGCGCCAGGCATTACCCAAGAAGAGAGTCACCATCCCCACCCACCACAAAGATGAACTAGCAATCAGGTGGTCTCCACATGACTTAGAAAGGCAGGGGAGCATAACACTACAGAGGGAAGACTCAAATGTATATCAGATTATGATATAGCCTGACTTTCTCCTCATGTCACCTGCAGACCTGTCCCAGAGCACTTCCTGGAGTCTGCCAGACCACTGTCTTGATTGGCCCAGAACATAGGCTGATGTGGGCCACACCCATTCTTCTTCCCTTCCACATCCTTCCCTTGTGGGTTACTCAGTGGGTCAGGCTTATCTTTGTGACCCTTGATGTCTTGGGTTCACAACCAATGAAGTGTCCTGGACATGTGGCCGTGCACCAGGATCCTGGCCCAGTGGCCAGGCTGTGGTTCCCATGGCAATGCCCTACCCTTGGACTGGCTCATGGGCCCCACAAGCCACTGGAATGTCTCAAAAATACCACCCTTCAGGCAAACATCCAAACCGCCTCTCCCAGACGGCAGCTCTCAATTCTAGCAACAGGAAAATCCTTTCAGAGCGTGTCCTGATTTTCAGCTTGGAAAACAGATGGCCACCATTGCAAAGCTCGCCATCTGCCCTCTCATATCCTTTTCTCTCTCCCCCACCCCTCTGTCTCCAATAGTATGCTGTGGTTACAAACCTCAGGCAGAATCTGAGCTCAGATTCCACCTCTTCCCAGTCCTAGCCCGTACAGATCCTGTGGCCCTGGCCTCGTCATCCTTCATGGAGATGCCAGTCAGCCACCTGTAGCTCTTGGGGCAGACCAGTGATCCTTTAAAGAAAATACATTTTTTTACAGTCAAACATATTAATTTATTCATGTACACTAATGTCTATGTATGGGGAGGTCAAAAGACAACGTATGGGCCCCAGGGATCCAATTCAGGTTAGCAGGTAGGTAGAAAGTGCCTTGATCCGCTGAGCCATCTGGTCAATCCTAATCAATGATTCTGAGAGAAGCTCTATGGGTCAACACTGTTGGCCATCCTTGCTCTAGGCTTCCTTCCTGGGCCTATCATTACCTGATATATAAAATAGTATCGCATAGATTTTGAGTTTAGGCTCCAGGAGGCCAGGGATTTTAAAATCATTTCTTTCTGGTTTTTGTTTGTTTGGGTTTATTTTTGTTTGTTTGGGTTTGTTTGTTTTGAGATAGGATTTCTCTGTGTAGCCCTGGCTGTCCTGGAACTCTCTTCATTGACCAGACTGGCCTTGAACTCACAGAGATCCACCTGCCTCTGCCTCCCATGTGCTGGGATTAAAGGCGTGCACCACAGCGCCTGGCTGTGTCTATTTATTTTATGTGTACATGTATTTGCCTGCATGAGTTCATATGCACAACATGCCTGCAGGAGCCCTTGGAAGCCAGAAGAGGGTATTGGATCCCCAGAGGTGTGGTTACAGGCAACTGTGAACTGCCATCATGTGGGTGTTGAGAACTGAACCCAAGTTCTCTGCAAGAGCAGTACATGATCTTAACTGCTGAGCCATCTCTCGAGACCCCAAATAAAGAAAAAAGATGTATCAATTTTAATTATATATGTGTATATTCATCTGTGTGTAGGTATGTATGCATGACTATTGTGTCCATAGAGGCCACAAGCATGGGATGCCCTGGAGCTAGAGTTAGTTACAGGCAGTAATGAGCTGCCTAATGCTAGGATTCCACCTTGGGTGCTCTTTAAGAGCAGTATACACTTTTATTTTATTTTATTTTATTTTTTTTACCATTGATCCATCATCTTTCCAGCCCTTCTAGCCCCCACTTAAAAATCTTTGTTGGAACTATGGATTGATGTCTGCACCAGATCCTGCTTTACAGTGGTGCTAAAAAGCAGTCCCAAGCACTGGAGTAGGCAGAGGCAGGCAGATCTCTGAATTCGAGGACAGCTTGGTCTACAGGGTGAGTTGTAGGGCATATAGGACTAGATAGTGAATTCCTGTCCAAAAAACAAACACACAAAACCTGATGATGATGATGATGATGATGATGATGATGATGATAGCCAAAGCCAGGCCGTGGTGGCACACGCCTTTAATCCCAGCACTTGGGAGGCAGAGGCAGGTGGATTTTTTGTTTGTTTGTTTGTTTTGTTTTTTGTTTTTTTTCGAGACAGGGTTTCTCTGTGTAGCCCTGGCTGTCCTGGAACTCACTCTATAGACCAGGCTGACCTCGAACTCAGAAATCCACCTGCCTCTGCCTCCCAAGTGCTGGGATTAAAGGCATGCGCCACCACTGTCCGGCTGGCAGGTGGATTTTTGAGTTCCAGGACAGTCAAGGCTATAGAGAAACACTGTCTCAAAAAAACAAAAACAAAAACAAAATAATAATAATAGCCAGGCAGTGGTGGCACATGCCAGCACTTGGGAGGCAGAGGCAGGTGGGTTTCTGAGTTCGAGGCTAGGCTGGTCTACAAAGTGAGTTCCAGGAAAGCCAGGGCTGTACAGAGAAACCCTGTCTTGAAAAAATAATAATAATAATAATAATAATAATAATAATAATAATAGTAATAGCATTGTTCACTAAAAGATGAATGGCACTAATTATGGTGGCTCATACCTAAATTTTAGGACCCAGGAGGTTGAGGCAGGGCAGCTGACATGAGTTGGAGGCCAACTCAGGCTTCACAGTGACCCTGTCTCAAAACTAAAAAACAAATCAACAACAAAGGCGGACTGAAAGCCCGCCTATTCTCTTCAGCCTTGTGACTCTGAGCCTACCATCACGGTCACTGGTCACTGCTGCCACCACCACGCTCTTACCAGCTTAATTCACCCATGGCTACAGGCCTGGCTGTGGGTAGTGTCAGAAGATGGTTGGTACCACCACCACCCTTCTCCTTCCTTCACTTCTCCACCCCCCCGCACCCCCCATGAGCCTGCCGGAGTCCCCAGAGGCATGTTTTGGTGAGAAGGCATTAGGGCCCATGAGGGTGTATCCCTAGCTGCCAGGCACCCACAGAGAGCAGCTGACTCAGGACAGAAGCGTGTGAACAGTGGCCTTAGGCCATCCTCTCATCCAGACTGCCTGCTCTGCTCAGGGCTGTGGAGGAAGGAGCACCAGCCACAGAGCAAAGCTGGGAAGCTGGGAATGTGGCTGGAGGCCAGGGTTAGGGGTGAGTGGCTGCCTCTCCTGCAGGCCGTATGTCCCTTGGGGCAGCTTCCTCCCCCAGGGCCTTCTTCTCTGTGCCTCTCTGAAGCAGGATCTGCTCCACCTGGGATTATAGCCTCAGTTCACAGAAAAGAGATAAGATTGAGTGTCAGAAAAACTGTTCCCTGGGGGGCCACCTGGGTTTGGGGAGAAAGGGGAAGCACACAGCCTCTGAGCTCCATAGCTACAAGAGTGAATTTCAGCACAGACACAAAGGATAGCACCTTCCTATGGCTCCAGCCAGGGATGAGTTTCAAAGCACCATCCTAGTAATTATCTTCCTGGAGCAGTACAAAAGAAGACAGGAATTAAGAACAAAAGCCTCTGGGCTCAAAGTCCAAGGAAGCCAGAGAGCCAAAATGAAAATACTTTATGTTTTCTGTCATGCCAGATTCCCCAGGAGCTCCACTTCTGAATAACAGAGCCCTGCTCAATTCCTGTGCTCCAAGAGGGAAACTGAAGCATGCCTGGCATACTTGGAGTGGAAGCAGAGTAGATACAGAAGGGCAGCCACTGTCTCAGCATTACCAAGGCCTATGCTGGATTCCCTACAAAGACCCGGTGAGTGTTGGGGGGGGGGAGGGGGGGGAGGGAGATAGGCAAGGAAGAAGGTGCCCCTGAAGGGCATCAATAACCCTTCCAGAGGCCTGCTTTCTCTTTTTTCCCTTTTGTTTGAGACAGAGTTTTATTCGGTAGCCCAGGCTAGCCTCAAGTGGATGGCAAGCTTCCTCTCTCAGCCTCCCAAGTTAACCACACCTGGCTTTTGTGTTCTTTGCAAATAACAGCTTGGCATAGTCTCAGCAGGTCTGGATCTGTTTTCCTGGTGCAGTTGGTACCCCAAAGCTATGCCCCATGGCACAGCCAATCCTACATGCACACACAGGCCGTCTCTTTGCCTCTGTGGACTCGAGGCCTGGGTTCCATTTCAGGCTGTTCTTCTCCTGTATAAGCATATTTGAAGTGGCTGGTATACACTTTGTCCTGGACCATACCCTGGTGATAGAGACACAGTACAGTCAAACAAAATGGCCAAAGTCTTCAATATCAAGAGCCTTTATTATTGAGGGAGACAGAACTACAAAAGAGAATCAAATAAAGTAAAAATAAAAATTCAGAGAGTGGGCTGAGGCATACACCTTTAACCCCAGGACTCAGACCATAG
This sequence comes from Rhynchomys soricoides, assembly GCA_019843965.1. Lineage (NCBI taxonomy): Eukaryota > Metazoa > Chordata > Mammalia > Rodentia > Muridae > Rhynchomys > Rhynchomys soricoides. The sequence continues at coordinate 14,180,260 of JADRCH010000018.1, read as the reverse complement.
AATTTGGAGTTTCAAGACAGCCTGTTCAAATTTAAGACCAGCATTTAATGAGCTGGAGAGATGGCTCAGTGGTTAAGAGCACGTTCTGCTCTTCTAGAGGACATGGGTTCAATTCTCAGCACCCACATGGTAGCTCACAATTGTCTGTAACTCCAGTTTCAAGGGATTTCACACCAATGCACAATTCTAAAACAAACAAAGGATGGAGCGTAATCAAGGAGACAAAACAAAACATTTCTGGTACGGTAGTTCATTTAACACACTGAAGAGGCAGGAAGATCTGACTCTCAAGAGCAGACTCAACAACCAAAAACCCAAACGAAAAGCAATGTCATGGACAATGGCTTGCAAACAGGACCTCCTTAGGTAGATGGCCAGAGGAAGGAAGTGCGCAGGAACAGAAAGAGACCAGGAAGCCACAGCTAAAGAGCTGGTGGGACTGAGCAGGAATAGGTAGGGATTAGTGCTGAGACAGATCTGGTTCATATACAGTGTCCTGCCTCCTGGCACCGTGTAAGCCTTCCTTTCAGGTCTTGATACAGCTACCCACTAAGAGCGTCTGAATTTATTCCAAGTAAAGGGATAGAGGAAATGACATGATCGATGTTTTGCAAAGGCCTGGCTGGCTGCTCCAGGAAGAATAAATGAGGGGGGAGAAAGGAAGCCGAGCCAGGCCAGGCATGCTGCCACGTGCCTTAGTTTCCAGGGTGGCAGGCTTTAGAAACCATCCCAGGCCCTCCCCATACTCGGATGGGGAGCCCTCCAGGTCATTCCTACTCCCAAACACCTAATTAGGGTCCTCTTTTGATAGCTGCCCCACACTGGAAAGGACGACTCCTAGTTCTCCTCCTTCACCTACTTGTAGCCCTTCCCTTAGGTTACAGCCCAGCTCTAGCCAGAGCCCATCCCACCTCTCAGCAGGAAAATGGCTGGGGACGCCAGCTGAGTGACCTTGGGCTGCAAAGTCCACGACTTTGTAAAGTCAAAGCCAGTCACTTCCTCCCTCGGGCCTCCTCGCGGCGGGCAAGGAGCCGCTGAGCCTCCCTACCCACCCCACCCACCCCACCCCCAGCTGGCCGGGACTGGCGCTGGCATGAACGCGCTCCGCACGTTAAGTGCTCGCGCCCCGCCGCCCAAGGCTCATTTGTCACCCGCTGCTGACTCAGCACTTCTGTGGCAGGCTTTTCCCTCTGCTTTGGAGGACAGGGCAGGAAATGAGGCTGCGCGGCACTTCCTTCCCTTCCCTCCAGGATGTGTGTGTCCCAGGGTGTCTGTCTGGGTCTGGCTGTAGTCTGGTGTCAGTCACAGACAGGTGTGAACTTCCATGTTTGTCTTTTTGTGTACCTTATGTACAGTCTCATCTATTTGTGTCCATTAGTGTGTATGTGTGGTGTTAGTGTTTGTACACCTGGGTCAGCCTCTGTTTGATGCATGAATCTGTGTGTGTCACTCGTGTGACTTGGTGAGTCTGCATGCTTCCTTAATACATCACCTCAGACTTCACCTTGACTCACAAGTGACACTTGAGGCCATCCGAAGCACATCTTCCTTCCCTGTTGCCTCTAGCTTGCTTTTCTAGCTCCCTCTGCCTTCAGAACACTAAACACAGGTCCTCAGGGGCTAAACATCCAGGCTCTGGGAGCAACCAGACCTGGGGTTCTGCACTTACCAGCAGTGACCTTAGACAGGCTACCTTTACAGGGCTTGCCATAAGGGCGTTTCCCTGAGTCTGGTGCCTCTAATTTCTTAAATTTCTGGTACACCAAACTTTATGAAATGTGTCAGGGTGACAGCCAGGCCATAATGAACAGTACCCAATCACAGAAGCAATGAGTAGAGTGACTTTTCCTGGCTGTTGGGAACCTATGTGGGTGGGAAGAGGCAGCCTGCACTTAGAGCAGGGCAGGAGCTGCTTGCTATTAAAGAGAGAAGAAAGGTGAGCTGACTTATCAGGCTGTCTGTGGCAGCCAGGGAATTTGAACGGGTCAAAGGCAAAGGGCTGGGGAGCCCAGACAACACTCTTATGGAAGGTACCAATGATGATTTCTGGGTTGGAACAAATTAGGAAGCAAACTAGAGATCTAGGCAAGGGAGGCTAGTGACAACTTGAAACCCAGGAGACCCAGCTCATGGGTCTACTGCTGAGGAGCTACGTGGTCTTGGACAAGTCACCTCCCCTCTTGGAGCCAGGGTTTCCATATCTCCAAAATGAGGGAAGCCTCGGACTTAGGTTCTTGCTGAGCTTATACAATGCGCTTGATTCCTACCCAGCTTGTACTCTGAGGTGTTACCCTTGACTTAGACACCAGGAGCAATTCTCCCACCACCCCTGAACTCCCAACTCTCACTGGGGAAACTGATAGACAACAGACCCACATCAGAGCCAGCGTTAAGTCCTGCCTTAGGAATGAGACCAAGAAGGAGCACAAAGTGAATGGAGAGCATCAAAGAGTTTGCTTCATGACCTTTCACCCTGCTCCCAGAATCCTACACAGGGCTAGTCAGCATGCTGAGTACTCTGTTCCCCAAAGGCTTAGATCCCAGGTGGCCCCAGAGGTCAGTTCTGCTTTGAGCCCAGAGACTAAGGAAAAGAAGCCAATGTAGATCTCTGGGCTCCCTGACTCACAGGGCTATCCCAGCATGGGTGGGGCTGCTGCAGAGCAGACATGCCCATTTCTGTCCAGACACAGCTGGGCAGCTAGTGGGTGGCTACAGCCTGTCCTTACATGGGTGAAAGGGGCCAGCCACTCAGGGAGTGACTCACTCAGTCACTCAGCCAACGAAAACCTCAGCCCCACCCTTCCTTTCTCCTGCTACCCAGAAAGCCCCCTGTCACAGATTCTGGTCACACTGCCACTAAAGAAAAAAAAAAAAAATGACAAGGGTTGGCAGTGACAACAGGGAAATAAACACAGGGTCACATGAGCATTTACTAACTCTGAAATCATCTATTCCCGGACTTATAGTTAACTTATTGATTCCTCTTTTTGTTGTCGTCCTGTGGTTTGGTTGGGTTGGTTTTTTTCAGGGGGAAGTTGTTTGTGTGAGACAGGATCTCTCTATGTAGCCCTTGCTGTCTTGGAACCTGCTATTTAGACCAGGCTGGCCTCAAATTCACAGAGCTCTGCCTGTGTCTGCCTCCCAAGTGCTGGATTGAAAGCATGTGCCACCTCACCCAGTGCTATGATTCTGTATATGGATTCCATATGAAGTTGCTCAGTTGAATATTCTGTTGCTAAGTCCTATGAGTCTGTCAGATGTAAACAGCCACAAAGCCCACGGCCTTCTGGAGTTGTCACTCTAGCTCATTCTGTAGTGGCTCCCTGGGAGGGGGATGCCCGATGGGAACAGGTGTCCTAACCTGAAGCAGATGGAAGACTATGGGTCCTGTGTCTGCTATAGAACAAGCAAAGTAAAGGGGCTGAACTCAGTAGGAAAACTGTGGCGTGTGGGCGTCAGGACCTCCTGAGGAGTGTTTCATCCACTTGTAAAATAAGACTCTTCTGTGAGTCCCCAGACTGACTTAGTGGGTCACTTAGAATTTCTTAAAATTTAATGTGTATGTGTGTGTGTGTGTGTGTGTGTGTGTGTGTGTGTGAGAGAGAGACAGAGAGAGAGAGACAGAGAGAGAGAGAGAGAGCTTGTTTATCTGTGCTCGAAGCTGTTCAAAGAGGCCTTGGAATCCCTTAGAACTGGAGTTACAGAGGTTATGGGTGGCCCAGTGTGGGTGCTGGGAATTGAACCTTGGTCCTCGGTAAGAGAAGCAAGTGCTTTTAACTTTGGAGCCATTTTCCCAATCTTCACTCAAATTATTTATTTAAAGGAGAAATGAGAGCTGGAATATTGATTAGTAATGAGGTGTTTGTTTGCTTAGTAAACGTGAGGCTCTGGAGTTTACTCTCCAGTTCAAAAATAATAAAATACACAGCCGAGTATGGTGTCTCACACTGGAAACCCCCACACTGATGTAGCTCATCAGGGTGTGAGGCCAGACTGGGCTACATAATGGGGTTCAGTCCCAAAGCACTATGGCCAAGAGTATTGCCAAGTGGTAGAGTGTTCTCCTAATGTTCACAGGGCCCTGAGTTCCATTCCCAACAAGACAAAACAAAACTCAGGAAAACCTAAGGGTAGTCACATAGGTCCAAAGGAGTGTGTTGTTTTGAAGATTTGCATCCTTGTACATAGATGTATGGTTAACCTCATCTAAACATATAATCTGTAATAGACTGAAATGTGTGTATGTTTTAGTGTTAATCATGTTTTCTGAGATTGTTGTTTTGAGACAGGGTCACTACGTAGCCCAGGCTAGCCTCAAACTCATAGATTTCTGCGGGCCTCTACCACTCATTTGCTGGAAATGATTAAAGGTATGGGCAAGCACACTTGACTCTGAATCATGGTTTGTTTCTTGGGGGAGGGGAGAGTTGTTTGCTTGTTTTGTTTTTGTTGGTTTGTTGGTTTTCTTGAAGCAAGGTTTCTCTGCATAGCCTTGGATGTCCTGGTACTTACCCTGTAGACCAGGCTGGTCTTGAACTCAGAAATCCACCTGCCTCTCTGCCTCCTGAGTGCAGAGAGTCCTTTGAATCATGGTTTTTAAAAGTTGAAAAAAAAAATGTGCCTTTGATGCAGGGGGCCGCTTTGTCGTAAGTTTGGGCTCCAGCACCCCTAGGGGTGTCTATGGGAAAGCAGTTTTTATCATCTTATTTATTTATAGATACTCTCTTGTAGCCCAGGTTGGCCTCAAATGCTTTCCGTAGCTGATTTGGGTCTTGAACCTCTGAATATGACTCCACCCCAGACATGTCTAACTCCATAGCTCAAGCTTTTTACCTGGGGTCTTATCTCGGGGATTTTTGTGTTTCCTAAGGACTTACTAGACTAAATTAGAGCCCTTGAGTCGAGCCTTCCAGTAAGCAGGCGCACACATCACCCTGTCCTCAGTCTCCGGAGACCTTGTAGAGGGGGCAGAGAAAGGCTTCAGGAAAGCCTTGTTGCTTTCTCCTCCCACTTCATACTGTTGGGCCCAATCTTGAATTGCAGTGTGTGTGTGTGTGGGGGGGAGGGAGAATAGAAAACAAAACAACAACAACCACAAAAAACTAGAAAGCTCTACTACCGCCATGGCCTGAAGACCCAACGTGGCCTTGGTTAGCCCGTTTGCCTTCCGCAGAAAATTCTCATCCTCGGGGTGGGGGTGGGGAGGATGACTAATTACAGAAGTCGTTCCTCTCTTTTCTGCCAGCCTCTCATCCCCGCTCATTCGTCCCCCGCCACCCCCCTTGGTCTGTCCCAGAACTATGTGAACCGCCCAAGGGCAGCTCTAGACTGGGCTGGGTGAACTTATGCCCGGCCCCGCCCTCCTCGTAGAGCTCGTCCTGTCCTCCCACCCCCCACGTAACTTTCACTTTCTGGTCACTCTCGATTCTCTATAGAGAGCTCGGCAGCGCACCAGGGTGGGCGCTCAACCAAGAGGTGCCGGTTGAGGAAGGCCTGGGCTGCCCCTGATCAGGTCAAGTCAGTGCAACAGTCACAAAAATGTTCAGCAAGCATTTTCTTATCGTTCATCTAATAACATAATCTAAGAATTTTCGTTAATAAAAAACTTTTGCTTTTTATTTAAATAATGTTTTTAGATTTTTTTTTTTTTTTTAATATATAGGAGTGTTTTGCCTGCATGTATGTATGTGCACCACATGTGTGCCTGGTGCCCACAGAGGCCAGAAAAGGGAGTCAGATCCTCTGGCTGGAGTTACTGATGGTTGTAAGTTACTGATGGTTACTTGTGGGTGCAGAAAACAACTTTGGTCCTCTGCAAGAGCCACAAGTGCCCTTAACCACTGAGCCATCCTTATAGCCACTTTTAAAAAAAAAACACTTTTTTTGCATTTTTGTTTATGTTTACTGTATGTATGTAAGTGCCACTGTATCGAGGTTAGACAGATCCAAACATAGCTTATTATTATTAATTTTTTGTTCATTTCAAGACAAGGTTTTACTATGTAGCTATGGCTATCCTGTAACCCCCTTTATAGATAGACCAGGATGGCCTCAAACTCAGAGTTCTGCCTGCCTCGGCCTCAGAGTGCTGAAATCAACAGTGTGCACCACTACACTTGGCTTATTAATAATTTTTTAAATCAGGGTCTCTTGTAGCCCAGGTTGGCCTCAAACTCCTGATGTAGCCAAGGATGACCTTGAGCTCCTGATCTTCCTGTGTCTACCTCCTCAGTGCTAGGATTACAGGTGTGAGTCACCATATCAAATTTATATGGATCCAGGGCTTCCTGCACCCACATGCTAGGCAAGCATTCTATCAACTGAGCCATGTATCCAGCCCTTTATTTCTAAAGACAGTGTCTCAGGTAGCCCAGGTTGACCTTGAACTTCTGATCTTTCTGTCTGTACTTTCTAAGTGCTCAGATTTGTCAGGTTTCCTCACTTTTCTGTTTCCTGTGTAGGTAAGTAATGCTAGCAACACATTCAGAATTTAGTGAAGCCTGGAATAGAGACACAATCTGGTGACTAAGACCAGAGGACAAAGGCTTTCCAGTGCAATGCATAGCACCACAGAAGCATACAAGGAGGCTTTGTCATGGGAAAGACCCCCTGCACTGGACCCAGACTTGGAACCAGTCATTAGCCCGACACAGAAAGGGATAGTTGTTCCAAGTAGGGAACAGCCTGTGAGTGGAGCCATTTTTTGAGGCTGGCTAGAAGCTACAGAGTAGAGGCAGGCAAGGAGACTTCCAAAGGCAAGAGTGAAGCAGATTCAAAACTTAAGACTTGTTAAGGTATTCGGATTTCATCCTCAGGACAATTAAAGACTCTGAAGGGCTCAAGCCAGAGTGACATAATTGCCCAATATGGAGTTGGAGGCAAGACAGGACATAGCTGTGTGCTGGGAGTTTCAGTGGGAAGAAGGAATAGAACAGAGAGATTTAGAATTACAGGGGCTTTGGCCATGGAAGTCGGCACAAAGAAGGCAAGAATGGCCTCTGAGTTTTGCATGAATGGTAGGACCCTTTAGTTCCCTGCAGGAGAAGTTGGAAATAGAGAAGGGACCGAGGAGAGAAATCCCATGACCCCTTTAGCACAAGCTGAATCCTAGGTGTCTGTGGGATGCTATACTACGTGAAATCGGGCACACGTAGAGAGGCAGGTAGATGGAAGGGACAGCAGAGATGACACTGTAGTTGAGGAGGACCTGGTAGGGACTAGGGCCTTCTAGGAGAGGACATGATCAAGGTGAGGTGTACCACAGGGAGGCCAGGGGAGCTCCCAGAGACTGAACAAAAGGAATTCATTTGAGAGTGGGTTCTGAACTGGATTTACAAGAAACTTCAGCTTTAGACATCCTAGTGGTCTCCACAGCGCCTACCTACCTCAGCACAGGAGAAACTGATGACCCCTTCAGTACCCCTGCTCATTCTAAACCTCCCACCCTACAGCTGCCTTAAGTGGCAAGCCTTGCAAGAAGGCCTCCCCTCCCCCCCCCCCCTTAATAGAGTTTGCGGTGCTGGCCAGCAATCACTCCCTCTTCTCTCTGCCCATTTTATCTCACCTGGGAAAACAGGAAACAGGAAGCCAATCCTTCCACGGAGGATAGCGTTTGGCTTAAGCACTATTTACACGTTCTTTAAGCTATGTTTACATTCTCTATTCACAATGGGGAATATCAAAGGTTGGGGTACTTATCATTGTGAAGTTCTGGGCCTCTGAATGCTCCTTGGGCTGGGGTGGGGTATGTGGGGCAGAATCCTTCCCACTGAAGAATGTGCCCTCCGTGTGCTGCACTCTACCTTAGGAAGGGATGCTGCTGCAATCCTGGAACAGGCAGAGGACCAGGGCACTCCCAGAAAGGGACTTGGGACTTGGAAATCCTTGCTGCAGTCTCAGGAATAAAGCAGCTGTCTTACTACCAGGCACAAGATAGCTAGATACCAAGGCAAGACGCTTGTGGCAAAATAAGAGTGTATAGCTTCAAGGTTTGCTGTTTGCTTTTGTTAGAAGTTCTCAAACTAGTAATTCTCCTGCCTCAGTCTCTTTCATGCTAAGATTGTAAGAGCAGGACATCAAGACCAAATGACGAAGTCCCCCACCCCAACATATGTAGTTCAGACTGACCTTGAACTCACTAGGCAATGGAAGTTGACCTTGGACTTCTGATCTAATTTACTTTGACCTCCTGAGATTACAGGCATTAGCCACCAAACTCAGTTCAACCACCCCCACAACCCAAAAAACAAACCAAACCAAAACAAAAAAACCCAACAGCTGAGCCTAGTAACTCCTGCCTGAAATCCAGTAATTGGAAGTCAGGAGAACTGCCTCAAGTTTCAGGACAGCAAGGAGTAAATAATGAGAGCCTGTCTTAAAAAGTCACTCAGGGACTGAGGTGGTTCAGTCAGTAAAGTATTTACTATACAAGTCTGAGGTCCTCAGTTCTATCCCTGGCACCTACATCAAAGTCAGGCATGGCTGCAAATGACTGTAATCCCAGCCCTGGTGAAAGAAGGCAGGAGGGTTGCAGTGGCCAGCTGAACCAGTGAACTCCAGGTTCAGTGAGAGATTCTGTCTCAAAAACTAAGAGAGAAAGCAGTAGAGGAAAAGCCCTCACATCGTGGTCGGCAACACACGCCAGCCACCCCTGCAAACAAACAAAGCATCTTATATAATGTTTGTGCATAGAAAAAAATTCTTTTTTTCTTTTTTTTTTTAAATTTTACATTCTGTGTATGTGTGTGTATACACAATTGCTGCAGATGTGGTGTGTCTTGTGCATGCACAGGTCTGAGGGAGAGTGCCCATCTGTGCTAGCTCAGCTGCAGGTCCTTCAGGTTGCAAGTAAGCATGATTCTAAGCTCTTTGAAGCTGTGTTTGTGTGTCCTCAGCAGGAAGCAGAGGTGTGGTTTTTGGTTTTTTTTGGAAAGCCACCTTTTAGAAAGGTGTGTGTGCCTGTCCTTTCCTGGGTACTTGAAATCCTTCCCAGGGGTGTTGGCCCCAGGGAGAGCAAGTTAAACAATGCCCCTGGCTTTTATCCCGGGGCAATCCCAGGTGTGTCTGAGGGCATGGAAGCATTTTGGAGTCACCTGAAGCCTCTCTACCTGCAAGGGTCTCCTTGCTCGAGGCTGGCACTGGGTCAGACACTGGGGAGGGCAGACAGGGGTACTGACCAGGAGGTCGGGGTTAACCCCTTCCTTCTGGGCTGCATTCTACCCTGTCATTCCTGGACTCAGCCAGTAAGATACCACACCTCTTCACCCACTAGATACAGGAGGGAGAACAGGGCCAGGCATCCCTGGGCAGGTTGCTTCCTGCCTGTTCTCAGGTCTTTACAGCCATTTGCTTGCTAAATAGGCCTTCATCATCACACCCCTCAAAAAACAGACCCCAGGGATAAGCCCCAACTCCAAGCAGATATGGTTACTGTTCCCCTTTGCCATGCTTCACAGAACTCCTCCGTAGGTTCTAGCATTTGAGGGTAGAAGATGGATAAAGAGAAAGGTCATTTTTTTAGGGGTGATTTTGTTTTATTTGTGTCCCAGACTAAACTTGTTATATAGCTGATCTTGGGTATCTAATCCTTCTGTCTTTACCTCTGCAATGTTGTGGTGACCTATACCACCACACCCAGTTTTACATAGTTCTGGTGGTCTAACCCAGAGCTCACAGATGCTAAGCTCTTCACCCACAGAGCTTCAGCTTCCACGAAGGCCTATTGACCCTTTCCCTTCCCTACCTGCCTCTGTAGGAAAGTGGGTTCAGTAGAGACAACAAGACAGCTGTGCAGCCTGGCCCGCCCCACCCTCCTGTTCGTGGAGCACACAGGTTCTTCCAAGCTTTTCTCTTAAACGTTTTCCTTGCAAAGTGCTGCATGGACAAGAGTCTGATATTCGGCTACGTGGTGTTGGTGATGGTGCTGGTGGTAATGATGAACGCCTTTAATCCCAACACAATGGAGGCAGAAGCAGGAAGACAACTGTGAGTTCAAGGTCAGCCTGATCTACAGAGCTAGTTCTAGGATAGCCAGCACTACACTAAGAAACCGTGTCCAGAAAAGAAAGAAAGAAAGAAAGAAAGAAAGAAAGAAAGAAAGAAAGAAAGAAAGGAAAAGTCTGATATTCTCAGGACTTAGGGATGTAATACATTTTGTGTGTTCTTTTTTCCTGTAAAGGGGTGAGGTGGGGAGAAAGACAAGAAAGAGGGAAGGAAGAAGGGAGAAAAAGGAACTGGGCGTGGGAGTTTGAGACTAAGAGAGATGGAGTCTGAGGTAGTGTTGCACAGTGGCTATGAACCTGCACCTGAGAAGTTCAAGTCTGGGCTGGTGAGATGACTCAGTGGGTAAAGATGGCTTCCTGAACAAACCCAAGAACCCGAGTTTGATCCTCAGGACCTTGTAAAGTGAAGGGAAAGAAAAGATTCCACAAACTGTCCTCTGACCACCACACAAGTGCCTGGAGGGCTGGGGAAATGTATTGGTGTAGAAACTGTGCTGCCATCAAATCCAATCTTCCCATGGCACAGATGGGCAAACGAGGACCTTAGTGAACATTTAAGCACCTCTACTATGGGTGAAGCAAGAAATAACCCTTACTCTGCCCAGCTGGTGTGTACATGTTCTAGAGGATTTGAGGTGGGTTAGTGAAGCCAGAGAGAAAGAGAGTCGGTCAGTTCCGTATGCCAAGGAAGGCACTAGTATACTTGCTTGTGATGATTTGAATGAAAATGGCTCCTGTCAGGCTCTTAGGGAATAGCACTATTAGGAGGTGTGGCCTTGTAGGAGGAAGTGTGTCCCTGAGGGGGTGGCAATGGGCTTTGAGGTTTTCGGATGTTCAAGCCAGCTCCAGTGTCATGCTCTCTTCCTGCTGCCTGCGATCCAAAAGTAGAACTCGCAGCTTCCCCTCCAGTACCATGTCTGCCTGCAGGCCACCATGCTTCCTGCCATGACAGTAATGGGCTAAACCTCTGAACCTGTAAGCCAGACCCCATTTCTCCCTTTATGAGAGTTGCCGTGGTCATGGTGTCTCTGCACAGCAACAGAAACCTGACACTGCTATTGACTGGTGGAGTTGAGCCACTTTGCTGGCTGCTGCCTGTCATAGCCTCATTCTAGTTCCTCCTGAGGGGGGCGGCGGGGGTGGGCCACCAGGCAGTTCTGTGGCAGTGACAAATAATGAACTGAATGGTTGGCCTCACCTGGGAGCTGTTTTGCAACACCAGCCCCGTTCTGTGTCCTTTCCCACATCATATTTGTGCTGCCCTAATTTCTAAGAATAAAGACACTCCTTCAGGGACCACTAAGACAGTTTCCTCTGCTGAAACTGCACAAGGACGCTGGCTTCTGGTGAGTCTGATTTTGACTCTATGAATCCCACCACTTACTGGGCGAAGAATGGTAAACAAACCAGGGCTCATGGAGATTGGGTTTCCTTGTCTATAAAACTGGGAGAGCCGTCTTTGCTTGGTGGCTAGTCCTGAAGATTAAATTAATTCAATCATTTCTCCATAAATCATTATTGAATGCCTGCCTGTGTTGGGGGTTGAGGATGCAGGTACAAATTCAAGATAGACAGACGAGGGTGTGCCTCGCGGGGCACACAGGCAGAGAAGAACCAAGAGGGACCCCCGAACCCATGTTACCGATTCTGGTGGGTGTTAGGAAGGAAAAGCATCAGTGTGGAAGTGGTGTGAACACATCTTATGATCAGCTGCTCTCTCATTTTACAGGGTTGGGATTTGAACTCTGGATTCTCAAGCTTTTGTGCACAGTAGACACGACCTCTGCCACTGAGCTCACCCCAAAGCTGGAGGAAGGTGGGTTGTTTTGTTTTGCTTTGCTTTGTTTTTGAGACAGGATTGAATTTTTTTTTTTTTTTTTTTAAGGTATGAGGTATATGTGTGTACATGTGACATATGCCACATGTGTGTGTTGGGGTGGGGGAAGCCTGCAGAAGCCAGAAGAAGGCCTTAGGTCCCCAGGCACTGGAGTTACTGTTAGTGAGTCACCAGATCTGGAGTCTGGGGACCGAATTCTGGTCCCCTGGAAGAACAGAAAGTACTCTTCTTCTTCTTCTTCTTCTTCTTCTTCTTCTTCTTCTTCTTCTTCTTCTTCTTCTTCTTCTTTTTTTTTTTTTTTGGTTTTTCGAAACAGGGTTTCTCTGTATAGCTCTGGCTGTCTTGGAACTCACTCTGTAGACCAGGCTGGCCTCAAACTCAGAAATCCACCTGCCTCTGCCTCCCAAATGCTGAGATTAAAGGTGTGCGCCACTACTGCCCTGCTGAATATTCTTTCTTAAGGCAGAAGACTAAAGAGCAAATGTACACATGATAAGGTGGTTCCTGCCCGTTATCTCTCTTGGGAAGCTGAGGCAGGAGAATTGCAGGCCACGGTGGGGCAGAATGAGGTTCAGGCCAGCCTGGGCTACAGAGTAAGACAGTTGTAAAACATATAAACAATAAGAACAGATATAGAGATTGGAATGGAACGTGAAAATCAACACTTGATGACTACCATGATACGGTCACAGATGAACTCTGTCCATGGGTGCAGACTGAGAACCCTAATCTGAAAACCACAAATCTGAAATGCCCCACCCAAGATCAGAAATGTACCTTTTTCAAAAGAGGATCTGTAATGGTTTAGATGAGAATAGCCTTCATAAGATCATCTATTTGAGTGCTTGGTCCCCAGTTGGTGGAACTTTTTGAGAAGGATTAGGAGGTATGGTTTTGTTGGAGGAGGTGTTTATCTAGGGGTGGAGTTTTGTGCTTCAAAAGACTCTGGCCATTGCCAATTTGTCCTCTCTCTCTTTTCTCCTTCCCTCTTCCTTCTCTCATATTCTCTCTCTCTCTCTCTCTCTCTCTCTCTCTCTCTCTCTCTTTCTCTCTCTCTCTCTCTCTGCTACTGCTCCAGTGCCTGCTTCTTGCCGTGCTCCCCACCATGATGGCATAGTCTCACCACCTGAAACTTTAAACTCCCATGAAATTCTTCTATAAATTGTTTTGGCCATGGAATCTTCACAACAATAGGAAAGTGAGTAAGACAAGGTGTCATTGTGTAGCCCTAGCTAGCCTAGAACTCACTCTGTACACCGGACTAGCCTTCAAGTTATCCAAATCTGCCTGCCTCTGCTTTCTGGGGGGCTAAGAATAAAGGCACGCACCACCAGAAATGTATCTTAAATGTCACATCAATGTTCAAAAACTTTTGGATGTGGAATATTACAGACTACTGCCAAAGGAGGGAGCTGGGAAGGCTCATGGAACTCATGAAAGGTACAAAGAAATTAAAAGAAAGTTGCAAAATTCACAAGGTCCCTCCAGAAGGTTAAGTTAAGGGGGAACTTTTGCTTTAGGGAGAGGAGCCTCCTTGGTGCTGTGACACAGCCCTGGGGAGTGAGAACTCACACTACATCTGGCTCTTTCCGGATGCAGTCACCAGAGTCACCCATGCTCCTGCAGCACCTGTGACTGCAACCAGCTGAGTGGCTCACTAAGTACCGCTTGGGTGGCAGGTACTTTGGGCTGTCAGTAACCTATCTGGTCTGCTCAGATGTGTGCACAGGCGTTTCCAAGGAAAGTCGTACAACTACACAACTGATGCTCAACTGGTAAAGTCTATGAGAATATCTCCAAATCCTAAAAACTCCAACTTGTAAAACACTTTGTGTCCCAAGCATTTTTTGGATAGAGGATACACAACCAGTGAGGAGCTATAGAAGGCAACATAGTTGCAGTCCCAAAGCATCCATTCCCACACAAGAAAGAAGATAACTACAAACTGATGGGGGTGAGGGGATGATGAATCTTTACAGGGAAAATCGGCAAATATCAAGTGATCCCAGATCTGAAACCAGCAGTGGGGTAAATGAGTATTGTAACCTCTGGATGGGATTCACGGAGCCAGCCACAGAAGACCTGTGCTGTCACTGTTCCTCCAAAATGGAGAATCCTGAATCTGATCACGTGAGAACACAGCCCAAGGAAACCTGAAGTGCATTCAGAGAATCAGTGATCTGTCCTCTGCAGGAAATGTCAAGGTCATGGAGGACAGAGAAATGCTAAATAGTACTAAGGGAAACCAGAGGGACGAACACTAAGTGAAATCTGTGATCCTGTATTGAGCCCTAGACTAGAGCAAGTTTCTTCTTTTTCTGTGAAGGGCATGAGAAGGATAGTTGACGACATTTGGATGAGGTCTGTGCATCTACTGCACTGTGACCGTGCTTATTTTCTGATTTTAATAGATACATTGTGATATTATAAAAGAGGTTGCCTTTATCTTTTTAAAAATACATATGGAAGCAGTTAAAGGTAAAATGACTCGGGTGGGGTGGAGAACCTCCTCTCAGACCAGGAAGAGGAAAGAATATGTGTATATACACACCCCAAATGCACAGAGAGAAAAGTATTTAAAAGAGATGAATAGATGGTTGTATGCTGAAAACTGTTGAGCATCCAAACCTCTAGAGGAAAACGGCCCTAAAGAGAATTCTGTGCTGCAAATATTCTCACCCACTGCCAAGTTCACGCTAGCAGAGGGAGGTTCCTGAAGACAGAGTTGGGAGGGGAACACCACCCCACTCAGCTCTAGGACTCAGCACACCTGCTCAAACACAAGTTCAGTGCAAGCTGATGTCTGGAGAACCGGAGGGGAGGGAATTGGGATTTTTTTTTTTTTTAAATAAAAAAAAATTGTATTTACTTAGAAGCATTCAGAATGTCAACAAAACAGTCACAATTTTTTTTTGCAATTACAGAGTGGTATTCAATTAACAGAGCAACCATTATCTTCGTATAAGCTGCGTCAGAGACAACTGAAGATGAGAAAAACAAAACAAAAGAAAAACAAAAAACCAAAAAAACCCACAAAAACAACAACAACAAAAACAAAAACAGAATCAAAAAAACCCCACAAATCAAAAAAAAACCTACCGTCCCCATATATAACTAATTTGTGCTGCGCACCAACAAGAACCTACTTTAAATGTCCATGCCAATTTACAACCCCCAGACTGTCCCAGACAAGGTTAGTGGCTGTTAAAAATACCACCAGGACAGGGCTATCTAAAGACACATTCAGTAGTGTGTTCCCTATACAAAAAAAGACACTGTACAGTTTAAAAACAAATCTTACACAGCCTTACATTTCATTTTTTTTCTTTAAAAGGAGTGAGTTGTGTACAGGGGGGTTAAATGCTTTATAGACAAGGAAAAAAACTGCACTAGAACCAACTTATTCATCATCGTCATCTTCTTCATCTTCGTCTTCCTCTTCCTCCTCCTCTTCATCCTCATCCTCATCCTCCTCTTCCTTCTTTTTCTTGCTCTTTTCAGCCTTGACCACTCCCTTTTTCACTGCATCGGGTTTTCCTTTAGCTCTGTAGGCAGCGATATCCTTCTTGTACTTCTCCTTCAGCTTGGCGGCCTTCTTCTCGTAGGGCTGCTTGTCATCTGCTGCAGTGTTGTTCCACATCTCTCCTAGTTTCTTTGCAGCATCACCAGTGGATAAGCTAGGATGCTCGCCTTTGATTTTGGGGCGGTACTCAGAACAGAACAAGAAGAAGGCCGAAGGAGGCCTCTTGGGTGTGTTGGGGTCCTTGAACTTCTTTTTGGTCTCCCCTTGGGGGGGTGATGTAGGTTTTCATTTCTCTTTCATAACAAGCCTTGTCAGCCTTTGCCATGTCTTCAAATTTCCCCTTTTCTTTAACAGACATGGTCTTCCACCTCTCTGAGCACTTCTTGGAGAACTCTGAGAAGTTGACAGAAGCATCTGGGTGCTTCTTTTTGTGCTCCTCCCGGCAGGTTTGCACAAAGAATGCGTATGAGGACATTTTGCCTCTCGGCTTCTTAGGATCTCTTTTGCCCATGTTTAGTTGATTTTCCTCTGCGAGGCCCAGAGTCGCCCAGTGCCCGTCCGGCTCTCTCTTGCCCCAAAGCTGTCTCTATGGAGCTCACTGTACTGCAATGGCTGTGAGAGCAGGGGCCAGACGCAGCCTCGGGAATTATTTTTAGTATAATTTGCAACTTTTATGTGGTTGAGATCCTCCCTTTCCCTCCCTGTCTCTTTTCTTTTTCTCCTTTTTTCCTTTCTTTTTCTTTTTAAGATTTATTTTATTTTATGTGTATGGCTGTTTTGCCTGTGCTATACATATGTTCCACACATATGCCTGGTGGCCACAGATGTCTTATGCGTTTGTTTGGTTGATTTTTGCTTGATTGGTTTGGGGTTCTTTTGAGACAGGGTCTCACTATGTAGCCCTAGCTAGCCTGGAACCCTTTATATAGACCAGTCTGGCCTCAAACTGAGTGATCTGCCTGCCTCTGCCTCCTGAATACTGGGATCAAAGGTGTGCGCCACCTCACCTGGCTAGACCCTGGAATTGGAGTAAGGGTTAGTGATGAGCTACCACATGAATCGTGGGAACAGAACCTAGAGTCTTCTCTGCAAAAGCAGCAAGTGCTCTTACCCTCTAGCTGTCTCTCCACTCCTTTCTCCTCCTCTTCCTCCTCTTCTTCCTCCTCCTTCTTCCTTTTCTTCTTCATCTTCTTCCTCCCTCTCCCTCTCCCTCTCCTCCCCCCCCCCTTTCCACAGGTCTCATATGACTCAAGCTGACCATGAACTCCTTGTACAGCCAACGATGACCTTGGATTTCTGATTCTCCTACCTCAACCGTTTGTATGTCTTCTCCTTTGTTTCTCTGTGGTGCTGGAGATGGAATCCAGGGCCTCGTAGATGTTTGACAAGCACTCTACCAGTTGAGCTACAGCCCCAGCTCTGTCTGAGACAACATTAGAGAGCTGCTATATTAGTATACGCCAGGCTTGGGGTCTGACCTCTAGAGCCATCAAAATGAAAATTTAAAAGAAATTCAAGTTGTTTCAAGATGAAAAGTTTGGAGTTTTATAAGTGTGCCTCACAGTTTGATGAGATACATGCAGTGGAGTGAGTACGGGGTCATCTTAGGAAGGAACTTCTGTCCCGAGCATGCCAAGCTGTGGCTAGAAGGAGGAGTCAAGTGAAGGCATCAGAAGGAAAGCTGAGTGGCTGGGGCAGAGTGGTACAGAGGACGGTGAAGGACAAGAAAAGATCCCAGGGTTTGTGGGACATCCCAGGGTTTGAGTCCCCAAACCAACAGCAGAAGAAGCCATTAGGGCCCTGTAATCAGGACAGGAGACATGACTCTATTAGCCTCATCCTGGACCTCCAAAAAAGGGGAGGGAGGCATGGATTCTGTCTCGTCCAGTTGGCTCTGCCGTCCCTTCCCCTCAGGGACCTTTTTGTATGATTTAAGCACATAGCACTTGGCAGTGACAGTGGTGACCCTATACCCACAGCCTGTCACATGATCTAGCTAATCCAGCACCAAGCTTACCTTCTTATCCCTGCCCAGATTCTCTCTCACGTCCCTGCTTTTCCATCCACTCCCGGATTTCATCCAACCACTCTGTTTGGAAGTCCTGAGTCCTGCACGCTCACTCGGATATGACTCCATTCAAGGTGGAATCAATTTAGGCTATTTGATAAGGCTCTCCTGGGTAACCTGCAGGCTTGGCAGTGTCTTAGTGGCTGTGGGTTTCTGCTTTTCCAGATGAATCACAGCACTGTACATCCGTGATAGACTGTATCTGTTGTGCAGGGCCAGCACAGTAGCAGTGGACTTGCATGTACCTGGCCCCAAGTGACCAGAGCTACCTGCAAGCTGAGTGTCCCCCAAGTATCAATATGCACTCTCTTCTATCCCTGTGGTACCACAGGGACAAGTATACTCTCTCAGCCATATTGTGAGAAGACTGAGGTCAAACGTGTACCTGGAATATTCAAGTTTGCATAAGTGACTCCTAAGGATTTAACTCAGGCCTTTGATATTCACAATATCACCCGTGTCTCTGTCTTAGAGTAGACATTAGTGCTATAAGCATCTGGGCCATGTGGACAAAGGACCCTGCTACATTGGAAGGAGTTAATTGGGATGCCCTCAGTAAGCTCTGGTTTGGAGGGAGGCCAGTTGCTATGGGAACAGGGCCGGTTGGGGATGAAGGAAGCCAGCACAACAGGATCTTCTGAATGGCTGTATGTTCATGTGTTTGTTTTCCAGTGGATCTTCTGCTACTACACATGTTTTCCAGCAGTGTCTACTGAACCAGGCAAGGGAGGGGGTAGATGTCTCCAGGTGGACAGATGCCTTGGCTCTGTGCTCACCTCTCACCCGTGATGTTCTCATTAGCTCTGCCCGGGGCGTCTCTTCCACCAGGCGAGTCCAAGCTTCTACACTCATCCTTCAACAATCTGGAGCAGGTAAAAACCAGGACAGGGCTACAAGGAGTCCATCAGTCACTTGTCAATTTATGCATCCACATTGCTTACCAACACAACACACTGCACAACGTAAGAGGAAATGTGCAGACATGACATCAGTGCCTGCAGGCTTCTCACCTTTTCCTTCAGCTTCAGGAAGTGTCCTATGATAGCAGTACAGAACCCCCAGGGGACCAATGTGAGCCACACCTCCAATTACTGACCCAGTTAGCAGATCCAGCAATACCGTCTCTGCATCTATGACTTTGGTTGCTATTTCTAATGCAGATCTGACTCCTCACTACCAGGAGGCAGCGGGTTGTCAGCACCCGAAACGTTGATTGGGCACTGTGTTCTGCTCTCTGGGCTTTCCCCGGATCAGAGGATCCCTAAGCCATCAGAGGATATGTTGTTGGTCTCCCATTCAAGCCCAATTTGTTGCCTATGGATGGAACTTAGTAGTCACTGGTTCTATCCAAGCTTGGTTTCCCAAGCTGAACTGCCTTAAGCCCCTCCCCAGTCCAGCCTTGCAGGACTCTGAAAGCCACTGCAGCTCAATTCATCTCCGGTGAGCCTGGGTGAGCCTGGGTGAGCCTGATCCGTTTGCCCTGGAGTATGAAGCAAGACCCCTAGCCTTATTGACGAGGAACTTGACTCTCTGAGTAACCTTGCACTCGCAGAAAGGCCCTTTAGGTCTTTAAGGTCAGCTCTGGAACCGCCTGCTACAACCCTAGCACAGGATGGGGGAAACCAGCCAGGCATGAGAATTCCCAACAGATCACATGGGCATGTGAAGTGTTTGACCCATGCAAAGGCAATCATCAAAAGAAGGAATCATCTAAGAATTTCATACTGTCTCTTTGAAAACAAAAAACAAAAAGAAGGGCTGGAGAGATGGCTCAGTGGTTAAGAGCCCCAGTTGCTCTTTCAGAGGACCGAGGTTTAATTACCAGCATCCACATGCTGGCTTACAACCATCAACAGCTCCAGTTCCAGGGAATCCCATTCCTTCTACTAAGCTCCTAAGGCACCAGGCTTGCACCTAGCATGCATACATACATACATACCAACCACACATTCATATACATAAAATAAGATATTATTAAAGATTTATATATAATTTTAAAAGGCCTCAACATGGTCACCAGGAATAATTTGAAGTTCTGAAGGATTTCCTCATGATTATTGTAACTTAGCATTGATTTTATTCTGTTCTGTTTCTGGCTGTGGAGAAATGGTCCAGTCTTTTCAAAGCTTCTGCGTCTTAATCAAAGCCTAGGGTAATAGAAGCGGGACAGGCACAGGCAGTGGGCTCTCCTTAAATATATTCCGCATGATAACCCCGTCCCTGCTCGGAGAGGGAAGATTTTTTCTTTTCCCTCAATACTGCCTGACTCCAAAGGAGGCCAGATCAAGCCTGGCTGGAGGGGTGCTAATGACTTCTCCAGGATTTTTCTTCTCCCAGTCTGGGAGCGGGAGCCTTAGGCCTGGAGTTATCACAGAGAAAGGAGTTTCAGTTGAGAAAATGCTTCTATGGGATCCAGCGGTAAGGCATCTTCTCAATTAGTGAAGTGGGAGGGGGGGTATGGTGGGTGGTGCCATCCCTGGGCTGATAGTCTTGGGTTCTATAAGAAAGCAAACTGAGCAAGCCAGTAAGCAGCATTCCTCCATGGCCTCTGCATCAGCTCCTGCTCCTTGGCCTGCTTGAGTTCCAGTCCTGACTTCCTTTGGTGATGAACAGCAATTGGAAGTGTAAGCCGAATAAACCCTTTCCTCCCCAACTTGATTCTTAGTCATGATGTTTGTGCAGGAATAGAAACCCTGACTAAGACAGGTGGGTGTGGGGGTACATGTTTATCTCAGGACAGAGCTTGCAAACACAGGTCGGAGCTCTTGTTTGCTTATGAAATTCATTCTAGAAGACCAGCAAGCTGACAGGAAGCTGGAGACAGGGTGGCAGCAAGGCTGCCTGCTGGGAGAACCACAGAAATCCAGAAACTTCCAGGTTGGGGAAAAAAATGTTAACAAGGGATCCAGCAATTGGGATAGAAAGGACAGAGACAGACAGGCAAGCCCTGTAAATAAATCCATCTGCTAGGAAGCCAGGACTCTGAGCTCAAGGAAGAATGAGAGTGGATCCCAGGGAGGGGTTCTAGATTCTTCTCCTTCATCCTCCCTCCCTCTCAAACCCCATTCACGGGCCTTTGTTTTTAAAACAGGGTCTATCATGTAGCTTTGGCTAGCCTGGAACTCTACGTAGATCAGGCTGTCCCAGAACCCACAGAGGCCTTACTTGGCCTCCCTAGTGCTGGGATTAAGGGTACGCTCACCACCAGACCCCACTTCCTTTCTCTTAGACAACACAGGATCTCGGGAATCTCAAGCAGACTCACTATTTAGCTAAGGGTGGCTTTGAACTTTGGATACTCCTTTCTCTACCTCCCTAATGTGATTACTAGTGTGGACTATTCCACCAATTTATATGGTTTCATGAATGCTAGGAAAGTGCTCCACCAACCGAGCTACATAGCCAGCCTTCTTATTCTTCTTAATGAGCTTCGAGCAGTCTAGGTTCACAGCAGAGCTGAGCAAGAAGTTCAGAGGTTTCCCACATGCCCCTTGCTTCACATGTGCCAACATCCCCTGTCAGGAATATGTGCTTGTTATAGTTGATGAGACGCTCTGAATACAATTGTCATTGCCCAGATCTCATAACTGACATTAGGGTTCACCTGAGGTTGTGCGCTCTGTGGGTTTCCCTAAATGTGTTATGGCCTGTGCCCTCCATTGTAGGTCCTACAAAATACTTCATGGCCCTCAAAATCCTCTGTGCTCTGCCTATCCACATCTCTTCTACCCCTCCGAATCCCCAACCTCTAGTGGCCATTGATACCCACCCCCTCTCTATGTGTGTGTGTGGGGGGGGCTGCGAGTGTGTCTGTCTTTCTGTCTCTGTGTATGTCTCTGTATGCGTGTGTGTGAGTGTGTCTGTCTGTTTCTCTGCGTGTGTCTGTCTCTGTGAGTCATATGTATGTGACTGTGTAGTATATGTGTTCATGTGTGTATGTGTGCACATACTTGCATTTGAGTGTGTGCTCATGTGTGTGGGATAGGAGTTGATATCAGCTGTCTTCAAGCATTGCTTGCCACCTGCCACTCGACACCTTATCTTCTGAAACAGGGTCTCTCACTGAACTAAGAGCTCACCAGTTGCCTACACTAGAGAGCTCCATCTATCTGTCTCTGTCCCCCAGCACTGGCCATCGATCTTTTTGCTGTCTCCACCGGTTTGCCTTTTCCAGAATGTCATATAGTTGGCTTTGGTTAGTATGTTGGCATTCCAGACTGGCTTCTTTTATTTAGTAACATTCGTTTAAGTTTGTTCCATTTCTTTTCCGGACTTGATAGCTCATTTCTCTTTGGCACAGAATAGGACTTTATTGTCTGGCTTTACCACAATTTATTTATCCATTTACATACGGAAGGACATCTTGGTTGTTTCCGAGTTCTGTCGATTATGCTATAAACATCTATGTGCACATTTTTGTAGATTTAAGTATTCTATTTTGTTTTTTGAGATAAGGTCCCAAGTAGCCCAGCTGGTCCCCAGCTTAGTATGTAGCTGAGAATGGCAAGCCCCTGATCCTCCTGCCTCCACTGCACAAGAGCTTCTGTGACAACATAGACCATCTTCCCCATAATTATCTGGGCAAATACCAAGGGACATGTTTGCTGAACTGAGCGATAAGAGTGTGTTTATTATATCTTTTTATTAATTAATTAATCAACCAATTTTTGGTTTTTCAAGACAGGATTTCTCTGTGTAGCCCTGGCTTTCCTAAAACTTGCTTTGTAGATCAGACTGGACTCAAACCCCTGAACAGAATCCACCTGCCTCTGCCTCCAAAGTGCTGGTACTAAAGGCATGTGCTACCCCTCCTGGCTCGTTTTTGGTGGTTTGAGACACGATCTCATAAAGCCCAGAATGAACTCCAACCCCTATGTTGAATTCTTAATTCTTATGCCTCCATCCTCAATTTTCTGGGATTACAGTGCCTAGTTGAGGTCCCCTCCCCCTTTTTTAAAGATTTATTTATTGTATATGAGTACACTGTCGCTGTTTCAGACACATCAGAAGAGGACATCTGTCGGATCCCATTACAGATAGTTGTGAGCCACCATGTGGTTGCTGGGAATTGAACTCAGGACCTCTGGAAGAACAGTCAGTGCTCTTAACCACTGAGCCATCTCTCCAGCCCAGCTTGGATGCATCTTAAGAGTTCTTTGTATATTTTTGGATATCAGCTCTTTGTTAGATGTGGATTTAACAACTAGCTCCTCCTGGCTGTGGCTCCTTGGCTCATTCTCTCAAACAACCTTAGCTTCTGAGAACCTTAGCTTCTGAGTTGACAGCCTGCAGTAACCTTGTCAGGTGGGCATTGTAGTCTGAGGACACCCCCCCCCAAGCCAAGCATTCCTTTCTTTTCATATTCTGCTTTGGTCCAACAGTCAGCCCTTGTCCTGAGGAGGAGCTCACTTAGGTAATGTGGAGAAGGACCTGGGCTGCCGATTTAAACTGGGAGCCCAGAAGCCTGGCAAAGGTAGTACATGCCATGATTATTCTACTATTCAAAAAGCAAAGGCAGCAAGAGGGCAGAGTTTGAAGCCAGCCTGAACTATGGAGAGAGACCCTGTTTCAACACACACACACACAGAGAGACAGAGAGAGAGAGAGAGAGAGAGAGAGAGAGAGAGATAGATTTGGGGGCCAGATAAGGTCCCACTAATAACATCAATATGTTGGGTGGAAGCCAGAAGCAGGAATGAAGATAGCAGTCTGTATCAAAGGAATCCAGGAAAGAGAATGATGGGTATTAAACCTCTTGGCAGTGTGGCTGAGGCAGGGGGCTTCCTGATGGGTGAGGAGGAGAGGAAGAAACCAAGTCTCAAACACTGGAGTCCTGAAGGCCATATTCAAAAGTTTGATTTATTCTAAATACAAAGAGAAGCCATGAAAGGGCTGCAGCCTAGCAGTATCATGAGTGGGGCAGGGGGAGGGAGGAGTCATTGCTTTTGTTTTTCTTCAAGATGATGTTTCTCTGTACAGGCCTGATTGTCCTGGAAATTATCCTATAGACCAGATTGACCTTGACCTCAGAGATCTTCCTGCCTCTGCCTCCCTCGTGCTGGGAGTAAAGGCGTGCGCCACCATTGCTACAGCCTATTCTGCTTTGTTTAAAAGCTTGCACTGGAACAAGAGGGCAGCAGCAGCAACAGCCAGTGTGTGTTTTATAGCTTCGGTGGGTGTAAACATTCCAGCTAAGCAACTTCTCTTCTGCAAAGATAATCATGATACACATACATGTCTCATACCCCCTGCCTGCACTCCTAACCTCCCCTATGCTAACTTGTACATCCATGTTCCACACACACTCAGGGAAACATGCAAGTCCCACACATGTTTGTATGTGCATACTGTACCAGCAATGATTAAACTGCCCCCGTGTATATAGGGTTCTATGTATGCACACCCATGTATGTAGGATTCTATGTATGCACACACATATACAAAGCAGTGTGCATACTCAGGACCACACTCCTCTGTGCACTTCCTGTTATACAGAAGGAAGCAGGGCTTACCAAGGGCTTGATTGGGAAAAAGAGGTTAGAAAGTTTAGGTGAGGAGTTAGTAGCAGCAAACCTACTTCTTACTTGGTCAGTGAAGCTAGAAAATTCCAGAGAGCCTGTTTTACTGAGCAAGCCAGTTCTCAGGGAGAGCATTTAAAGCCTTTATTCAGCAGACTGGGGGAAGGGGGTCCTGCTCTGCAGCTCCTCTCTCAGCCCTGCTGCCCACCCCCATCCATAGCTGTCATCAACTCTCTCTGCACTTCTGGCTTCTGGGACAGCTGAAACCCTAGGACTCACGGAAAGGGGAAGGGAGGGGCGGCAGAGGCTTCCTGTCAGGGTCCCACCTGAAGTATCAGGCAGAGGCCACGCTGACATGGGTTGGGGACTGTGTTGGGAAAACCCAGACCTATCAAAGTGGACTTCTCTTTTTCTTCTTTCTTTTGCTTAGGTGTCTGATACGTGAGTAGTGTGTGTGTGTGTGTGTGTGTGTGTGTGTGTGTACTCAAGGGCACTCCTGCCAGGGCCATGGTGAGTGTGTGGAGGTCAGCTGGCAGACAATCTCATACCTCAGTCTTCACCTTTTGCTTTATTGAGTCAGGGTCGATTGTTCACTGCCATGTATCAAGCTAGCTGCCCAACATTCGTGGAATCCTCCTGTCTCCACCTCTTATCTCCTCAAAAGTGCACTGGGATTTCAGATGCCTGCTACTGTGTCCAGCTTTACATGGGCACTGGGAATCTGAACTCCAGTCCCCATGCTTGTGGGGTGAGTGCTTTATCCATTGAGTCATATCCCCAGGCCAAGAAAGGACTTGTCAGGGCACTGCTGACCTGGCCTTCTTCACACTCCTCCACCACTGACTCTCCTTCACATTCTCCTCCAGTTCAGATCCCAGCCACAGTGACCAGCAGCTGTCGGAAAACACACCTTCAAATCTCTGCAGGACAGTCTCTTGCATGCCTGCCCCACCATGGTACCCTGGTTAGAGTCCCTCCTGTGCTCACTCTGCCTTGGCATTTTCCTGCACTTCCCAGACTCCCTGGGTTCTGTCTCCCTTCAGTGCACAAGCATATCTGTTCTGGGCACCAGCACTGAACAGATGCTTTAAATAGTTCTCTTGTGAATGAATTGAGGGTTGCTCTTGTGAGTGAAGTTGGAAAGATGTAGTGTTGGAAGCTGAACTTGAGTCCTCACACTTGCAGGACAAGCCCCTTACCACTGAGCTACAACTGCAGGCAAAAGACCACAGGTTTGTTTTGGGAAGGCTTCTATGTACCCAGGAGACCCTGTGAAGATCATCAAGGCTCTAGCATCCACCACAGAGTACCCGTGGCTTCATTTCTCTTCTGCCTCTATACCTTTGACCAACTGGGCTACATGTTGCTGAAATACTGTCAGGCTTCCTGATCTGGAATGGGAGATCATACTGAGGAGTGGGGTGCCATGGAGCAGAGCGATTCAAGTTACTGTGAGTACGTAATTCCTTATAACTTATTCTGCAGAGACAGCATATGCAATGCAAGTGAGTGTGCATGCGTGTGTGCATGCGTGGTATAGATCTGTGATGGCAGGGAGCATCAGCCAGGGCATCTGGGGATTTGAAAGGGTTGGGGAAGTTCCCAGGAAAGAAGACCTTAAACAACCTGGCTGGAGCTGGAGCTGACTGCTGATTAAGGAAAGGGCTGGAGGGCATCCACTCTGATGAAAAGGAGGTGCTGACCCAGGGGAGGTGGCTAGATGACTCAGGACTTGGACAGTGCTGTCGGGAATGGACAAGCATGATCTTGGCCTTTCTGTCTCCAGAAGCATCCTTCCTAGGGGCCAAGAGATAGGAAATGTGATAACAATAGTAAGCTCCTACTAAAGATGCCTAGGACAAGTGTTACTAGCCCATATGAATGTCCCCATCACCTCCAGACCAGGAAAAGTAGAATCCTCTGCATAGTGCTCCAGGAAGCTCCGCACTAGCACCAAGAGCTATTGTCAGGCAGATCCTTTTGGCCATCACTGGCCTAGTTTATCTTTATTCTAGTCATGTGCATATGGCTGGTGGTAGTATCATGTGTGTGTGTGTGTGTGTGTGTGTGTGTGTGTGTGTGTGTGTGTGTGATAGTCTATATGTGGAATCCAAAGGTCAATATTGGGTGTCTTTCTCTATGGCTCTCTCTCTCTCTTTTTTTTTTTTTTACGTAAATGTATGTAGGTGTTTTGCCTACAAGTCTATCTGTGCACAGTATGCATACATGCCTGGTAATCTTACAGGGCTGAAGAGGGCATTGGATCCCCTGGGACTGTAGTTACAGATGGTTGTGAGCCACCTTGTGGGTGCTGGGAATGGAATCTGAGTCCTTGGAAGAACAATGAGTGCCCTTAACCACTGAGCCACCTCTCCAGCCACCTGACCTTGGTTGTTGTTGTAGTTATTGTTTTTGTTTTTCAAGATAGGGTTCCTTTGTGTAGCTTTGGATGCCCTGGAACTTGCTCTGTATACCAGGCTGGCCTCAAATTCAGAGCTCAACCTACCTACCTCTACCTCCCGAGAGTACCACCACCACCAAGCCTGCCTGCTTTCTTTCTTTCTTTCTTTCTTTCTTTCTTTCTTTCTTTCTTTCTTTCTTTCTTTCTTTCTTTCGAGACAGGGTCTCTCATTGAAACCTGGAACTCCCTGTTTTCAACTATACTGGCATGCCACTACTATGGCTCTGCCTTCCCAGAACTGAGTTTACTGAAGGATCATTGTGGCCATCTTTCTTATGGGTACTAGGTATTTGAACTCAGATTCTCACTTTGCCCACGGAGTGACCTCCCCAGTGCCTCATGGTCTTTTAGTGCCAACTGCTTAATGAATCATTCTCATATTATTCTAGAAATTTGTTTGTTTGTTTGTTTGTTTGTTTGAGACAGGGTTTCTCAGTGTAGCCCTGGCTGTCCCGGAACTCACTCTGTAGACCAGGCTAGCTTTGAACTTAGAGATTCACCCGCCTCTGCAAAAGCTGGGAATTCTGTGCCTTGTATCTGCTGGCAACCAGGATGAGAGAACATGACCTAAACTCAGTTAACTAGAAAGTCCCCTGGGTCCCATGGGTTTGGAAAGGGCAGGAGAGGCTGGGAGCAGGGGGTCTTGGAAGTTCTTAGCCCAAGGTAGAGCCTAGAACCGGACAGGAGATGGGACCAGGAGAGAGTCAGGTGGCTCTGACCCCTTTCCCGCAAAGAAATAGAAGGTTGGAGGTTCTACAGACAATGAAAGTGGGCCAGGGGCCTGAGCACAGATAGTCACAGGGCCATGGTAAGAGAAAGCCGGAGCCGGGCATGGTGGTACACGCCTTTAATCCCAGCACTTGGGATGCAGAGGCAGGTGGATTTCTGAGTTCAAGGCCAGCCTGGTCTACAGAGTGAGTTTCAGGACAGCCAGGGCTACACAGAGAAACCCTGTCTCGAAAAACGAGAGAGAGAGAGAGAGAGAGAGAGAGAGAGAGAGAGAGAGAGAGAGCGCGAGCCTGAGAGTTTGCTCCCTGCCCCAGGAATCCTGGAGTTTACAGGGAACATGGTGAGGGAGGGAGGGAGGCATAAGTATGGAGCAGGTGTGCTGTAGAAAGGAGGCACCCCTTTCTCCTTCACCCCCCTCCTTCTCACTCTCCAGAGCCCATAGATTTTAAAGACTAGGCCTAAGCTCTAGAATGTCTTACCTCTTCCTGCCCTCTGCCCTGAAATGAATCTGGAAACAGAGTGATGTTGATATTGGGAGAGCCTATTTTATATGTCCCCATCCCTAGAGCCAGATGTGTGTACTCTCTCTCCTAAGGGGGGGAGGGGTTCCCCATGAGTCTTGTGTGGAGCCCATTTGCCCGTCCCCTGGGAGACCTTGAAAAAGGCTCAGTACAGTATGTAAATGAGAACAGAAATGAGGATATGATTGGCCACAGTCCAGGCCTTAAGACCTTTTGACTCCTAGCCACCTGTATGCCAGCCAGGAACACCATGCCCCTCCTTGAAGCAGTTGAGCAAAATGGGCCCCCGGGGAAGGAAGGAACCTGCTATTCCCTCTGCCCCCCACCCCCTACCCCCTGGACTCCCTGATCTGCCTTTCTACCACAGCCACTGTGCCACACTATAGCAGTTCAGTCTGCCCAAGCCAAGGTTGGGGTCTGATCACTGAGGGCCCCGTCAGCTGCCACCAAGGGTCTACGGGTCAGAGGAGAAGCCCAACAGTGCGGGAGACAGCTGGGGCTGAGGACCACGGAGGGAAAGAAAGCTTTGCTTCTTGGTTTTTAAAGGCAACCTGTCCCCCAAGCCCTGGCTGCCTGGCATCAGCATGCTCCATAAGTCTCTAGGATGCCCCAGCTGTACCTGGATTATTTATAGCTCCAGACTTGGTTTTTCACAGGAAAATCTCACACAAAGGGAAAGGGATCGTAGAAAGGTAGTCTTCTAGTTCCTCACAGCAGATTCCTCACTGTACTCTGCCAGGCTTGCCAGAAGCCGGATGGCTGAGCAGAGGAAGCACAAGCCACTCTCCATTTGGTCCCTTCCTCTGTCTGCCTGTCTGTCTGTCTGCCTGCCTGCCTTTCTATCTATCATGTGTACACACACACACACACACACACACACACACACACACACACGGGTAGGGGCCTCTCCCACCACACATCCTCCCAGACAGGTCTTCCCAGACACATTCGCACACATCCTCACACACAGCCACAGATACAGGTTGTTCTGTTTACTTGCCTCCTCCCTCTCTGCTTCCTCCTGACTGCTGCCCTTCCCAAGACACTCACCCTACAGCCCTACCCTTCCCACCCATCTCTCACACCCACCCTTCTCTTCTGGTTGCTTTTTTGCTTTGTCAATGAAACTACAGGCACATTAATTACCAGGCTGGTCCTCGGCCGGCCTTGTGTGTCAGCCCTTTGCCAGTCACTAGGGGAAATGTCAGCTCACATTCATCTTCCTTTGCCTTCAAGAATCCCATGACCATCCCCTTTCCAGGGAGACTACTTTGTGTCACATGGCAGGGAAAGAAAGACAGGTGTCCCTGGGCTTGACAGGCACAGAGAGTGCAGGCCACAAAAGCCACTGTCAGCTGTGGGCAGATACAGCTAACTGCTCTGCACAGGTCTGTGTGGCCAAGCCCCTCCTACCTCCTGACTCAGGGATATGAGGTAGCATTCCAGCCCTGGATAACATCAGACACTCTTAAGAGGTCCCTTTACTTGTCCTCAGTCCCTGGGTTCACAGAGGCCTTCACAAGAAGGCAGGTCCACCTGACACGGCCTTGGCTTGTGGAGGACTGCCACTCACTTCTAGCTGGACAGTCACAGTCGTCTGTGTATAAGCTTATGACAGAATGTGGAGAAATCAGGTTAGTATTGTGTTATACACTCCCCACCCCCACCCCAAGACAGCGTTTCTCTGTGTAGCCCTGGCTGTCCTGGAACTTGCTCTGTAGACTATGCTGGCCTCACATTCACAGAGATGTACCTGCCTCTGCCTCCCAAGTACTGCGATTAAAGACATGTGCCACCACTTGTCAGTGGTATTGTATGCCATTAACCTTGGCACTCAGAAGAAGTAGGTGGGTATCTACGAGTTTGAAGCCAGCTTGGTCTACATAGCAAGTTCTAGGACAGCCAGGGGTACACAGAGAAACCCTGTCTTGAAAACAATATGGGAGTCCCAGACCTGCTCATGCGTGGCTTACATGATGACTCATGAATTAATACAGGCTTAGGACAATTCAGACACCATGTAGAGATTTGCTGAGATTTCCCTGCAGATGACCACAATGAAGCCTACAGGAACTGAGATCAGATCCCTCTCCTGCCTTGTACACTCACACCTAAGATAGGTTTCTGCCATGGCCCCTTTTGCTTTCTGACACAGGCCTCTGAGCTCCCACTCACTGCATACTGTGGGTAGCAATCAGTCAAGAAACATTCTGCTGTGTACCAGGTCCTGCTCCTGCCCTAAGACTCGGCTCCACCCACATTTTGGGAAAGGAGGGATGTAAAACTAGCTAATAGCATCCACACGAAGATCAGAACTGAGGCAGGGACATTGAAACGTCCTTACTTCTTCCAGTGGCTTCTGCTTTGCTACAGGGACTGGGGAGGTGGTGAAAAGAATTAGGACCGCTCATGTCCTCAGCTGGGTACCCCTGCACAGGCCGAGTGTCAGGCACTGAACCCACTACTGAGCTGAGACCTGCAGCAATGGGTGGAGGAACAGGAGGATGACTGCTGACCAGTGTGGGCAGGTTGACTCTTCTGACTCTGAGATTAACTTTGGCTATTCTGACCTTGCTGTCCACTAAAAAGCATAGGCCATCCCGCCTCATGTATGCAATGTCCTTAAGGTCACCTCCCTTCAGGCTAGCATTTGCTGTTGGTCTATTCACCAAAGTGATAAACTTGAAGTCCCTGAGAACAGGAGATGGAGGAACATTGAACGCCTTGAGCCCCCAAAATGAAGCAATAAGCAGGGAGAGTTAAACAAAAGGCTCAGAGCTGTCATCCCAGTTGCTTGGGAGCACTGAGGCAGGAGGACTGAAGTTCAAGGGCAGCCTGGGCTACAGAGTGAGTATAAGGCCAGCCCGGGCAGTTTAGTAATACCCTGTCTCAAAATAAAAGTAAAATGAGAGCTAGGAATACAGTTCAGTGGTAGAAGGCTTGCTTAGCTTGAACGAGGTTCTGGGTTCCATGCCCACAACTTCAAAAGAAGAAAGATATATGGACAAATCACTTGTGAATGTCTTAGTGATCCCTTTGGTAAAGTGAGTGACTGAGCCCTATCTACCTGCCTGTGATGGTTTGTATATGCTTGGCTCAGGGAGTGGCACTATTAGCAGGTGTGGCCTTGTTGAAGGAAGTGTGTCACTGTGGGCATGGGCTTTAAGATCCTCATCTTAGCTGCCTAGAAACCAGTCTTCTCCTGTTTGCCTTCAGAACAACAAGTTGAACTCTCAGCCTCTTCTGCACCATGCCTGCCTGGATGCTGCCATGCTCCCGCCTTGATGATAATGGACTGAACCTCTGAACCTCTAAGCCAGCCCCAATTAAATGTTGTCCTCATAAGAGTTGCCTTGGTTGTGGTGTCTGTTCACAGCAGTAAAACCCTAACTAAGACACTGCCATATAGGGAAACTCTAACTCAGCCAACAGACCTTTACCTTCCCCGAAGGTGCATACTGATTCAGCTAAGACCAAACCTACGCACATGTCTGTGCTTTCCTGACACTAGGCGACAAAGCAAAGGTCTTGCCCATCCATGGTCCCACTTTGCAGCAGAAATGCTGAACTGGGATTGCCCAGGTTAGGAATGAACATCCATGGCTACATGGGCCAGCCGGAGGGACTCAGCCACCCAGAAAACCTAACCCAAGAGACCCAAAAGACAGCCACAGGAGTGCTTAGAATGTTGGCATAAGGTCAGGGCCTGTGTTTGAACCTGGAGCCAAGCTGCAAGTACAGACAAGGTAGGTCCTGGCTTTTGCTGGGTGCCTCCAACCAGGGAAAGGTATGAGGGTACCCTGTAAGAGGTTGCAGCAGGTGCAGAGGACTGGAGAGGGCTTGTAGGCTCACTAAAGGTGAGATGAATAGGTGGCCTCTCTGCTGACAGGAGCAGGGTGGGGCAGGTGCCCAGGCTATGGATTCCATCTGCCCTCCACCTCAGGGGTTCCCAGCCATCAAGATATCAGATGATTCAGTCAAAGACAGAAATGTGATTTGGGTCACGTTTTCCTCCAGTCATGCCTAAGGAAAAACTGGAGACCTGACCAGTAGGGCAGAAGCCAAATTATCTTATCATCAGATCCAGAATGGCCTCATTTCTGAGTCATGCAGTTCTGTCACCTTAGAGCACCTCCCACCACTCATAAATTTTGTGCAGGGGCAGTTCCTTACCTTCAGCCAGCTAGATAATCTAGTCCTGGGATTCTCCTGTTCCTGCTCAGTGAGCCCCTACTCAGTCATCAAAACCCCAGGCCAAACTGAACAAATTGAAGTTGCATATTTGTAGACCTCTTCTCCTTCTCTAGACGTGAGCATAACAATAGAGATTTGGGCTTGTTTATGACCATATTCCCAAAGCTGAATAAATGATAATTAACCAAATGGTCTGGCAACTCGAGGGCAGTCTATTCAGTGTGACTGTAAACCTGGTTGTATTTCCTCATTTCTCTCCTGTAACCCAGGGGTTGGCTTCTGCTCAGGGGGCTGGGCATTCCTGTTTGCAAGGACAGTTTCGATTTTGATGACCAGTCACAACCAGGTTGGAATTTAGTCCCGGTCATTAGCAAGGACGCCTGCTCTATTAGCTGCAGGTCTCTCAGCCCCTCCCCAGCTACCAGACTTCTCTCAGTCTTCCATGCTGACTGGATCAAAGATCTTGGGGACAGAGGACATTGGGGTCAAGGAATTGGGTACTAGCTAGCTCCTGGCTACTGTAGGCCCTGTGGCTCTGCCCTAGGGAAGGTAGTAGATGCAGTGAACCCTCAGGCAATGGCTGCCCCCAGCTCCCTTCTGCAAGCACAAGGCCAGAGCACAGCAAAGCAAACCCAAACCCAGGAGGCAACGGCAACTGTCCTTACTTCCTTGTGGCACTGAGCCCTCTCAACTCCCCAGCTTCTCTGTCACTAACTCTATTGCTTTTTTCTTCTTCTTTCTTATTTTTATTTATGTACATGTATGGGTGGGTGTCTGTATGTAGGTATGTGCACATAAGTACAGGTGCCTGTAGAGACCAAAAGGTATTAGATCCCCTGTAGCTGGAGTTACAGGCAATAGGAGCCATGGTCTCATGTGGATGCTAGGCGCACTGTCCTCTGCAAGAGCAGTGCCTACTTTTAAACTGCTCAGCCATCTCTCCGACCCCCATATCTATCTATCTATCCAACTTCCTTTCTTTCTTTCTTTTGAAATAGTCCCATGTACTATTTCGAGACTCAGACTGGTCTCGAACTCACTATGGAGCATGGTAACCTTAAATTTATACTCCTCTGGTCTCCATCTCCCAAGTGCTGAGATTACAGATGTGTATCACCAAGCCTGGTGGCGCTAACAATCAGACCTAGGGCCTTGTGCATGCTAGGCAAGCATTCTGTTGGCTGAGCCTCAGTCTCTTAGTGCTAGGATGACAGTCAGGCCCTGGACACTGACTGCATGAAGCTGATAATTTTGTCCTTTAAGAGGATAACAGCAGGGCTAGGTGTGGTAATGTGCATCTTTGATCCCAGCACTCCTGAAGGCAGAGGCAGGCAGATCTCTGAGTTTGAAGCCAGCCTGGTCTACAGAGTGAGTTCTAGGACAGCAGTCAGGCTATAGAGACCCTG
This sequence comes from Rhynchomys soricoides, assembly GCA_019843965.1. Classification (NCBI taxonomy): domain Eukaryota; kingdom Metazoa; phylum Chordata; class Mammalia; order Rodentia; family Muridae; genus Rhynchomys; species Rhynchomys soricoides. Next base: position 14,147,002 of record JADRCH010000018.1, on the reverse strand, counting down.
TCTCAAAAAACACAGTGTGTGTGTGTGTGGAGGGGGGGGGGTGTTTCTCCCAGCTCACAACTATGGAGGGCTTCCCATTCTAGACTATTCCACTTGTAACCTTATTTGATCCCTTCACAAAGTTTCAAAGGATACTGTTTTCCTACTCGATGGAGAAGAAATTCTAGCCACAGTGACTTGCCCAAGGTCATCAGCACAGAAGAAATCTGAACCTGTTCCATTCACCACATTGTCCCCTAAAATCCAACCATACGTCACGATCTTCTCTGGGAGCATTTGCCTAGGGAGGAGGCACACAAGCTAGGTCCTGGTACAGTGGTGATAAAATTAAAATTGTAAATGGTGCAGGAAGGGGGACAGGTACACATAAGCTCCGCAAAGGCAGGGGGTGGGGACTCATAAGCTCGACTCTCAGCCCCACTAAGCCTTCTTCAAGTCAGCCCCCCCATCTGTCCTGACTTCTAGGTGACCCCACACACAGCCTTGTCCTTCCTAAAAAGCTGCCAGCCAGTTCTACCTGAACCTCCTGCCCAAGACTGACAGATAGAAAAGATGAGGGACAGAGGAAGGACATTGGAGAGACTGCTGGACAGAAGAGATGAGAGGTCATCAGAGTGGGGCTGGCAGACCAATCTGGGCTCTAGATGATGCAGCAATTAAGAGCCTAGTTCACAACTCTTTGTAACTCCAGTCCCAAGGGATCTGATACCTCTGGCCTCCATGGGCATCAACCACACACATATGCATAATTAAAATTAGTAAATATACATCTTTAAAATATTCTTTAAAAAAAGAAAACACATGTAGCCCTTATTCCTAGTCTCTAGCTCAATTGTGCCTCAGTTTCTTTCCTGATGACTGTTGAGGATCAAATGACCCCACAGCTGGGCGGCAGCGTCTCCGGCTGTGAGACATTCTCACTGAGGACCTCCCTGAGGCTAGCAGCCCCTGTGAGAGGCAACCTGCATGAGGGGAAATCCTCAGCACACACATTCTTTCCCTTTTCCTCAAGGGTGGTGTTTCCCTCAGACAACAGCCAGCTTTCTGACTTTGGACTGTTAGAGGGACCGCACGGTATGTTACTTTGGGTACTGGGGCCTCTCCACAGAGGCTAGCAAGGAGAGAGAGACCGGAGGGGTGTCCCACCATGGTGGGGATCACTCCAGGGGAGGAGTTGGAAACCACACCAGGAGAAGGACTGAGGGAACAAAGACAAGAAAGATCCCACCCAGTTCCTCCTGACAGCGACCTTCCAGACTGGGTCGCTCTTTCTGAATGGCAACTTGAAAGGTACCTCCCACTGGAATTATCTAGGCTGGCCCCATTTGCCTTTTTCTCCGGAGTTCACTACCACCACGCTGTGGAAGCTTGTTCCTCCTGCCCGCTTGTCCCTCCTGCCCACTTGTCCTAGTCTCAAGTGGGCTCTAAGCCTCCACCCTCCCCGCTCCTTCCTGGACACGTGGTTTTATTTTTAACCTGAGTTTACAGGCAGGATCTGGAAAAGCCAGTTTGTGGCAGCTCCTAGTCTTTCTGCTTCCCTCCCCCACCTGAAGAGTAAGTAGCTGGACCGTGCTTGGAGAGGCAGGGGGGCCTGGCCGGCAGGTGTGGGTAAAGGGCAGCCTGCTTGGCCTTGCCAAACAGAGGACTGAACACTCCTGCCCGGCTCTTCTCTGACACGCACACTCCTGCTGGCCCTGGCTGCTCTAATAAAGTGGGGTGGAATCAGCCGAACCTTCTGGGCTTTTCTGATGTAACCTCCCAAGCAGAGGCTGATTGGCCCAGGGCCTCCATGTATCACAGGAAGTCTCTGGGCAGAGTGGCCCAATGCCCTGGTATTTCAGGCCAGCCTCTGAAACTAGAGACAGAGCAGACAAGGTCAGGCTACCCAAGAGGCAGAGGACACACAGATGTATGGTACTGGCAGAAAAGAATTATCAGAGCATTTTGATTTCCTTTGTTTTTTTTAATTGGGTGTTTATTTTTAATTATGTGTATGTATGTGCTCCTGGGGGAGGGGGGAAGGTGCACATGAGTGCAGGTGGCCTCAGCGGCCAGAGGCGTGGGTTCCTTTGGAGTTACAGGCTGCTGTGAGCCACCTGATATGGGTGCTGGGAACTGAACCAGGGTCCTCTGGAACAGCAGCCAGGTCTCCTGCCCTCTGAACCATCTCTCTCCACACCCCCTGCCCCTTTTTCTTTTTAGTAGGCAAACTCCTAGTGCTTCAAAAATATTGAAGAAGCAGCCTCTTCCATCCTGAGAGGTCAGCGCCTGGTGGGTCAACTCCATGGTATTTACTTTAAGGTTTAGGTGTTTCTGCTTTGAATTTGCCCTGAAAGGAGGTGTATCATGCATGACCTCTGGGCTGTCAGGATGCTGAGAGTCTTAATCCATCTTAGAAAAGTCAAGGCTAAGAATGGAGGTGAGGACAAGAAGTATCAAGGAGCCCGGCAGTGGTGGCGCACGCCTTTAAACCCAGCACTTGGGAAGCAGAGGCAGGTGGATTTCTGAGTTCAAGGCCAGCCTGGTCTACAGAGTGAGTTCCAGGTCAGCCAGGGCTACACAGAGAAACCCTGTCTGGAAAAGCCAAAAAAAAAAAATCCCAATACTCAGGAAGTAGGACAGGAAGATTAGAAGTTCAAAGTTACCAGTTACATAGCAGGTTTAAGGTCAGCCCTATAGGTCGGCTAGAGATCCCGTATAAAGTACATACATACAAACACACATAAAATCTTTTTTAAAAAGAAAATAGGGTCTGGAGAGATGGCTCAGTGGTTAAGAGCATTGACTGCACTTCCAGAGGTTCTGAGTTCAATTCCCAGCACCCACATGGTGACTCACAACCATCTGTAATGGGATCCGATGCTCTCTTCTGCTTTGTCTGAAGACAGCTGCAGTGTACTCACATACATAAAATAAATAAATCTTTAAAAAAGCATGGTAGTGCACACCTTTAATCCTACACTCAGAAGGCAGAGGCAGGCGTATTTCTGGAAGTTTGAGGCCTGCCTGGTCTACAGAGTGAGTTCCAGGACAGCCAGGGCTACACAGAGAAACCCTGTCTGGAAAAAAACAGAGAAAGACAGCTGGGTCAGCCATAGTGGGGCATGTTTATAATTCTAACAGTCTGGAGGCTGAGAGAGGAGGATGTTGAGTCTGAGGCCAGCATGGGCTATATAGAGGCCAGCTTGGTCTACCCAGTGAGACTCTGTCTCCAAAATATAAAATAACCTAAGATTTCCAGGAAGTAAAAGATGGCTGGACCATGGTTTAGTGTCAAGCACTTGTCTACCATAAGAAGTCAGCAAAAGTTCAAACTATTTCTCTGGATGTGGGTCCCCATGTGACCACAGAACTCAGAACCATGAAGCTAGTTCTTCCTGGAACTCACAGTGTTCCCAAACTGCTCCTTGCTTGGGAAACCATGTAGTCTAGACCTAGTCAAGCGAGTTTGCCTTCCAGGGCCAGAGAACATGACTTAGGGAGGAAATGTTCTCCTGGGTACAGGGCCTCATGTTCCTTCCCTTTCCTCTTCCAGGTCACATATGGAACCTAGGAGTCCCTGACAGCCAGCGGTAACAGTATTGGATGAGACAGGGTGGATGGTACTGTGATCCAGCAAGTGAGAAAAGGCCTTCCTCACCCTTTCTTCCTTACCCTGCTCTACCATCTGATTATTGATTTTCTCTGAACTTACCTGTTTGTTTGTTTGTTTGTTTGTTTGTTTGTTTTGAGACAGAGTCTTACTATGTAGCCCCGGCTGGAACTCACTGTGTAGATCAGGCTGCCTTCTGAGTTCTGAGACTAAAGGCATGTACCACTATACACCATCCATGTATTAACTTCCTTCCTTCCTCCCTTTCTTCTTTCCTTCCTTTTTTTTTTCTTTCTTTCTTTTTTCTTTTGTTTTAGGACAGGGTGGCCTCAAACTTAGAAAAAAATCCACCTGCCTCTGCCGCCAGAGTCCTGGGATTAAAAGTGTGCACCATCACTCCAGCTTCCTTTGGTTAATTTTTATTTTCTGTGCATGAGTATTTTTCCTGCATGTAAGTATGTGTACCACATGCACGCAGTGCCTGAAGAGGCCAGAAGAGGGTGTTAGAACCCCTGGACCATTGTGAACCACCATAATTGGCGCTTGGAACCCAAACCCTGTCCTCTTGCTAGAGCAGCTAGTGATCTAAACCATGAGTCATCTCTCCAGCCTTCCCCCATTCCTGACCTCCCATCCCCACCCCTACACACACACACACACACACACACACACAACCAACAAACTAAAAGTCATGGCTAATCATCATTGCCAGCCACAGGTCCTAGACTGGCAATGAGCATCAACTTTACTTTATTCTCCCACACTCCTGAAGACACTGAGGGCTGGAAGAGATCTATACCTGCTCAGAGCTGATAGCAGAGCCAGAATTTGAACTCAAACACCTACCAACAGGTATTTGTTGGAAGCAAGATGGGCCCCTTGATGAGTGTTGGGAGGGACGAGAGGGAGGGAGGGAGGGGATTAGAGCAGAAGCTACTGTCTGCTCAGAGGGTCCCCAGATCTGTTCCAGGCCATCAACCAGAGCATGGAAGGAGCTGGGAAGAAAGAGGCCTCAGCAGCAGGTGGGACAGGAGTTGATGGGATTTCGAAGCCACAGGTCCTGACTAAGCTGGTTTCCAGTGACATGAGCTTGACCTGAACAATATAGAACAATGAAGGAAATGGTGGAGATTGCCTGCACAGCCCTCTTACCCCAGATTGCTAGAGGCTGTAGGTGGACAGAAACATGCTCATCCCTACTTCTGCCAGCACAGGATGGGTGGAATCTGAGGACAGGCAGCAGTCACAAGACTAGGGGCTGGTCCCTAAGGCCTACCAGGAGTGGTTGGTACTGGCTTCCTGCCCTAGGGCGTCTTTGTCTCTCCCAGGCCTCTTTCCCAGACACTGTCTGGAGGCCCAGCTGGGCTGGAGAGGCTTGGAACCAAAGAAGCTGTTTCCTAGCAGGGGGCCTGGTGAAGAGGAGGACAACCACCCCCTGCTGCTCCTTCTTTGACTCCCTGTGGACCCCTTCCTCTTCTACCTTGGAGATGCTCCCAGCCACCGCCCTTTGTCACCCTGCAACTGTATTTCCAGAACCCCACCCCAACCCCAACTGGAGTGAGCTTGTTGGCCACTCCCTGAGAAGTGATCTTCTGCCATCAGCTCTGATCCAAGACCAGTAGTGCTCCAAGCTTAGACTCCAGGAAGACAAGAGGTTAGGGGTAGGGGAGCTTGTGGGAGGTAGTCACATGACAGTCTGGGCTGAGACCCAGGGGCATTGAGTTAATTCCTTCAGGTCCACATGGCCAGCATTCCACAGCCGCCTCTCCCAGGGCGCTGGCCATCAGCACTTCAGGCACCACCAGCCACCCAAACCTGTTCTTAGCTGTGGCCAGGCATCCTGGGGCTGCTAGAGCTACAGGTGGTCCAGAGCCTGGGCCCTGGCATGAGATTTCAAGTGCTCTGATTCTCCTCACACCAAAATACCTTGCTCCCTGGAAGACTGGTGAGCTAGGCTGGGGTGCAGAACTAGGAGAGGGTGTCAGAAAGGAGTGAGGGTAGGGCCTTGGGAAGTAGGGAGAGGCAATGACAGGATCTACTAAGGATGTTTTTCTGAGAATACTAGCCACTTCCAACCTCAAAGAGGAGTACTGATAATGGAGAAATTACATATGACAGTGTTATTCCACCTTGGGTTTGAAGGTTATATTGGATTCTTTCATACCCTGTGTCTTAGTCAGGGTTTCTATTCCTGCACAAACATCATGACCAAGAAGCAAGTTGGGGAGGAAAGGGTTTATTCAGCTTACACTTTCATACTGCTGTTCATCACGAAAGGAAGTCAAGATTGGAACTCAAGCGGGTCAAGGAGCAGGAGCTGATGCAGAGGCCATGGAGGAATGCTGCTTACTGGCTTGCTTGCTTCTCCTGGCTTACTCAGCCTGCTTTCTTTCTTTCTTTCTTTCTTTCTCTTTTTTGGTTCTCGAGACAGGGTTTCTCTGTATAGCACTGGCTGTCCTGGAACTCACTCTGTAGACCAAGCTGGCCTCGAACTCAGAAATCCACCTGCTTCTGCCTCCCAAGTGCTGGGATTAAAGGCATGTGCCACCATTGCCCAGCTCAGCCTGCTTTCTTATAGAACCCAAGACTACTAGCCCACAGATGGTACCACCCACAAGTGGCCCTCCTCCTTTGATCACTAACTGAGAAAATGCCTTTTCGCTGGATCTCATGGAGGCATTTTCTCAACTGAAACTCCTTTTTCTGTGATAACTTCAGCTTGTGTCAAGTTGACACACAAAACTAGCCAGTACACCCTGTTTTTCTTTTGTTGGTGTTATTCTTGACACATGCTGTCACATAACCCAGACTAGCTTTGGACTTTCTATGGAGCTGAAGCAGACCCTGAATTCCTGCCTCCCAAGTGCTTAGAATTCAAGCATACACTACCACTCCTGTCTTGCCCTGTTGTATAATGTATTTATTATTCATTCATGCATTTGTTTACATATTTATCTACATATTTAATTATTGGTGCTGAGGGTAAAATCCAAGGCTTCATGCTTGCTAGCCAAGCTCTCTACTCCTAACCTATAACCACGCCCTGTCCTCTTTCTTTCTTCTTCTCTCTCTCTCTCTTTTTTTTTTTTTTGGTTTTTCGAGACAAGGTTTCTCTGTGCAGCCCTGGCTGTCCTGAAACTCTGTAGACCAGGCTGGCCTCGAACTCAGAAATTCACCTGCCTCTGCCTCCCAAGTGCCGGCATTAAAGGCGTGTGCCACCACTTCCTCTTCCCTTTCAGCTAAGTTCCTCAGGTGGTCCCCTGGGGTACAGTTCTGCCAGCTGCTGGGTAGTGTGTGTGTGTGTGTGTGTGTGTGTGTGTGTGCATGCAAGTGCACATGCATGCGTGTTTGGAAGTGGGGGTGTAGTGGTTGGTGAGAAAGGCTCTGGAACATTGCAGGGGATACCTGGCCTACTCCATGCCCTGTCCCTGGCCATCCCTTCCAAAGAACACTCAAGCAACCATATAGAGGCTAGCTTAAGGAGCTGGACCATACAATATGCAGGTATCTTGTAAGTGCACTGGATGTGAGCCAAAGACAGACATATGCATACATAAATGTACATATACACACATATGCATATACGTGCACCCATACATATATTCAGGCCCTCTTACCCTTTGTCCAGAACTTTATAAGGAATATAAGCTAACCCTTGCTGTGGGGATGGAGACTCTCCAGATTCATGTAGAGAGTCTCTGTGACCCAAGTCCAGGTCTTTATCCTGTACTGTTCTCCTTGTCTCTTGTGTGTGCTAAGCCCCAGGAGAGCTGTAGTATAAATCTCAGCTCCTTTCAGCACCTAGTACTTATGAAAGCCCTCACACAGGACTGCACTGCGATGCCTTCCATGGGGGCTGAAGATGTGGAGCAAAAGGAGACGGGCTACTTTGTTCTGAGTAGCTTCTCATGCTCTGTAATTCTCTCTCTCTCTCTCTCTCTCTCTGCCTCTCTGTCTTTTGACACAGGGTCTCTATGTAATCCTTGCTGACCTGGAACTCACTCTGTAGGTGGACTTCAAACTCACAGAGATCTGCCTGCTTCTGCCTCCCGAGTGCTGGGAATAATATTTTCTTCTCTTAATATAAATAAGTGTGGTGCATTTTTTTGTTTGCTTGTTTGTTTGTTTAAGGTATCTCTAGGTTAGAACTCCAGTAGAACAGCCTCCCACGAGATTCACTGAGTGCAGGGATTAAAGGCATATAATAAGATTTAGTTGAGTGTATTGTCTGTGTGTTCGTATGTGCACTGAGTGCATGCCTGAGAGCGTCAGAAGAAAGCATCAGATTCCCTAGACTTTGAGATAGGGATGAGTTTAAATCCCTGTGCAGGTGCTAGGAGCAGAACTCCGGTCTTCTGGAAGAACAATAGGTGTTCTTAACCACTGAGCCACCCTATAATTCCTTCCTAAAATTACAACACTTAGCTGGGAGCTGGTGGCGCACGCCTTTAATCCCAGCACTAAGGAGGCAGAGGCAGGTGGATTTCTGAGTTCGAGGTCAGCCTGGCCTATGAGTTCCAGGATGGCCAGGGCTACACAGAGAAACCCCATATAGAAAAACCACCCTACCACCACCACCACCAACAACCACCACCACAAACAAAACAACAACCCCCCCCCCCTTGGGATCACAGGCTTGGTCCATGTGCCCAGGATTGGATTTCTTCTTTTTCCTTTTCTTAAAAAGCAAGCAAGCAAACAAACAAACAACACTAAAAAAACTTTCCACTTTAATTTTATTTACTTCTTTTGAGGCTAAGTTTTAGGTAGCCCAAGATGGTTTTGAATTCCAGGGTTACTCAAAGTGACATTAAACTTCTAATCTTGCTCTGCCTCCTAAATGCTTAGATTACAGGCTCTTACCACCATATGCGGCTTTATTCAGAAACCCAGGGCTCCTTCATGCTAGAAAGCACTTTACTAGAAGAACTATATACCCCACCCCCCTCCAGGGCCATGTAGCAAAGGGTGACCTTGAACCCCTGATCTTCCTGCCTCTACTTCCCAAATTTTGGGATTACATGCGTTTGCTACCATGTCCAGTCTCAAGTGGCCTTTCTAGGCAAGGGGGTGATATATTAAATATGGAAAGGGATTCATTGCCACAAAAATCAAGGCCTGAAGTGGGGAGAGACCAAACAGAGCCATGAGATCAGCTGGGGGGGTGGGGTATGTCTCTAAGACTCACAGCTAACAGCTCTCGTAAAAAGGTGAGCTTTCTCAGGACCATCGGAACATGGACTGTCCTGCTCATGGATGCTTTTCTGAGGCCCACTAAAGAGAGAGAATGACCAAACAAGGCCCAAGAATAAATGAGCCAATTTCCCACCAACACAATTGAAAATGTCAGGGATCGAGATGGTCAGTGGAGTTGATGATCCTCACAGGAGGAACAGCCATTAAGAGTCGAGACTTATCATCTGCTCCCTGCCCACCTCTCTGTTTTATCAGACCTCACAGTAGGAGGTAATGGAGGGAGAGTCCAGGAAAACAGCATTGTTCCAGGATCCCAGTTGAACCTTGCTGGGACAGTACATCACCTCCAGCCTTCCTGAAGTCGACTCTGAGGTTCACACTGAAACCCGGGAAAAAGACAGTGGGAATGGCTGTGACTCATGCTCAGAGCTTCCAGGATCCAGAAGGTCAAAAGCACTAGGTGCAAAACAAGGGGTTTAAGAAAGAGTGCAGAATCTAAGGCCAACCTGGGCTTGAACTTGGGGTAATTCAATCTTTCTGTGTTCAGTTGATCCTAGTATAAAAAGGGATGACCCATCTTTCTCTCAGGCTGGCCTGAAGGTCGGCAACTCAGTGTGCTCCTCTCCACCTGGCACCTGGTTCATTACAGTCTCTTTCAGTTCCCTCTTTACAGTGGGAGAATCAGCCAGGCAAAAAGAATGATAGGGAGAGATCGGAGATCCCCCAAGCTTGAGAGAGTGAGAAAGAATCTGCAGTGTTGAGTCCGCAGTCTTTCTCCCTCCCCCTCTTTCTTCCTTGCTCACCCAGATGGATGTCCCTAGTTGGTTTTGCAGTCCATTGTCTGTCTTTAAACCTCCAGACGTTTCCAATTAGCAAATGGGGAGGAGGTGTGGCAGAACAGAGATGAAAGGTTAGGAAAGGGCTTTTACAATTCAAGCCTGCCTGACATTTATAGTCAGAAACCCAGAATCGTTGCTAAGGTATGACCGAAACCCACTAGACAGATGCTGGTTGCCATCTTCCAAGAGTTAATAAAGACAGTGTACCCCACTCCCTGGGGACTTTGTCCACCCACTGTCCTTCCTTTTGGTAGACAGCTATAGTTAAATCAAAGCTCTTTAGAGGTTTTGTTTGTTTGATTGGTTAGTTGGTTTAAATTTTAGTGTCTACCAAGGCTGTTTCCAAATGGGAATCTAGTTCAGTCTCTGCCACTGTGTGTCCACAGGTAAGTTGTATCTCTTCTCCCTACCTTGAGTTTAAAAGCTGGATCATGCACCGGCCTGAGTTCTAAACACAAGTTTCATGGATGGGCTGTAGATGTTTCTAAACCCCTTTATAAATAGTCAGGCTGGGCATGATGGTGCGCTTCTTTAGTCCCAGGAGATGGGTCAGTCCCTCTGAGTTCAAGGCCAGTCTGGTCTACAGCAAATTCCAAGCCAGCTGGGGTTACTACATAGTGAAACCCTGCCTGGAAAAAAAAAAAAAGGTTGGAGCCGGGCAGTGGTGGTGCTGCCTTTAATCCCAGCACTTGGGAGACAGAGGCAGGTGGATCTCTGTGAGTTTGAGGCTAGCCTCGTCTACAAAGTGAGCTCTAGGACAGCCAGGGCTACACAGAAAAACCCTGTCTTGAAAAAAAAAAAGCTTAGGTCATCCTAGACAATTTAGTGAGTTCCCTGCCTCAAAATAAAGAGTAAAAAGGGGCTAAGGATGTGGGTCTGTGGTAGAGTACAGGGTTCCATTGGTGGAGCCCTAGGCTTCTATCACTAGGATTGCCAAATAAACAAGGTTTTTCACGAGGCCTTAGGGTCATCCCCATGTCCAACTTCATGTTCCTGATGAGGTTTGGGAAGAAACAAAAGTGACTTTCAGAAAGCTGGGCCTGGGGGCTCATCCCTATAGCCTAGCACCCTAAGACCTAGTCAGGAGGAGGATCGAAAGTTTGAAGCCAGCATTGGCTACCTGAGATGGTCCAAAGTATTCAAATACTGAATCTCATTTTATCACCAGTCTCGGATACATGGGAGAATGTACTTGGAATATCTGGAATTTTACTATTAAGGGTTTGAAATTATGAGCTCTCCCGAAGATAGGCCGTTCATGGCATTGCCTTCAGAATCAAGAATCGTTTTATCTACCCATCAGCTTATTCTTCCAAAAGCTGTTACATTTTCATGGATCCACCCCAGTTTCACTTAAGGAATCATTAAGATTGTATTAGACCCACAATAATACAATACAGACTGTAAAACGGTGGCCACTGTCTATGGTTCTGAGACCAAAGTGAGATGAATGGGCAGCTTGGGTACTCCCAAGTAACACGGGGATAAAAGGAGCTTACAGTCAGTCAGCTAGACCCTTGGCTGTGAGTCTCTGAAATATACAAGAATCCTTGGGGCCAGAGAAGGAAAATGCTTCCTAGGTGTCTAGTGTGGACTCTTTCAGGGAAGGGAGAACCAAATAGAGACCGGTTAAGGCAACCACACTGGGTGCTGTGTACAGTTCCAGCAAAGAGAAGGGTCTTATCACTCCTTGTGCCCCGCCCCAAGAGAGCTATCATTTAACAATCCGCCCATGGCTATTGTAAACTTAAATTAACTGCACCAGCTACGTATGATTCACTTGCAGCCAGAGTTCTGCCCTGACCTCAGGAGTGCTTCCTCCAGTTTACTGCTCTCAGCTGAGTCTTGTCAAGTCAGACTTCCTTAAGTGAAACCAACCCAGGCTCCTTTTCTAGATGCTCTATTACTACAGCTGCTGCTTCTCCTAATAATAGCACCCAGCAACAACAGGGGAAGAAAACAACACTGTTCTCAGCTCTTAACGACAGGCCGCTTGCCCATATGTACTAGTAATCAAGGGCTTTGTATCCTAAAAGTTCTTGAGCATAATACCAAAACAATAAGAGAGAGTGGCAGGCAAATGGGAGCCTGAGTGTGCACAGGTAGGTAACAGGACAGACACTACTCACAGCGTTCGTACCAGGGCAGGCAATCCTCACATCCTAGCTGACTAGGGGAGGCCCTTCCCCCTCAGACGCACCCATTTGGTGTGGGGGTTGGGAGCACCTTGAAGAATCTTCCAGGCGAAACCTGCTCAGGTTTTTATTAACGAAGCTGTAAGAAAAGCCAGCCCAGACCTTTAAGTGATTGGTCGCTGGTCCAAGATGCATTTTAGAATTAACTCTTCCTACAGTCTACGATGCATTACCGCCACCAAGTTAATTACCCCTGAGGATGAAAATAGGTTTCATGACTCATAAGCACCAATATAACACTTGGCAACAGATGAAAACGCAAGGACACGTTTGCTGAGAGCTGACAGGAATGAACATCTATTTATTTATATGTAGCGAGATTCTTAGAGGTGAGCCAGGCACCTCCCATGTTTCATGCTGCAGAACCATCAAGAGCACCATGGATCCCTATTTCCAAACATTCATACCCACAGGCACACCGGGGTTCTGGGTTCCACTTCAATATGGTGGCAAAGCAGGGACAGAAACCCAAAGGGTATTATTAACTGCAAATCCCAACTGAAACCTCTATACTGCTGGTGTTCAGGACCACCTCACGACTTGATTTCCTCCTGCCACCCATCCCCACCTTCCTGCACTCCAGCTCCCCCTTGGGATATCATTTCCTCCAATCCTGATGGGGTCAGTTCTCTCAGCCAGGAATGGGGAGTGGCTAGGAATTAATTTCAGATCAGATCACCCCTGTTGTTTTGCTTCCTTTCCGTTTTCTAGCCCTCTGTTGCCTCTAGGAAAGGGCAAGGTTCAAACCAGGACTGCTTGCCTCGCTCTAGAGCTAGATGAAAGGCCTGTCTGGTGTCTACTGGGAGTTCCGAGCTCCAGAGGGTGCCTTTTCTACTTCCCCACCGCCAGAGCCTCACAAATGCCTGCAACAAAGTTAATAGTTGTGTTTGCCAGTAAAATGGATTCCATTTGGTGCCTAAGCAACCTTTGCTTTTCTTTCCCTTTCACCCCCATTCCCCAAGTATGCTCGGATGAGCTGTGTCCTGACTTAAGAAACACTCATTAAGGGGTGGGATATAATGAATGAGGTGAAACCGCTTTGCAATCAACATGCATTTGCCTCCCAGATGCTCACACCCTTCCCTGCCCCCATTCCTACCTAGGCTTTCTTTTTTTTTTTTTAAATTTAGAAGAAAGGGTTTTAGTCTATAGTTCCAGAGGGATCGTCCATTACGGCAGCTTAGAAATAGAAATAGCTAAGGGACACATCCATGGCAGGAGATGCAGGAAGCTGTTGGTCACATTCTCATCTACACAGGAAGCAAAGCCCAGCCAGACACCTTTTGTTTCAAGTATGCAATGACAGAAAATTTTGCCCTGCCTGTAGAGGCAAAATAAACTCCCTTCTGTTCCCACTTGTTAAAGTCACAGCTGCATTGGGTACCAGGATGTACTCAACGCCCCAGGGAAAGACACCAAAGAGCATTCCTGACAATGCTCTTTGCAGCTGGGTCCCGTATGGGGGGTGGGTAAAGATGCTTAAGGGTAAACAGAAATCGCTTAGTCAGCAACTGTAGATTACAGGGGAGGTAAATGTAAACAGTCTGGTACCCAGAGGGTGGGGGTGGGGCAGCCTGCTCTGAGAGCCTTCCAAGGAACCAGGTAGGAGGTAAACAGTTGTCCCCTTAATTGGAGTAGCAGAGCCTCAACCCTAGAAAGACAAATTTGCTGACTCAGGGCGGAATTAATATCAATTGAATTTATTACAAGTTACTAAGCTCCAAGGCACATTACAGTGTTCTGTTAACTACAGAAATGTATAAAGGACAAACAGAGCAAGTTCTCCATGTCTAGCATTTCGCTCTACTGTTCAAAAGCATCCGTGCATCAATAAAGCCAAAACAAAACGACACGTGAAGATCCAACACATTCAGGTCAGTAGAAACAAACCAAAACATTTTCCCCCTTCACAAACTTGCAACAAAAAAACGCCCATCCCCTCCCTACACCCCCCTTATCATTTTGCAAAAACAGGAAAACAAAACGGAACAAAATTAAGTGAAGACTTCAACACTTGGGGCTGTTTAGAAAGAAGCTTTTTACCATTTTATAGCATCAATGGTTTTTTTTGTTTTGTTTTTTTTTATTTTTTTATTTTTTATTTTTGGCAGCAACACTGGCCTTGGCAAAACAAAAACAACAATCTTTTTCTTTTGTGTGTTTTTCCTTTCAGAGTGCATAACATTTACAAAAATACACACCAGCAGCAGCAGTCGTTGCTAAGGGCTATTAATTCTGTACCTAGGCAAACACTGCCACCAAATAAATGCTAACGAATATGATTCGAAAGACCCAACCAATATTATACTGCTTAACACAAACCAGCTTATCCTTCAAATGAAGAAGTTACATACCTGTTTCAAAAGATAGAAACATACGACGAAAATAATGTCTATACATAAGACTAACTTTTTGCAGATATATTCACAATTCTACATCTTGGTGGAGAGGGAAGGTGGAGGCAGGTGGGGGAAGGGCCCTCTAGATTGAAGGAGGTGGTCTAGGGCAAAGGAGGTCGCTGCCCTGCGGTTCAAGGGTCTCTCTCTTTTTTCACTTTAACATCCCCAGCTAAGATAGTTGCAATTTCGCCCTGCATGAAGGCCCAAGGTACATTAGACCCGACTAAGGGGCATTTCTCTCCGCTGGGGCAATACACCTCACCTGTGGCCCCCTGGGCTTTGATACTCTCTCTAGAACAAGGGAAACAAAATTTGTGGCTAGGGACGGACGGACACTGAACGAAATGCGTGTCCTCCAAACGTTCGTGGCAAATGGTACAGCAGAGGGGTCCGCTGTTGGCCATTGGGGAATCCGGAATGTTTTGGGGGTGCACTTGGTCCATGCCCGGGTGGGCACTAGGCGGCGGGGGCGCCACCTGTAAATTCAGGTCCCCATTGCGTGATGCCAGGCGACGCTGCCCCGGCACGGAGGCGGGCGACACCGGGCTGCTGCTGTTGCGCCTAGCAGATGCAGTGGTCGAGTGCACTGAACTGCCGTCCTTGGGCGAATGCGCTGTGCCCAAAGTGTCTGCTACTGACATGAGCGCGGCCATGGGGGACGGACCGTTCTGGGGGGCTGACTCCGGCGGGGTGGTCCGATTGGAATGAGGTCCCAGGGGTGGAGGGGGCGGAGGCGGTCCCGCTGCTGCGTGTCCCGGCGCCGCAAAGCCCCCCGCGGACATAGTAAGCTTCAGCGCCTCGCTCTGGTTTGCCATCCACTGCTGCCTCTGCTGTTCCTCACCGAGCTTCAGGGCGCTTTCTGCTGAGTCTGGAGGCTCCGGGGATGCCTTCCTTTTGCGCAGGCTGGACGCTGCACCCCGGCCTGTGGGCGCCGCGGGCGGCAAGGCTCCAGTTCCTGGAGGTGCGCTGGGGGCGCGGCTGAGACTCACCAGCGCCGTGGGTAGCATGGGACAACTGGCATCTAGGTAGGGCTGGGGCAGCATGTCCGCGCCGGGCACGCCCTCCTTGAAGAAGCGCACAGCCTCGGGCAGTAGGTCCCCAAGTAGGCGCCAGTCGCCAGAGCCATGCTTCTTCTCGTACTCCAAGTACTTAAAGCCAGAGGACAGACCCCGGCCAAAGTCCTTCATGCAATCCTGGTACATCTGTTTGGCCACCCCAGACGCGCTGGAGTACACATTGCCGGAGCCCGTGGGATACTCAATGAACAGCTTCAGCTCATAGTCCATGCCCGGCTTAGAGACCGCGTCGAAGGCAAAGACGCGACCCAACAGCGAGTGGTCCTTCTTAAAGCGCACCTCGTAGGGCGTGCAGCCAGCCAGCGTGAGCAGCGTGTCTCGGACCATCTTGGGCTTGTTGGCCCACTCCTCCGCGCGATTGCGCAGGCTTTCGCTCAGCTCGGCCAAGGCCTCGGCGTTGCGCTGCTTCTCCTTTAGCTCACGCTCCTGGTCTGTGCTCGACACCGATCCGGGCCTCTTGCCAGCAGCACTCACGCCCACCTCTGCCACCGTCGACGAGGTCGATGACGGAGCGGAGGATACAGTGGCCGACACACCCGGGGGACCCCCGAGACAGGCGGGCCCCCCGGGAGCACCCGGAGGTGCTGGAGTCGGGGGCCCTCGGCTTCCCCCCAACCCATGGGGCGGAGGCAGCACCGCGGCGCTGGCCGGGCCGTTAAGCAGCGTCTGCGGCAATAGGTTGGGGGGCACGGTGAGCTGGGGTCCCCCGCCACCACCCGGGTTGGGCAGCCCAGTCACCAGCCCACTATGTGTCCCACGCCGAGAAGCCACTGATGTTGCCGCTGAGGATGAGTTAGGGCTCTGGCGGTTCAGCTCCGGGGGGCCCTCCTCTGGTGCCGGCTTGGGGAAGCCGTTAGGACCTCCCAGGCCGTTGGGCAGCCGGGCGGCGTGGCTGCTGCTCCCCAGACTCACCGGGGGAGGCGGATACTCGAAACGGCTGCGTTGTTCTACCGCAGCGGCGGCGGCGGCAGCCGCAGCGGCCGCAGCGCTCAGGCCATAGCGCTCCAGACCGGACGGGGCGGCCAACACTGCAGGCTTGGTGGAACCATCGACGTGGTTGAGCTGCTGCTGCTGCTGCTGTTGTTGTTGCTGTTGCTGCTGCTGTTGCTGAGCGGCGGCAGCTGCTGCTGCCGCTTCCTTGGCGGACAAGGCTACTGTCTTGACCCCAACTGGCGGCGGTGGCCCGGGGGAGCGGCCGTCTTGGAAGCAACCGTGAGCCCTCTTCAGCTGGCGTGCTGTCTCGATCACGAATTCTATGCGGTCGGCGCCTTCGTAATTGACGCAACCACGGCATACGGGTTCGGAGAAGTCCCAGATCATGGCCCAGGGCATGCGAGGCAGGTCACACAGGTAGCAAGACTGTCTTCGGGACGAGGACACCTGCGCCGCCGACATGATGCCAGCCTCGGGGAAGGTAGGCCCCCGTCCGGGCTGTCTCCGCGGCGCCTTCTCCAACGGGAGGACTAGCTTGGCTGGGGAAAGGGTCCGGCTGCGGGGGAGGGGGGCGAGAAAGTTCTGCCCCAGGGGCTGGAGGGAGCGCGAGTCTCCACTGCCGGCGCAGTAGTGACTCTCGGCGGGGGTTCCACCGCCCAGGCGGCCGACGGGTTCCTCACACTCCTCGCCCCCACCTCCTACTGCGGCTGTCTGGTCTGGAGAAGAGCACCGGGAGCCTTCTTCCTGGTGCGGCGGATCAGGGCTGTGAGCTCCGGGCCTGGGGGGAGGGGGCTAGGGTGTCCGGGGCCGGCCTCCAGTGGCCTCTTGGCCCCCTCCCCGGAGTGATTGAGCGTGGAAGCGCGAAGGGGGTCCCCCTACGCTCAGAGTCCTCTCTACGCCAGGCGCCCCGGGGAGAGGGTTAGAAGGTTGTGCCACCCGGTACCCAGGTCCAATCTTGCTGAAGCCGCTGATTCCCCGGGAGGGCCGAGGAGAGGAGGAGGTGGCTGCCGAGAGAGGAGCGTTTCCCCTCCGCAGCGACGACCGTTGCGCTGGCGGCGCCTGGGTTTGCACGCCGGAGGGAGCCGCCGCGGCCACCGTTTCCAGGACACACGAGAGCACAGGAGAGGAGCGCACGCACGCAGGCTCCCACCGCCCCCTGGCCTGACCAGATCTCCGGCCACCAGAGGCTGGCGGCGCTCACGTTGGCTGCAGGGCGCTCGCTCGGCGCCTCCACCCGGGTCGCATCCCTTCCCGCTCGCGCTCGCCTGGAATGTGGGGTTGTGATTGTTACTCTACGTTCCGGAGGCGCGTCTCAGCGCTCCTGCTCCGGCTGCGGCTCGCGCTGTCCCCGGCTTGGCCGCGCGGGATGCCGCCCGGGCGGAGCGCTGACGTCACCGCCATGCTCTGCACCAGTCCCCCACCCCCCCTTTACACTTCCTCTGTCTGTGGAGCCCACTTGTTGCTCGCGAAAGGCGCATGCGCGGCAGCATGCCCAGATTCCTCCCAGTCGGCCCCTCCTCCGCGCCTCCACCCTCCCCTCCCCTCCCCTTCCCTCCCCTCCCCCTCTCGGCCGTGTGTGTACCACAGCTGAGGCCCGGGGAGCTAAAGCTGCAAGTCCAGGGTTGGGGGGGGGGGGGAGGAGCGTGATGAAACTGGCGATGACCTTTCCTTTTCCTGCCTGGCTTTTCCAAGTAACAAAACATTTAAGAGCCACGAGTGTTGTTTCCGATTCCCGTTCCCCACCTCACCAAAACACGGGCAGTAAAATTAAATGCCCTGTTTGAGTTTCACTTTGAATTTCATATAAAGGTATTACCTATTTAATCTGCGATGAGAGCTTCCTCCCCCGTTAATGTTACATTCCTTACTACCATTGGTGCCCAAACACCTGCAGAATTAGCATTTCTCCAATCTTCCAGAAATTACCTTTTTAGATTTGCTTTTGCGACCCAGCGTAAGAATGGAATCGGAGTTGCAAGAACAGCGCTAAATGAGCCACGCCTCTCCCTGGCCGAACTCTATATAATATTTTGGCTGAATGTCTAAAGAAGCTCTGAGCACTCCGAGGCCTTCTGTATACAGCTGCAATGGAGGGCAGGGAAGAGGGAGTGTGGAATTGGTCGAACAGGTGAGTGGTTTTCTGGGTTTTATAAAGGGGGAGGGGCATTTGATAATACTGAATGCGAGATCTGGGGACATAGCTCATCGAGGGAGCGTTTGTTCAGGATGACCCAGGCTCAAAGCTCTATCCTTAGAACCATAAATAAATAAAACACAGTTTTCAAAGTTCCTTGTGTGTTGTGATTTCATTCCACACTGCCCCAGTGCACTCTGGGAGGTCACAATTTCTTCTCCCTTCTAAGATCACCTCCCATCATTATTGCTTCCTGTAAAAACTGATAGGGTTGGTCTTAGCTCTGGCTGGAGCATTTCTCTCTTTTTTTTATTGAGTTTGCTTTTTTCTTATGTAAATTAAGATAATCAGTGTGGAAGGCTGATGGAGGGAGGGGATTTGATAAGGCTTGGTTCCGCCTACAGGGTTGGAATTTCTTCACTCTTACTACAGGCTCTGTAACCTTGAGCTCTACTTACAAATTTTCCTTCTGCAAAATGGAATTACCTTTCTAAGCTTGATGGGTTGTTGGAGACTTCAGTTTGTGCCTTGTGTTTGTGACAGGTAAAAGGAGAGGGACTGGGAAAGTAGTCCCTTTGCTTCTGCTTATTATTTTCATTATAATGTAGTTACATTGTATAAATCGGTGTTTACATTACTAAACCCGTAGTATCTTCAAAAAGTAGATTCCATTGCATTTTACAGACTAGGAAAATAGACTGAAATTACTGCAGCTGCTGGCCTGGGGTCTAAATCTAGTAAGTTTGGTTTGAGAGGTGGTGGTGTACCTAAGCTAAGGCTCCCAGAGATGGTGTAGGGGACTAAGATTTTTTCCATCAGTGTCCCATTTTTCTTGTTACATACAACCTTGTATATAAAGTGCTATGCAAATGCACCTTCCTAATGAGCCCCTAGGATCCCCTTCCAGACTGTACTACTGAATTCTTCCACCTTGAGAAGCTGGGTCCTACTGAATTCTTCCACATAGAGAAGCTGGGACAGTGTCGCTGTGCAGATTGAAGCATAAATGAACTATATACTATGAAGACCATATTATTACACTCACAGGAAACTGCCACAGTCCAACACTAGTGTTGATGATATTGATACTGTCACTGGCTAACCTGTGAAAGTATTAAAGTACATAAGGCATTATGATCATTATTTATGATGGCTGTTAGTCGGTTGAGGCAACAAGAACTACTTTTCTTTTGACACTTGATCTCCAGAAGCCATTCAGGCATTTTCCCAGCATCAAGACCTTTCTGGGTTCTAAGTGCAAAGGAAAGTAGAGCTTGCAGGGGGAAGGAGAAGAGCCCTTAGGGAGCCACTCTTTCAGCTCAGAGCAACTCAGTTTCAGTTTTTGCAAAAGCAGTGAGCTCACTGTGTGCTCCCGGGCAATAATAAACTTTGCCTGGCTGGCTTGGAGCAGAGTCCCATGTGTACAGCTCTCAGTGAGTGTCTCCACACCCTTAGACTTCACACTTCCTCAAGCCACAGCTACTCCTAAGTGAGTCAAAACAATCAGTCCCTACCAGCCTGGGACTCCTGAACTTTGGCTTGGCTGGATGACCCATTTCTTTACATTATTTATCTTTCTCTTTATTAAACCAAAAATACTTTAGAAATAACATCTTAGACATAACCCCTCTAGCCAAACAGCTAGAGAAAGCAAGTTGAGTTCCATGTCACAATGTTACATTTGGTGCACATAAACATATGCCCCCATCTCCTTGTCTCCTTTTACCAAAGACACACACACACACACACACACACACACCAAAATAAGGCATTTGTGAACATAGCAAGCTAGCTATCAGCATGCATTTAAACAATCCCATTAGCCAGGCAGTGGTGGCGCACACCTTTAATCCCAGCACTTGGGAGGCAGAGGCAGGTGGATTTCTGAGTTCAAGGCCAGCCAGGTCTACAGAGTGAGTTCCAGGACAGCCAGGGCTACACCGAGAAACCCTGTCTCGAAAAGCCAAAAATAAAAAATAAAAATCCCATTACAATCCACAGTCTCATAACCCTTTTATTTAAAAATCACAACTCTCCATGCTCCCTCAGAAAGTATCATCATCGTTCTTGGTGATAAATTGCTTCTTTTTTAAAAATATTATTTATGTATTTATATTTATATGAATTACACCATAGCTGTCTTCAGACACACACCAGAAGGGGGTATCAGATCCCATTACAGATGGTTGTGAGCCACCATGTGGTTGCTGGGAACTGAACTCAGGACCTCTGGAAGAGCAGTCAGTGCTCTTAACCACTGAGCCCGCTCTCCAGCCTGATAAATTGCTTGTCTCAGCCGGCCCTGTTTGGGGATGCATCAGCAGTTAGGGAGGTGAGAACTCCAGTGTTTGGAGGTCCATTCCTCTGCCCCTGCAGCAGTACTGTGATCCCTTGGGAGGAGATCAAGAGAGGTGAGAACTGGTGGAGCAGAGACACAGAAGTCTGGTGCTACGTTCTGGGGTGAAAGCGGCTGCAGAGACTTGTAGCGCAAGGTACAAAGTGTTAGCCCGAACCCCACAAAGTTCCATTTAATAGATATCTTTCTCCTCAGCTTGCCGAGATAGCTCAGACAACACTGTTCTAACTGGAGCAAAAGGTCAGCTTTCCACTTGGCCTTTGCGGAGCACCATAGCCCAGTGTTAGGCGTGTGAAGGGTTGTCAGGATCTTAAGCCCTTCTATGCATCCGGGCGACTCCCGCCCGCCCTCAAAGGCCCCCACAGTTTGGAACCCAAATGGGGCGGAGTCAGGGGTGCTCTTGGCGTGCTGGCTCTCGAGGCCGAGGCTGAACCTCGCGTCACCCCGCTGCAAAGCGCGCCGCCAAGCGCTCCGAAGAGAGAAAAGCCTTTTTTGGTAACACACAGCCGGGCAGTAAGCAGTGCCCTGTTCTTTGGCCTGCGAGCCGCTTAAGAATAGATGAAAACAAACGTGTGGGCTGGGCCCTCCTTTGGCCTTGGCGAGTCCAGGAATCGCCTTGTGCCAGGAACCCCAGGGGTGCGGCCGGTTACTGAGCCTTGCAAACGCGGCGCAAAGGGGCTGTGGGGGCTGGAGGCTGCTGTGTGATTCACACATTTACTCCTCAGTCAGATCCGTGGCGGAAGTATTTGCCTTTCCCTAAAGGATTAATCTTGGTATTAAAAAAAAAGTATTGAGTTAGGCCAGGGCATAAGGTTACACAAGAGCCACTAGAGCATGAAATCCCAGGAACAACGTGATTCGCCGAGAAGCCCTGGGGAGCTGAGCCTGCACCGCCCGCCAAGACCTGCCCAGCCTCAGGCGCATGGGCAAGTCCGGCACTCGGAACGAAAATGGGGAGAAGGCAAGGGAGGGCGGGCATAGTGGTTGGGGTTGGCACAGTGGCCGAAAAACCGATCCGGTCTCAGGCTGTTTTCTTCCTGGAGGGGCGGAGACCAGGGAGGGGAAAAAAGACGCAGGAGAGGGGGTAGTCGAGTCTAGTTCCTGCCTCCCGGCATCCTCTTCTTGCCATCGTGCCAGGGCTTGGGGGAGCCCAGCGCTGCTCTCAGCAAAAGCTGGTGTGTTTCTTACTTCCAAAAAAAAAAAAAAGCCTGGAATGAGCTGTCCAGGGAAACCGGCCTAGAGGAAGGGGGTGGAAGAGCCAGACAAGGGTGCTATTCACTGATTCTGTTGGGACAGATCCTTAAACCCCCAAGGAAGAAGAGTAGGAGGGACCTGTCGCGGTGGTCAGTGGCCATGAAGACCACAGGTGCGCCTACACTTGGCCTTTTACTTCATCTGTGAACCTGGGCCTTAAAGGGAGGTTCCCACCAGTCTACAATAATCTTGGGATTTCCGCAAGCCAGACCCGAGACCCATTTCCGCAGGCACTTTACTGCTTGGCCAGCCAGAAAGTGTGGTCACCGAGCAGGAAGCTCCTCCCAGGTCCTCACGGTTCCTGGGTCAAGGCTAGTACAGGGCAGCCATCATTGCTTTCCTTGAATTGGGTCCATGGGTCTATGGGCTTGCATGTGCTTAGTAGTTCAACCTGGAACCTGGGGGTGTGGGGGGGAAACAGGTGAGAGAGAAAGAAGGGGAGGTACTTGGTACATATTTACATTATGCTGTTCACCTTGGACTTGGCTGACCTTGAGCAAATCATTTGCACTTCATGTTCTGAATAAAAGTGGAATTATTACCCCACTTCCTTTGCCTGTTTCATTGGCCTGTGTGGATGACAGCGTATCGTAATATCTTTAATAAAAGGTGAGAGATTATTACCAATAACCGACTTTTGTCAAGGGCTAGAAAAGTACATTTCCAGACATTATCTCACTAACCTCCACACAAGCCTCTGAGGTGAGTGTCATTTTCGTCAGCCTTTAGAGAGGTGAGGGAAGCTGAACCAGAGGTAGTCCAGAGTTAGCAAAAACAGGCCCTTTAGAGGTCCCAGATTCATCTAGGAAGCTTAAGCTAGAAGTAAAACCCTCTGCCCACAGGACTTTACAGGTTAATGGTCCCACTGTCTCTGTAGGCTGCAAGGTAGGGTATAAATGAGCACCAGTTGTTTTAGAGTTAAAAATCAATCTTTATAGAGCTCTGAGCCACTCTGAGTAATCATCGTTTCCTGGCTACCCCCCAGGCACCTTTCTCTTACTTCTTTGGATTTCTATGTCCAGTCCGCAGGCAGAGGTGAGAGAGGAAAATCCAAAGTTCTCAGCCGCTCTGAAAGGCTGAGGAAGCTCTCCAGTTGTCCTCAAGACAGTTTTAAAATGTGCATGTCTGGGACCAGAGAATGCAGCTGAATGGGGAAGCCTTGCCTAACCCGTGCAAGGTCTTGATTTGGATCCCCAGCACTGAAAGGAAAAAGAGTAAGAAAGAACTGACTGAACCACTTAGGCGAAGGAGGAAAATAAGAAACACGGATTGGAAAACACATTGTGGAAAAAATCTCTTTCCAGACCCAAAACTTACATCACATGCATCACACCCCTTTGTTTGTTTGAAATGTGGCTGCCCCGCAGCCTGGAGGGTTGTAGCATGTTAGCCCCCTGCCCCTCTATTCAAGTAGTCAATGATTTACCTAGAGAGCACTGCCGCTAGCCAAGGATAGACCCTAGAGCCTGGAGCATGCTTAGTATTGCCCTACCTCCACCCTTTTCCATGTTACATTGTGTCCTTATAAGTTGTCCAGGCTCATTCTGAGCTCATTCTGTAGCCCAGACAGGTTTTGAACTCGTGGTCTTTCTGCCAGGCCTTCCACGGTAGCTGTGGACTAATAGATCTGTACCAGCAGGCCTGGTTCTTAGCACTTTCTGTCTCAGTGCTGGGAATCTAAAACCCAGAATGGAGCCAGCTTCCATTGCTTCTAAGTGTCCTAGTTTCCTGATGCAGTAGCCCCCAAAGCCGGAAGAGGCAGCAGCACCTTGTTCAGGACTTCCTGAAGCAGCATGACTGACTCCTGGAGCAATCTGTTCATTCTCTTGAGCTTTGGTTTCTCACCTGTCCCTCTTAAATTATGTTCTGGCTTCAGAACATCCCTGTGAGTTCCTGTCTGTAATGCAGAGACCTGGACGGCCTGTGAAAAGGCCTGTCTTGACCCAGATCACTTCCAGCACTGAACCCTTCCAGGTGAAAGAGGAAAGCCAGGCCTGATGCTACACCCTGTCCACACTCTTTGTTTTGTCCTTGGCAGATTTCCCTCGAGGTGAGCAGCTTAGCACCTTGTGCTGGAGTGACAGACAAAATAAGCAAGGACTGCCTCTCAGCCTAGGAGCTGGAGCAAGACAATATAGCACAGTTGGGCCCTTCCTCTGGGCTCTCCTAGAGAGACAAGGACTTCCCCTCCCTAGTTCCTGCCCCCCCCCCCGTGTGTGTGTGTGTGTGTGTGTGTGTGTGTGTGTGTGTGTGAGGTGTGTTGGGAGGATAACTATGAAGACAAAGCTATTAAAGATTTATTTGGTGCTTTTAGGTTTTTTGTTTTGTCCAATTTGGAAAGAAACAGGCAATGACCCCTCTTTTAAAAAAAACAAAACTAGGCAGGAAGTGCACAGGGCCTGAGTGGCAGGGACTAAGGGTGTAATTACAGGGTTTTGTTCAGCATTTTCATGTAATTAAATCCGAAGGAAAGCGAGCCTGGCCCTGACTTCTTCGGTACAGGGGAGAGTAGAGCTGTCTGGATGTTGGGGCTTGAAAGGCAAGCAGTGAGGAATGGATCCGCTTTTCAGCGATGAGGCGGGCTTCTCACATTCATTACTATTTTTATATTCTTTTTCCAAAAGGTAGCCGCCTATCATTCATCTTTTATTCGGTGCCACTGCGCTCTCCTCGGTGACATTTCCCAGCCGTGCGCAGCCTTCTAGGCACTGATTTGCCTTTCCGCCCACTCTCTCCCCCTTCCCACTTTTACATATTGCCAATTTCTGCCTGGTTGCTCACACAATATCCCCGCTGCAAAATCCACAGCCAGCTTTCTTGCCTCAGGAGTTTCGATCCCAGCGACCTCCGACTCCACCAAATAGTCTCTCCTTTTGTTTTGCCCAAAATCTGGCTTTCCCCGTTATGCTTTAAAATAAGCTTTACAGCGGCCGCCCCAACTCGGCTTTCTCTGCTGCTGCCTCGGTTTCCCTTTATCGCGAGCAGGTTCTGCGCACACGCGCTGGGGGATGGGATGTAGCGCCTAGAGCTCGGCTTTGTAGATGGTCTGAAACCGCGTGGCTCACCGGCTTTGGTCACTTCCCCGCCTTTGAGCCTTTGGTCCAGTGACGCGCCCTGAACATTAGGGACTGGCAGTAAGAAAGGATCCACTGTCTACTCACTCTATTAAGGGCTGGAAACCTGACCTACCCCTAAACCTCGGGTGCGGGAGGAGGGGCACTGGCATTTCTCCCCGAGGGCAGGTCTTGCGGTGGTTCCCCCCCACCTTTATTCTCACTCCCTCTCCCATGCCCGCAGATTACCTCCCGCAGCCCCCTTCACCTACTCTTCCCAAGAACAGATTGTTTATCAGGACAGGCAGCCAAGAAGCCTACTCCTGTTTCTGGCCTCTGCCAAAGATTAATCACACTTGGGAACCTCACAAAACTTGACTGTTGGGGCGGGGCAACAAGAGGGGGAGTAGTTTAAAAGGAGAGACCAATGAATTTGACATTTGACATTTGACAAGCAGACCAAATGGGGCTACTGACACCTCTTTCCTTCTCAGCTTCAAGGACTGAATTGTATTTCGTTCCCACTCCCTCTCCCTCTCCCTCTCCCCTCCCCTAACCCCACCCCCTCTCCTTCTCCAAGCCCCCCTCCCCTTTCAACTCTTCAAATTTGATGCTTTAATAGTACCGACTTGCTTTTAATTCTTATTAACATTCTCAGCTGGGGTGTGTGTGTGTGTGTGTGTGTGTGTGTGTGTATGTGTTGGGGCCTGGCAAGACATACTCACAGACTGGACTGCCTGACAAATCCCTTCTTTTCCTTCTTTTCATCCTTCTCTTTGAAAAGACATCAAGATGGACTGGGGGGGGGGGAGATGCTGGAGGATGAAGGAGAAGGCATGGAAAAAAAAAGAGGGAGGGGGAGTAATTTATGTGCTTTTCTACGGCAGCTAGTAAAATTCCTAAGGGAGAAGGAATGCCAAAATTGACTGTCTTGGTGGATTTAGACCCAATTGTCAGGGTGAATCATGTCAGGGCTTTGCCCTGGACCTGCAGCCTGGAAGAGGGGGGCGGGCACAGAAAACATTCCTGTGACTGGGATGTGCCTTTCTGAAATGGGTAAGAGATGGCTGTGTACACTCACCAGATTTCTCTCCATCCGATTTGGGTTTTTTTGGTAATTCGTTGCAAGATGGATTTTTTTTTTTTTTTTTTGTAAAGGCTCTGATAAAGAAAATCGAGGGTAGAGAATTCTCTATTAAACATGACCCCCAACGGGAAGGTGCAAACCCATTTGATCCAAGATAGAGATATCTCCACCCCAGATTCCCCCTCCCCTCTGCTTTGCAACTCAGCAGACATCAGGTTAGCAAAAGGTAATAAATAGTGTTCGCACAGCAGGGTCTGGACTAGTGAAAACAGTTTACTGAAATTAATGGGCCTCACTTGAACCAAAACCTCCACTTTGGAATTAATGCCAGACATAGTTTTCCTGAACTCTATCCAACCGCCTAAGCGGCAGACAATTTTTGTTCTATTTGTGCAGGAAATAAAGCTCAAGCCCTTGATCTCACTGTAGATTTTCATGTAAAGAAAAAAAAAAAAAAGCACAGTGAAAATTGTGCCAGGGCCCACTTTCTGCCATAGAAGCCCTGGTTCTCTGGGTGCTCTTGGGTGGTGCAGGGTCAAAAGTTATCTGGTAAACTTTCCATTGAAAAATCATCCCCCAATTCCCTCCCCATCTTTAGTTTGTGAGCTTTCATCATGACATCTGAGAGAACCAAGAAAGCACAAGAAACAGGTCAGCTTTCGGTAACCCTCTTTCCCGCAGCTTAGAAAGCTGGATGTGGACATTTTGTATTCCTTTCCAAGACTCTCCAAGACTCTCCACATCCCATGCAGCTCCAGTCCATCCACCCACCACCCGCCCCCAATCTCTACCCCACCCAGTACTTAGGGTGTTCCTAGTTCTGAAACTGTTCTTTATTATTTTTTTATTAATGCACTTTTTTTTAAGGTTGAAAAGCACACACGCCACGCGTTTCCATCCAGTGGTTATGGGGTTATAGCAGGTACAGCGGGAACCCGCTGTCAATGTCTGAACCTACCCTAAACCCTCCATTATTAAGAAAAGCTCGATCGTGGGCAGCCGGTGTTCTGGTTCTTATTGTACAGTCTGCATTGGTGACACAGGACATGTGGAAAATTTTGAGAGCACTGCGGTGAATGGGGGGGGGGAGCGCGAGCAGAGGGAGAAAGAGGAGGGGAAGGAGCGAGTTACTTTTTAGCTTCCGCTAAGTACTTGGCAGCTTGCCAAGCCCGGAGGATTCTGGGAAGTGAAAACCTCCCCAGTATAAACTGCCAGCTTTAAGCAGCCCTGACAGTTCTGCTCCTTCCAAACTTGGCAGCCGTTCAAAGTGCTCTTTCATTTGAAATGCTGGAAGCCTGCCATGTGCAATGCAGATTTGCGGTGCCTGTGCGCAGAAGGAACTGATAAATGCCGTTGCAGTTGCCATGGGGATAGGAGGCTATCAGAATGGCCTTGTGATCTGCAGCCTCTCAACGCGGCAGGCTCTCCCGCCCGCCCGCCAGCCCCTCCTCCCTCTCTAGTCACTGAGATGGTGAAATAAATGTTCTGGAAAAAGGTTAACCCTCCCGGCTCTGGCTTGCAAACAGCGAGGAGGTTAACCCCTTAAGACTTCCCCGGCCCTAAATGCTTGCCAGGAGCACAGAGCTGAAAAGCATCTTTGGGTGGGTTACCATCCTTCTCCCATCCCCCAGTCAGTCCTTCTGCTCCCCGGAGGCTTTTCGGAAAACTGTGTTTTTAATAGAGCATTTCAGCAAGCCCAAGTGTAAGGCTTTGAGTCATCAGAACCCGGATGTAAACACAGCAGTCCTACATTCTGCACAGTTCGCGTGTATTTTATCTTTTTAATAATATTTAGCTGGCAACTTAAAACTGCAAGCATGCCAGCTATTTTAGCCAGCCACTTGCATCATGCAGCCTCCATCTTAGGGAGAGTAGTTGCCTGTCCTTGCCTTGTTTCTCAGGTCCCCGCCCCACACTGCAGGCAATCTGGGTCCTTCTGAAGGCATCTTGTTGCCACTTAACAAACCTAGTCCCTTAGAACATGACATCATCTTGAGCAACAAAGACAGAGGACAGGTTCTTGACAGAGACAAGACATTGGGTGAGTCAAGGTGAATCTGATCTGTCTTTTATGCTGCCGTTTCAGGTGACTTCCTGTGAAGGTGCACTAGCCCGGATAATCCACACCCCCCACACACTCCCCCCCCCCCCCATCTTCCACAAGCAGCCATTTGAAACAGCCTGATTCAATGTACAGAAACAAAACAATGTGTTCAAGATTTTGGTATATTTTCAGTTCCATAATGCCAACTCTCCGGGTGGCCTGTTTAATGGGGAAAAAATTAAATACCCCAGCCAAGGCCTATGGAAATCAAAGAGGGTTAGTGATTTATTTACACTGGAGTGGAAGAGGTGAGCCGTCTTTCTTTCTTTCTTTCTTTCTTTCTTTCTTTCTTTCTTTCTTTTTGCTCACTATTTCCTGAAGGCTTCCTAGACATAAACCTTCGTTAACATCCCAGAAAGAGGACATATTTTTCTCTGTGGTTTTCAATATTTTCTGCTAAATATATTCCAGTGAATTGTTTACCCAGGGTTTCAGCTTTCAGACCTTTATGTACTTGTAACACCTTGAGGCTATTCCTCTGGGGCTTGGGGGAATGGTGTATGTTCATTAAAGAGTGTTTTACATGCTGACCGGCCTAAGGCACAGGGGAGGGCTGTATTTAAATCTGTCTGTATAAGGTGGTTTCAAATTGAAGGACTAGCCAGAGACCTTTTTGGTTTCAGGCATGGGAAGATTACCACAGCACATGGGACCAGTCTAGGTGTTTCTTCCTAGGTGCACACTACCACGATAGCCCAAAAGGCTAAAGACTAGATCTGTCCCAGTTGGTGGGGGCTTACCTGCAAAGTCTTTGAACCTGACTGTCTGTGTGCCTGTTCGTGATTGCCTTTGCTGTTTGGTCAGGGCCATGTGTTCGGTCTCAAAGGAATTTTCCGATCCCTAAATATCCCCTTCTAAATAGATAATCAATAATCCATCTGCTTCACCTTCCTTTCAGATCCAGACTTGAAGGGTTAGTGTTCAAACACAATTCTAAGGAGCAATTGGTTCTTGAGACATCTCAAGATGGGTCTGGCTTAGAATTACACTAAAGCTGAAGCAGAAATCAGGTGACTCAGAAAACTCCCTCTCCCCAGACGGTCCAGGCAGCTGGGATCTTGGCTCATGCAGCTGCTAAGCTTTGGCAAGCTAAGAGCATATTCGTGGTGGTGATTCCTTTCCCAGGTTGACGGACACGTTTCTGTACTGAGCACAGCCATGTTTCCTGACTGTGCGTGAATCAGAGGCTGTATTTTTAACTCAGGGGCTGCTGGTGATAGTTTTAAACTGGAAGCAGATCCTGATATGTTCTGTCAACAGGGTCCAGGGATAAAGGATCTATCACTTACAGTTTGGGCCTGTTATCAGCCTGACAGATGCAGCCAGGTGTCCCAAAAGGCAAAGGGCACCATGTTTATCCTTCTATCTCACCCTTTTGAAATCCTCCTGATGTTTGCTTGTTTGCTGGCATCTGGGAGAAGAATTGCAAAAAGCCAGTTTGGAGCCCTAGAGTGACTTCCCAGACAAAGCAAGCTCCAGGATTTCATAAAGCGTTCATACTGTCCGTGTTCTGCTCTGCTACAGCAAGAGCCATCCCAGAGGGCAGCCTGAGGTGTGGCCAGGGGAGAGCCAGATTCCCAGAAATCCATGGATTAGGAGGGTCTTCGGGGCTACTGCAGGAGTGGGGAGGGGGGAACAATTCTCTTTTGTTTTGTTGTCTGCCATGTGACCAGAATGCTGCCAGCTAATTTTAACCCCACCAAAGGACTGCTGGGGGGGAAAAAAAACCTATCTTGCATCTGGAGAGAGACTCTGTGGCTGGATAAAAGCTTTCTCAGCCTGTGTTCCTTCCTGTTTCGCTTTCCAAACTTGCATTATCGGTAACCTGACAAATGATGAGTTTCACCAAATTCCTGGATATTGCACAAGAGGACAATGAGGCTGTTTTGGGGGGTGTGAGTGTATCTGGCACAGACCCTGGATGCCACTGTTTTCAGACGGGAGAATGTTTTAGGGTTTCCTGGTGCTTTCCTTCTAGGGTCTCAGGGGCTCAGGGGATACTGTCAGAGGCAGAGGCAAGTGCAGCTTCCATGGGTAATCCTGTAGACTGTATTTTGAAAGGACATGTATGGGATGTGGGTGGTTAGACCAGTGGAGTGGGGCAAAAGTCTTCTTTTATTGCAAAGGAGGGCATATTTGGAGCATGTGAGATGGGAAAGACAGCAGGAAGGAGTAAGAAGAGACACAGTTCACTGTATAGCTCTGTGGCCTGATGTCTCCTAGGACAGAGGAGACCACCTCTTCTCCATCCTCACTTTCAGAATCTGAAGCTGATGAATGTAGAAGGCCCCTCTCTCTGGAAAATGAGTCCCTCACCCTTGTCCTGATTAGTCCCAAGTTGAGATGGGACACATTAGGGAGAGTGTGGCTGTAGATGAGGTTGGGCTCCCAAACCACAGCTATGAATCGTTGCTGCCTGTCTGGGTGGCCAGCACTCTTAATGAAAAGGCACGGACTCTCAAACTCCAGAACAATTAGCCAGCATGGAGCCAGGCAGCCAGCCACTGCCACTGTTCTAAGACCAAGTAGTGAAGTAACTTCCATTAACTTGAGTATCTACCATGTAGCCCCAGATGATATCAGGGTCCAGCACCCCCTATCCTGCCACCCCTACCAGGGGAGCTTGGTGACAGTTGTGCTGACAGCAGCTGAGGCTTCAGCTGCCTAAAATGCCATTTGTTCCGTTCTACTCAGTCTGGCCGACATCTACATATTTAAAGGACTCTGATCTGCCTCCTAGATCCCTTCCTCATCTGAATCCACAGGCAAGGGATTCAGACATGGGGGAGGACAGGGGATCTACACGGGACTGATACTCCCCCTTTCTGCCTCTAGCAGAGGCACTGTCACCTTCCAGGAGGAACCCAGAACCATTGGCAAATTAAGGGTGTGTGTGTGTGTGTGTAGAGCAATGGATTTATTGGGCATACTTAGAGGGCATGGGTAAGAGACTATTTACAGGAGCGTGGATGACCCCCAAACAGCTGTATCACTGCAGTGCCCCAGCCCATCACAGCAACTGTATCTCAAGGTCTCACTTCCAAGTAACCTTTCACTTCCCACATACTCTAGCATCTAGCAAGATCACTTTTACCATCTTGTTGTTTTTGAGACAGGGTCTCCCTCTGGAGTCCAGGTTCCTAACTCAGCCCTTTAGTCCCTGAATTCCAATTTTGCACCTGAAAGGGGCAAATCCCCAAATTAAGATTCTGTTTACTGTGGTGTTGCATAGACTTTTGTTTGCTTGAGTTGTCATGTTGATGATTGAACCCAGGACTAGGCATGCTGGGAGAGTACCCTGGAGCTACATTCCCAGGGCCCAAGGACTTGCTTCACGCCAGAAGTCATGCTTTGAATTAAAAAGCCCAGAGCTTGGGCTGGAGAGATGGTTCACTGGTTCCCAGAACTTAGAGAACCTGAGTTAAGTTCCAGCACCCATATCAAATGGCTTACTAAGGTCTAAGGGATGACATCCAGTTTTGGCCTCTGCTGCAGGTGTACTCAGACACACACATATCTATCCCCTACACACACACACACACACACACACACACACACACACACACACACTACATCTTTTAAAAGAAACCATCCCAGAACTCATGAATAAGCAGAAATATTTCTGAATCTTCCCAAAGAAATATTTGAATTTCACTTTTTGCATTGCCGGATGCATACAGGAGCAGGGGCGGGGAGAATGAAGCTGGCCATGGCTTTTCATCTCTGTAAGACCTCCTAGTATCCTCCTGTTTTCCCCAGGTCAGAAGACAGCCAGAGTCAGCTCCTGGGCTTCTGGGTTTCCGGACTTCCGGCAGGGCCTCCACTGTCAGGAGGCACATTTCCCCCTTACCTTACATACAGCCTTAGGATTCCTGGCAGTGTCCTAAAACTCCACAGCTGGAATGCAGCTGCTTGGGGTGGAGTAAGCAGAAGTCTTGGTAGGTCAGCAGTGTGAGTGAGGCAGGGACTGTTGGAAGGTTGGGAAAGTCCTTGCCTGAGCCAGAATTCTGGAATGTGCTGGGGCCTTTGCTGAGAAAACCTTCCAGATGAGGGAGGGAAGGGGAAAGTGTCTGCCTTCTGGGTAGATTTCTTTAAAAAAAAAAAAAAAAATTGCCCCAGGGAGGTGGACTGTTTTGAAACTGTCTTTTAATGTAGATGTTTAAATTGACCTGGAGACTTCCTTTTCTGTCCCTCCTGTCTGAAACCTGTTTAGATGAGCAATAATCAACAGGGACATTTGCCTTGGGGTTTCTCTTCCTTCACCTCTTTAAAAGTTTTTTTTTTAAAAAAATGATTGTTGTTGTTGTTATCTTTAGTTCGGAAAAACTTTTGGATGCTTTCCAGGCTTCAGTTATAGAAGTTTCCAGGAAAATGGAAAGCAACATTAGTGTTTTGAACCTGTCTGGGTTGGGGGCTAGACCTTTTTTTTTTTTTTTTTTTCTCAGAATTCTCACAATAAGGGCAGCCAGGTCCTGTGAGAGAGTCCAGCAAGCAGAAATGCCTGAAAGTGCTGCCAGAAGGACCTGAGAGCATCCTAAAGCCCAGAAACAAATGTGGAATTTAGCTGGCCTGCATCTTCTTGAGCCACAGACAGAACTGTGGGTTGTCACTTCAGGTGCTGGCTGTGGAGGAAAGAGAGAACTTCAAGCCATCAGCCATTGTAGAGGCTGGTAGACCAGAGATACAGTCTTAGGCATTCACATTTTAGAAACTTGTAACCCACACCAGAAGGCTACAAAATCAGTGAGCACACTCACCAGGCCCCAGAGTGGCAGGGCTCATTAAAGACAGAAGATAGGTATGTGTTGGTTCTAAGAAGCATGCACCATGCACCCTGCTTCAAGGGCAAAGAGACAGAAAAAGTCAGAGAGTCCCATGTAAAGTCAGAAGTGGGTCAAGAGGGGAAGAAAGAATCAGGTTTTTGCAAGGCAGCTCCTCCTTGCCTGATCAGGGTTTCTCTGTGTAACCCTGGCTGTCCTGGAACTCATTCTGTAGACCTGGCTGGCCTCGAACTCACAGGGATCTGCCTAACTTCTCCTGAGTGCTGGGGTTAAAGGTGTGTGCCACCACCACCTGAGCACATATTCAGTTCTTACCTCTATCTTATAGGTGAGAAACCTGAGACTCCATGATGAAGGAACTGAACACAGGACTGATAGGTGGTGGGCCACGTTTGAATTCAGGGTTAATTTTGCAGACAGACCTGGGTTTGAGTCCTGATTCATGAGACATGTGATTCAGCAAGCTTGTGCACAGTCAGGTGTTCTCAGCTGATTTCCTAGGTTAAAAGCATGGAGTAGGATGTTGGCCATTTCCTAAAACTAGCAGAAAGCTTTGTTACACTTTGCTGTAGGAATTAAATAGAAATGTGCTTCCATCTGGTAAAGTGGCTACAATATAGCAAGCACTCAGTAGAGGCACCATGCACCGTGTGTGTGTGTGTGTGTGTGTGTGTGTGTGTGTGTGTGTGTGTGTGAGTGAAATCAAACCCATGAAATTACCCACTATTCTGTAAAGCTTAGTCAGTTAAGGTGCAAGGTTAGAAAGGAGAGGGCAGCCAGGGCTATACAGAGAAACCCTATCTTGAAAAAACAAAAACAAAAAAGAAAAAAAAGAAAGGCCAGGGCATCTTCAGTCTCGGGTCCCAGAAATTGAAAGAACGTCTGGTATTTCCTGAAAACTGGTTACGGTAGTGGGTTGGCCTTGGGCCATGTGTAACCTTCCCGCCTGCCTGTCTTTTTAAGCTGCTGTCCTGAAATAAACTTCGAGCGCTTGATCAGAATATAGACTTGCTCTCCTTCTTTGAGTCTCTTGTACCCCATTCTTTCACCCCTCCCCAGGTTCCTGCTGAACCTCCCCGCAGGCTGGTGTGTGTGCGTGTGCGTGTGCTGATGGAAGTACTCATCTTTGTGAGTCTTCCTATGACCCTACACAGGTAGGTGGACTGGCTCTGAGGTCAGTGGGACCTGGTGTCAATGCCAGGCAGGTGCCTTCTTGTTATCTCCCATTCATATCTGGCCTGGACAGATCCTCTTTTCTGCTTTAACCCTTCACTTTAACACTTGGGTCTGTTAGAGTGTTTCCCTCAACCATACACTGCAGACCACTTTACCTGCCTGCTTAACAATCTTTCAGAGCCCTCAGCCTGGAGCACGGGGCTCTTGGGAAACCGCAGTTCTTTCTGTTTTCCCTCCTCCTCCTGACCTCACTACTTTCTGACTACATTAAATTCTTCTTTGCTTCTTGAGCACAATGTGAACTTTCCTGTCCCTTCCTTTCCTTCT
Source organism: Rhynchomys soricoides (assembly GCA_019843965.1). Taxonomy (NCBI): domain Eukaryota; kingdom Metazoa; phylum Chordata; class Mammalia; order Rodentia; family Muridae; genus Rhynchomys; species Rhynchomys soricoides. Next base: position 14,112,500 of record JADRCH010000018.1, on the reverse strand, counting down.
CTTTCTGGAAGAATGCTCTCCCCCTTAAGTTCTTCGAGCAAACTTCTAAACATCTTTCAAGACTCGGCTGTTTAGCCTTTTTGGTGAAACTGGTTTCCAGCATTTCCTGGCTTTGTGCTTCAGTGGCAATCCACATACATTTCAGAGAGTATCCCTCACTGGGGACTCCTTGAGTTCAAGGCTAGGGCAAGCCAGTCTATCACCAAGTCTACCTAAAGGGCCCTCAAAAATAATACTCAAGTAAATGAATCAGGGGGTAATCTTTTCTTTTTATCTTATTTTTCTTTTTTCTTTCTTTCTTTCTTTCTTTCTTTCTTTCTTTCTTTCTTTCTAATTTGAGACAAGGTCTGTGTAGTCCTGGCTCTCCTAGAGCTTGCTATGTAGACAAGGCTGGCTTCACACTCACAGAAATTCTCCTACCTTTGCTTCCTGGGTGCTGGGATTAAAGGCGTGCACTACCACACGGGTTAATTTTTGGCTGTTGTTTTCAGAGTCTCACCTGTTCCAGACTGGCCTCGAATTGGTTTTAAGTCCAAGGATAACTTTGAACTTCTGATCTTCCTACTTCTGCCTCCTAAATTGCTGGGTTTGCAAGTATGAACCACCACACCCAGGTTATAAATGTGAGCTTTCAAGAAAACGATACAGGTATTATTTATACCCTCCTTTGTCTCAGCCCCCCCAAATGTAACATTTTACTCAACAATCATAAGTAAAACAGTACAGTAGAGAGAGCTGGTTCTGAGTTCAAATCCTAACATGGCCTCTAGCTATGCCTTAAAAATCAACAATACATCTGTTTTAGTTCTCAGTTTCCTGCCTGTATGTGGCTTTAATAATAATTACCCATGTGGCAGACACTGTTGATCACTGTCTAATAGTCATTCTTGTTTACATAGTTAATATTCATGTCAGCTTGATAGATTTAGAATCACCATGGAAACATGTCCCTGGGTATATGTATGGGAGTATTTCCAGGAAGGTTTAATTTCTAGGAAGCATTCACTGCACTTCCTGCTTCCTGACTGCAGACACAGTGTGACCAGCTGCCTCAGACTGATGCTAACCTACCCATCATGATGGACTCTACCTCTGTTACCCAGCACTGTGAAAACCAGGCATGCTAGTATGCTGTAACTCCAGTACTCAGGATCACCAGGAATCAGAATCAGGAGCACCAGGAAGATCAAAATCATAATGGAGTTCAAAGCCAACGGGCTACATAAGACCCTGTCTTAAAACAAAGCCAAACAAAACCAGGAGAGGTACAAACAACCGTCCTCCAGTTGTGGGCTGGTGAATGAAAATGGGATATGACCACTCCTGGGTGTGGTTAAAGAGAAGGTTTTATTGTAGATCGGAGGGAGAACACACCCAGAAGTATCTGGAAGGTAGACTGAACCTGGCTGGGGCTGGGGGTGGGGGGCTGGGGTGAGACAGAAGGAAGTGGGGGGAGCTGAGAACCAAGAGGCCCAAAAGAACTCATTACCCAGATGACTGAGTTTATTTTGTAGGAAGGAGAAGCTGGGGGAAGTCTCTGGGCTGGAGGGGTTAGGGTAGGGGACAGGGCAAGAAGTGGTGAGAGGAGTCACAAGTACTGACTGAGACTTGTCCTGGGTTTCTTTGAGACCTAAGAGCTGGTACCACACCAGACATCTTGCTGTGAAGATGGCAGCTACTCAAGAGCATTAAGCCAACACAGTGAACAGGATAAAACAGAAGGGAATCTGGAAAGTACCTAAGTCCCTGTTGCCCAGTTCAGCAGCTGGATTACCCTGGATCCTGGAGCAATCTAACTCACTCCTGGTCTGTTTCCCAAGATCCATCAGTTCCTTCAATGGTGCTATGGCTATCGGCCCTCCCAACAGACAGATCTAAGGACCAAGTGAAATACACTCTATTAATTACCTAAGAGTCCTGGGTACATGGTAAGCCCATAGAGACAAATGCATGGTTGACCATGCCAAGTGACCATGACAGATGGCAAAAAAAGGAGAGCTTGATCAGTTCAAAGGTGCCAAATGCACATGAACACAGGAAAACATCAGGCTTAAACCCAAGGGGTAGCATCCCAGTGGAGCCTGGTGGGGCTGAGAAAATGAGCCTCCTTTTCTGTGCCTTTTAAAAAACCATGGCTAGAGTTAAACAGTCCATGCATAGGCCTTTCTAATTGCTGGCACCCCACTTTCGAAGCTGGGTGGTCCCTCATCACCCTGGGGCATGGAAGGCCCACCACAGGATGAAGGGGAAATGTGATGCTGTTCCAGCAGACGTTGGGATTTGGAAGCTGACCTAATAGTCCGAGGAAATGCAGAAACTTGACTCGAGCCCACTGAGCCCAGAGAATTCTGCAAACCACTGCTCGCTTAGGAGGCCTGCTTTGGGGTGGCATGTGTCCGGCTGCAGCTTGGCCTTTGCCTGGCTGACAGCTCCACAGTCTTCATTTCTCAGTTCCTGGGATTCAGCATCTTCAACTGTGACCGGCACAGCCTTGTGGTACAGCCATGGCTAAAGGGAATGGGCACCCTTTAGAAGATGCTGCGGAATCAAAGCATCCTATGGGAGAGGACTTACCCAGTGCATGAGCCAGGAGGGAAACGGGAGGAGGGGGCTCTGAGGATGCCTTTTCAAAGCACATGGCGCCTTAGAAGTCTGTCCCAGGCTTCTGTCCTGTGGCTTTCCTATAGCAACACTCAATTCTTCCCAAGGCTGACAGTATACCACTCTAGATGCCATAACTCATTGTAGCCACTGGGGGGCGAGATAGCTACAAAGAGCAAGATCAGAGTCAAAGGGGCCTCAGAATGGTCATTAAGTTTCTTTCTGAACTTGAAAAAGGTCCAAATATCAAGGAAAGAAGCGGGAGGAGGACTCTGTTGCCTTTGTGGGGCAACATGGCCACAAATCTCTGGTCGAGACTAAAGGAGAACTGAGGCATGGTTAGGTTCAAATCCTGCTCTCTGGCATGTCAGTCCCTGGATTGAGCGCTGGAGTCCAAGCTCAGCTGGAGGTGGTTAACAGACAGAGGAGAGCTAGGAAGTAATTACAGGGATCCACTGACTCTAACTCAGGGGAAAAGGCTCTGAGTTGGCATTGGGAGTTTGGCTTGAAGCAGGGCAGGGCAGGGAAAGGCATGGTGGGAGTAGGGGACTAGGAGGAAGTAATTCCTCATCCTTCCAGAACGTGATCTGCTGAGGCCCAAAGAGAGACTTCCAAACTAGCTTTAGGTTTGCCTCTGCAGTACAGTGGCCTTAGGCAAGCCACCTCCTCACGACAGGTTTCTTTCCCTCCAAGTCAAATGTTCAGGCCATGAACTAGCTGGCCCCATTGTGAGAATATGAAGCCTTTCTTTTCCCCCTCTGGCTAACCTTCACCTCCCCAGCATCCAGGACACGCCCCTAGTGTGTACCAGGTGGCTGGAATTAACTCCAGCAGGAAGTGCCCTCGGGAGCCCCAGGTGTGTGGCAATGAAGACCTGGCAGACCTCCTCAGGGTTACCATCTGAGAAGTTTAGGCATGGTGACAAACCCGGAGGATGCAGGCACTGCCTGGGCATAACTGGGCAGGAGCGGTTCCTCTGAGAATCATGGTCTCCTAGTTAGAGAAAGTTGGAGAGGGCATCAAAGGGTAGAGCCTCAGCTAGGTATTACAAAATGGCAAGTAGAATTGTCACATAATATCAGTATCCAGTATCCATAATATCAGTATCTCAGATGTTTAGTGAGATAGCAGGGTTCAAGGGCCTTGAGCAGGATCTGCTGTTTGGTCCGATCTGCTCAGAAAGTAATAGGTGTCCACTGTTTGTTTGTTTGTTTGTTTGTTTTTCGAGATAGGGTTTCTCTGTATAGCCCTGGCTGTCCTGGAGCTCACTCTGTAGACCTGGCTGGCCTTGAACTCAGAAATGCGCCTGCCTCTGCCTCCCAAGTGCTGGGATTAAAGGCGTGCGCCACCACTGCCCAGCTTTGGTGTCCACCTTAAGAGAAGAAGCATGCAGTTGGTAGTTTCCTGGGGAGGCTGGGGAGGCTCTCTATAACACAATGCGGTCGCGCCCCCTACTGCTTGGGAGTGAAAGTCCTGTCTATTCTTTTGCGGTGAGGTAAATAGCTGCAGAGAAAGCACAGACCACCCAGCAGATTCACCCCTACCCCCATCCCCACCCCTGCGTCTGGCCCTGAGAGGAACGCGACTTTGAGAGGAAGCAGGTAAGAACCCGATTTTTGGAGCGAGGTAGTTCTAGAGTCAAGCATTCACTGCTCAGAATACAGCTGGGAACAGCAGGTTTTGGAGTATTATTATCTTGTTTTTTTTTCATTTATTATTTTAAACTTATATATGTGGGTAGGCACTCGCAGAGGTGAGTAACTCGTGGGATGCCCTGGCTCTAGACTTGCAGATGGATTGTGAACCACCTGAAATGTCTACTGAGACAGTAATCTTAACCATCCACCTATCTCTTCAGCTCTTCTGTAGCACAGGCTAGCCTCAAACTCCCAATGATCCTGAACTTCTGTTCCCCTTGAATACTTGGAACTTCAGCTCCAGGAGCCTCTCCTGGCCTCTGTGAGCTTCTGTACACCTGTGGCATATACTCACACAGACATACACATACATGCAAAATAAGAATGAGTTTTTTCGCCAGGCAGTGGTGGGGAATGCCTTTAATCCCAGCACCTGGGAGGCAGAAGCAGGCGGATTTCTGAGTTCAAGGCCAGCCTGGTCTACAGAGTGAGTTCCAGGACAGCCAGGGCTACACAGAGAAACCCTGTCTTGAAAAAAAAAAAAAAAAAATTTTTTTTTTTTCTTTAAGCTTCCCGAGAACAACCTGGGTACTCCCTGGCTAATGATCAGAGGTTCTCAGCCCAGGTAAGAACAAGGTATAGGGCTGGTGAGATGCCTCCCTCCACAGATAAAAGTGATTATTGTTAAACTTGAAAACCCGAGTTTGGTGTCTGGGACCCATCATGGTGGAAGAAGCAAATTGACTCCTGCCAGTTGTCCTCTGATCATCAAACACACATTATGGTGTACATACATGTACTTACACATACACCGCACACCATACATAAATGTAAAGCAACAACAACAAGGTGAGTTGGAGGCCTAACACAGAGGGCGTTGGACCTAGGATCTCATTCAAACTTACCTATGGGCCAGAAGCCCTAGGCCTGATGTGAACACTAGTCTTGCCTCTGGGTATCAAAATGGAGTGAGGGGGCTGAGGATGCCATTCAGTTAGTACAAAGCCCTGGGTTTGATAAACCAGGTGTGGTGATGCTCGCTGTAATCCCAGTACCTAGGAGCTGGGGGCAAGAGGATTGGAGTTCGAGGTCATCCTTGGCCACACAGAGAGTCTGAGGCCAGGTTGGGCTATGTGAGATCTCATCTCAAAACTATTTAAAAAGGAAATAAATTTAAAAGACTGGAGATGAGAGCTAGGGCGGTTCTCTCATCTCTCCCCATGTAAAGGTTGACTTCAAGTATAAGCCGTTTGAGACAGAAGCTGATGGTGAGTTTCAAGAGAGCTAAAGCTATATAAAGAGACCCTGTCTCACCCACCTCCTGCTCTATTAGGGTCTCAAGTTGGAGAGGAAAGGGTTTATTTGACTCACACTTCCACATTGTAGTCCATCATTAGAGGAAGTCAGGATAGGAACTCAAGCCAGGCTGGAACCTGGAGGTAGGAGCTGATGCAGAGGCCACGGAGGAGTGCTGCTCACTGGCTTGCTTCCCCTAGCTTGCTCAGCCTGCTTTCTTATAGAACCCAGGACCACCAGTGCAGGGATGGCACCACCCACAATGGCTGGGCCCTTATTTATTACTAATTAGGAAAATGGTTGAGCTGGAGAGATGGCTCAGTGGTTAAGAGTACTGGCTGCTCTTCTGAAGGTCCTGAGTTCAATTCCCAGCAACCACTTGGTGGTTCACAACCATGTGTAATGGGATCCGATGCCCTCTTCTGGTGTGTCTGAAGACAGTGACAGTGTACTTATATACATAAAATAAACAAATAAATCTATATAAGAAAAGAAAATGGCTTACAGCTAGATGTTATGGAGGCCTTTTCTTAGTTGATGCTCCCTCCTCTCAGATGACATTAGCTTGTGTCTACTTGACATAAAACTATTCAACACTACACACACACACACACACACACACACACACACACACAAACTTGGTATTTCTCATAATTTTGTGGGTAAGGGAATTTGGGCAGGGTTCAGCTGGGGAGCTTGCTTCACATGGCCTAAGCTGGTGGCTGGAGTGGGCAGGAAGAGGTGGTAAGGTGCCCTTGTAGGCCTGACACCCCAAGGCCTGTTGCATAGCTCCTTATGTGTGGCCACTGCAGGACTCATAAGACATGCATTTCTTCTATGGCTCTGGCTTCCCAGGACTGTGAAAGGCTCCCTGGGGCTGGTTCAGTATCAGTCACACTGCTCCTAACTGCAAAAGCAAGCCAGGGTTCAGCCCAGGTGTGGGAGCTGGAGAAATGGAGTTTACCTTTGAACTAGCAGACCATGTTTGTGGCCATGTTATGGAATAACTAATGTCCTCTCCCCAGCCCTAGACTGGCTGAAGCCTACAAGGCCCCACCCCAAGGCACATACCATGTTTTGTCTTGTCTGGTCTTCCTGCCCCTTGACCATCCTGCCCTGTGCCTTGCTATGCAGTACACTTATGCACGTTTGTCTCTTCTCCTTGAGGGAAGCACTGCTGTTTCCAAATTTCCTGGACTCCCATCCCTGAGTTGCTCTGAGCATGTCTTTTTCTTAGGATCCTTCAGAAACTTAACTTGTCTGGGAATGACAGCTATGTCACGTGTCTTGTCCCATGTAGCTGCCAGAGTCCACATTGTACCCAGCCTGACCTGGAACAAGAGTCCTATAAATAGGTCATTCTCTCTCTCTCTTTCTTTTTTTCCTTCGAGACAGGGTTTCTCTGTGTAGCCCTGGCTGTCCTGGAACTCACTCTGTAGACCAGGCTGGCCTCGAACTCAGAAATCCACCTGCCTCTGCCTCTGCCTCCCAAGTGCTGGGATTAAAGGTGTGCACCACCACTGCCCAGCTTAGGTCATTCTCTTGCTGCAGCCTACACATGCTTAGGCCTTGGACACTGAGGAACCTTACTAAAGCAGGAAGGACCAGATATCTTGATCACCATCTCTGTCATTGTCACTTGGCAATGCCTGGAGGCAGGCAGATTTCCACCTCTACCTCCCGATCCAGAGTTTGTATTTTAGCAAAGGCTTGGTAATTCCTATGCAGGTCAGAACCAGAGGCAACCAAAGCAAGAGATTCTCAAAATAAAGATGTTGCATGCTTTTTTCCTGGGGAAAGGAGGGCAAGCATCTGTTCACCTCAGATGTGGTACTGAAGACAGACCAAAGAAATTATTCAAGACCACTCTGACTTGGTGACCTGAGGGAACTGGTTATGATTACAAGAACGGTGATTCAGGCAGCTGCATTACCAAAAAGCCCACTGGAGCATAGGTAAGAACCTATGTCATCCATGTGCCCGGAAGTTCCCTGTACAACTTGTAGGCAGCTCTACTAAAGAGTCCTCTTCCAGAGCAATTGTTCACTGGAGCCTCAGGGAGGGACCTCAAGAACCATGTAACTCTCTTGTGAGTTCTTGTACTTTGTTATGAGTTTTGTGAGCAGGAGTCCTCCTTCCAAGATGGAACATTTAAAATAGCTGCCCAGTGCCTGGCAGTGGTGGCGCACGCCTTTAATCCGAGCACTTGGGAGGCAGAGCCAGGCGGATTTCTGAGTTCGAGGCCCAGCCTGGTGTACAGAGTGAGTTCCAGGACAGCCAGGGCTACACAGAGAAACCCTGTCTCGAGAAAAAAAAAAAAAAAACCAAACCAAACAACAAAAAATAGCTGCCCAGTGAGAAAATCAGGATAGGTTGGGGGCCACAGATGCTCATGGAGTAAGCCTGAGGAGATAAGATGTGGACTCTCGGGAAGGAATATAATGTGCCCAGTTCAATTAAGTTCAGAAATCTAGGGATCTGCCTATCTCTGCCTCCTGAGTGTTGGGATTAAAGGTGTCCACCACCTCTCCCAGAGACGCTTTCCTTGAGATGCAGCTGAGACTGATCTCCATCTTGAGGTTGATTTTAGTTAGGGTTTCTATTTCTGTGAAGAGGCACCATGCATTTAATTGGGGCTGGCTTACAGTTTTAGAGGTTCAGTCTACTGTAGTCATGGTGGGAAGCATGGCAGCGTGCAGGCAGACATGGTGCTGCAGGGGGAGCTGAGCCTTCTACAGCTTGATCTACAGGCAGAGGAAGAGACTTCCACAGTGGGCCTGGCTTGATCACTTTAACACGGCCATATCTCCTAATAATGCCACTTCTTATGAGCCTGTGGGGGCCATTTTTTTCAAACCACCATAAGATCCTTCTATGTCTGCCTCCTTTGTGCTGAAATTACATATGCTACCATGCCCGGATGCAGTTTTAAAACAACCATCTTATTTATTTCATTATTTGTTTAAACAGCTATCTCGTCTGTTTATATTTGTGTGGTGCTTGAACACACAAACATCTCACACAGGTGATGCACACCCCACGGTCAGCTTCGGTGCTTCGAGAGAGTCTCCTATTACAGACATGCGCTACAGGTCTGGTTTTATGTGGGTTCTGAAGAAATGAACATTAATCTGCAGTTACATGGCCTTGCAGCACTTCTTTTCTTTCTTTTTTTCTTTTCTTTCTTTTTCTCTTTTGGTTTTTCAAAAACAGGGTTTCTTTGTATAGCCTTGGCTGAACTGGAACTTGTTCTGTACACCAGGCTGGCCTTGAACTCACATATTTGCCTGCCTTTGCCTCCCAAGTGCAGGAATTAAAGGCACGTGCCACCAAACCTAGCTTGCAATGGTGTTTTTAATTTTATGTGCTATACATAGTTATATGAAAAAATTAAATACAAAGGTGTAATAACTGGAGACAAAAAATATTGTCATCCTTTATTGCCTTGAGAAGATTGGAGGAAACCTGCTGAAGACGAGAAAGGGCCTCCTTCCTCCCTCAAAACTGCCACCGGTGGCTGGGGTCGCCTGTGATTTGGGCTCTGTTCTGCTGGCAGGGTGGAGCCTGTCATCTGGCCGGGACAGAATTATTGCCTCCAATTACATGGTTGATTATCAATTACTTGTGTCCATGGGAGAGCATGTGTGCATGTGTGCATAAGTGCCTTTGCAGATCATTAAAGGTCGTAATTCTGGATTACCGTTGATTAACGAGAGGGAGGCCTGGTACCTCCAGCAGCCGGCATGGCAGCCCCTCAATTACGTCCCAGCTGATCGGTAATTGGTGCATCACGAGATGATTTTTCTCTCGGCTGCCTCCTCCCAGCTTCTCCTGCCGGTTCCACAATTAGCACTATTGCTCATCTCTTCCTAGCCCAGGCAGAATTCAGAGAGCTGCTTCCTGGCTAGGAGAGGCTGTAGGGCAGCACGGAAGACCCTACTCCCAGGCAGGGTGCTGATTGCCAGGTTGGGGGAGCTGGCGCACACACTATGGTGGGGATATGGGGCTGGCAAGAGCTGAGATCCAAACCTGCCCCCACTGTCTTGTTCAAGCAAGTAGGACCTTCATTCCCTACCCCAGAGCAGGACGGTGAAATAATAGAGACCCGAAGAAGGCAAGTAGCGCTTTGGAGACAGGTCTATAGTCTATACAAGGAATGTGACAAAACAGAGCTGCAAAGGAGATCCTCCTGCCACCACCAGCTATCAGGTCTTTGATGGCTGTCTCAGGTTTCCTGAGCTTTTGTAGTCTATAGACTACAAATAAACCCTCCTCCAGGGCGGGGTGGAGAGTGGGGTACGACCACATCCATGAATGTGCCACAGTCTGTACCAGGCACCCGATGCCTAACTGTCCTCTCCACTTCCAGGCTGGATCCCAAATAGGCCCCTCCAAGGTACACCCCTTGCCCTATGAGTCTTATCTGATCCATCAGTCCCCTCACGGCTCTGGCTCCCACTTCCTACCCTAGCCGAGCCCCTTTTTTCTTTCCTATTGTTCCCTCTTGCAAGAGTCACTGCTCCGGAGCCCCACCTGGGCCCCACCCCTCCCTGAGAACCAGACTGGCTCCACCCCCTTCCCATCCCCAGGAGGCACAGATTCCAAAGCAGAACTCTAAGGGATGCTTTCCGGGATTGAGAGAGGATGGAAGGGTGGAGCCGCCCACAGACCTTTTGCGTGAGAGGCTCCTGTGGCTGCTAAGCCACCAAGTAGGGTTTCGGGACCTCACAGCTGCCTCAGCTGCGTTCTTTTTATCTACTTCGGGTGGTCAGCAGGGTCACGGCAAGCGGGAGGCACAATGCTAATGACTCTGGCTCCACGTGGCGACTATTCAGGAAAAAAAAAAAAAGCTGCAATGTTCTCGCTGCCACATTAATCAGAGAAACACATCGAGAGCCGGTTGCATGGAGACAGCTTTCCTCATGGTACCTGCCCTGCGTGCTAATAATCACCTCCCCTCTTGGCGGTGAGTCAGCTCGCAGCCTTGACTGGTGCCCATGAGGACTGGCCAGAAACACTCAGGTGGAGCCTTACCCGGATGCCCCTCACCCTAACACCTATTGTCCACCATCATCCATCCCTTGGCATAAATTCTGGGCCACTTCCCTTGCCAGTTCAGACTTCCCTCCTAGGTCTTACTTAAAACTGCCAGGGGGAATTCTCTAGAAACTAGTTTCTGAATAGAGTCTGATAAAAGTGAGAGAGGACTCAGTGTCGGGCACTTTGATAACAATGATGTCACCTTAGATGGTGTATGGCGTGTTGGCAGGAACAAACATAAGCAGTCTAGACAGATTAGCTCATTTGATCCTTATGTAATCTTACAGATTAGTCACACATGTGACCCCTCGTTTACAGGTGAGCAGGCCGAACAGGGAGAGGTTAAGAAACCAATCCAAGGTCACACACCTAGTAGTAACACCAGGAGACTGAGCCATCGCTTTCTGTGGCCTCCATTGCTCTCCCTGTGCCCGTCACCTGAACACAAGGAAGCCTCTGAATCTTTTTACATGTACAAGACATTTGTTCGTTTACACAACAACTGTTTGTTGAGGACAAACTGTGTACTAGGCACAGAACTAAGTACCAGGGAGACAATATGACTAATGACTAAATGAAATAGACCACGCTCAAGGAGAGGTTGGCACTAATTCCACATCTGCACATCTTTGTAGTAAACAAAAACAGTGCTGAATACCGTGGGGAAGCAGTCCCCATGAATGCGTGTATTGGTGGCTTCCTCGTTTCTCTTCAGGGGTCCAGGAGGCTTCCTTGAAGAAATGACACACAGCAGAGATGAATAGCAGCAGCAGGAGCTAGAAAAGCAGATTCCCTAGCTGGTTCGGTATAGTATCAAACACTTGTTACCCCAACATTCAGGAGTGGAGGCAGGAGGATCCAGACTCCCAGGCCAGCCTGAGCTGCATGAGACCCTCTATCAAAGAAGAAATTCAAATCTCTCAGGCTCCACCCCAGACCTGCCAAGAACCACAGGCTTGTGCAAAGGCCTTATGCCTTGGCCAGATTTGACTCCAGCTTCACCCCAGGTCTGAAGCAGGGACAGGACTTGTGGGGAGAGAGGAATAGGAAGAACCTGAAGGCAACCAGAGGGACACTGTCCTTCTGGAGACCCTTGCAGCTGGAATTTCTCCAGTCTCCCTTGTCCCTGCTTGGGGTATATGATCTCTACCACAGCCTGCGGGTGTTGAGGGCAGAAGGGCCTGAGATAGCTTAGATGGGACTGGCCTATAGGTGTGTGGGGGAGGGGAGCGCAGTTCTGCCCTGCATCATTTTTTTCAACCAGGAAGCATGTCCAGAGGGGAACCTGGAGGAACAGCAGGTCAGCTGGTTGAATTTTCAGCTGCCTGAGGTGGGTAAGAGGGAGTGGCTAAAGACTTAGAGGCCTCCAGTCTCCTGAGGGGACGAAGCTTTGGTTTCCAGGAAGCAGTGGTTAGACCATGAGTTCCATTGCTGGGGAAGTTTCTTTCCTAGAACCCAGAAAGGACCCCAAAGACAGCTCTTTCTTGTCCTCTACAGTCTGCCGAGGATCCGAGGAGAGGAGCCAGTTGGCTCTCAGAAATTAGTTGCTGGACACAGGGTCTCTGGAGGTGGCCTCTCCCCTCGTCTGAAGACAGTCCTGAAAAGGATGGGGCTGTAATAGACCATGGCCAGCAGAAGGCAGGCAGCATCCTGCAAAGAAGAGCCATTGGTACTGCTGTGAGCCACTGAAGCCAGAAGCTTGCGGAGGGAGGCTGCTCACTATCTTCAGGCTCAACTGTTCAGACTGGGTGTGGCTGCCTCTGCTGCACAGAATTGTTGGCCAAGAAATAAGCCAGTGTTGGTGACAACCAAACAGCTCCAGGGCCCAAATCTGATGGCATTTATAGGGCATGTACTATGGCTAGAAATTGTGTGAAGCCCCTTTGTGTGTGTCAGCTCTGCAGCTGGTTTTCAGATCCCTCCTCCTGTCTGTCCGTAGTGTGAGTTGATCATCTCAGCTAGCAGTACATCAGGATGTGGAGGTGACACAGGCACTGATGTTCCAGAGAGGTGTTCTGAGAGCCAAGTATGATGGTTCTGAGTGTATTATTACTACTATTATTATTATTGTTGTTGTTGTTGTTTTAAAGATAAGGTCTAGTGGACCATAGACTAACCTGGAGCTCATGGATGACCTTGAACTTATGCAGTTGAAATGTTTTATCATTGAGATCTCTGACCTCTAACTTTGGGCTTACAGGTGTGTTCCACCATACCTGACTCTTTGTTTCAGTGCTGGAGATTGAGCCCAGGGCTTTGTATTAGGCAAACACTCTACTTCAGTGCCTTTCTAAAGGAAGAAAGAAACCAGGAGAAAACAAACTGGCTTGGGAATTCACCCTGGCTTTGCCAACAGCTTCGATGAAATGCTCTGCCCCTGCCAGTGGTTCAGTGTGTCATCTGCTGCCTGGTGTGCCTGTCAAGGTGTCTTTCCGTCTTCTGCTCCAATTGCCCTGGCCCCATACTGGACTTTCTACAGGATGCTGACAGCACAGGACCCAAAGGAACATGGGACAATGGGTATCAGAGGACATAGATGCTGGAGATAGGTAAAGAGAAAGTGGAGCATTTGAAAGGCCCCGTTACTTCCAGTATCGACCGTCATCCGTACTGGCATAAGAACTTGGTCTTGTCTCACCCAGCTCTGGGAAGTACCATCTGGCATTTCATCCAGCCACAACCTGCCTCATCTCTAGCTCCCTGATTTCCTCCTAGCTGTGTGCCAACAGAAAGATCCATTCTTCTCAGAGAATCGAAGGGCAACAGAGGCAGAGACACCCTGAGTGCAGACGACAGCCAGGGAGGGTCTCTGATGATGGGCCTGTCAAGGAAACTGACAAAGATACTCAGATGTGTTCCAGGTCACCTGGCCAGGGGTGGCAGAGACAGGGATCCCGCGTTAACCACTAGCCTTTGCAGATTGCTACCATGGGAATGAGTAAAGTTTGAAGGGATCTTGCCAACTGGCTGAAAGCGGTGATACCGGAAGTGAAAAAAATGAACCCAAGAGGAGGGGCTTAGCCTGTTTGACCTCAACTCTAACAGGACCAGCACTAGTGAGAAACATGGAGACAAACAGCAGGAAGCATCTGAAGGCAGCCAGGTTGACAGGTGCCCTCAGGAGGTCCTGGAGGCTAGATTTCCCCCAGGCTTTCCTTGCCCTGCCTGAGGCACAGCTCCTCCCTCTACCACAGGCTGCCCTGAAGCTTGCCAATAAGGAGACTGCCTCCGAATATGGCGTCACATTCCCCTTGCAGTGGACACAGTACAGATTGGTATATTTGTTGGCTGTGTGCTCATCTTGACCCATCCTTATTTGTGACATGGGCAGCGATCATGAATGAGATAGTGTGACCAGAACCCAGCTGGACACACCAAGCTAGGTGCAAAATAGGCCTGTGGCCCATATGTCCTGTCTCTCCTGCTCACTCTTTCTTCTAGAACAAGGAAAGAGGAAGCAAAGACTCCTTGGAAATTAATGTTGGGCCCTGGAAGCCACACGGATCCCCAGGACAGAAGCACTCTTCTCTTAGAGTAATAAACCCCTGTGCTCAGCATGGCAGGGCAGCTTACAGAATGCAGTGCTAAGCAAGATAAACAGTTTAGGAGACTTGGCCTAACACTGGGGATTGGTGTGTGCTGACTCCATTAAAGGTAGGCTTGGCACCAGCCAGAGGCCAGAGTGCTGGCTCTTGCTTAGGCCTGACAATCGGCCAGCAGCCCACATGGAGGCAGGAAGAAAGTTATTCCTATCCCTTTCCACCCTTCTGGGGGTGGGTGGGGAATGAGGACCAGAAAAAGCAGCAGGCTTTGACATCATTCTACTCCTGCTTTGTTGGGCTTCTTCTCACTGGAGGGCCCCAGTGAAGGGTTCCCCTCTCTGCCTCTCTGCTGGTGCTGCTGGTCTTGGGGCAGAAGTTCAGCATGACTTTGGGGTGCCATTGGCCCGTGGCAGTGGCCTTTTGATGTCAGCTCTTGTGACGTCCAGCCAGCTAGTCCATGGTTCCTCCTTGCCTAGTGCAAGCTGGTAAATTTGGAAGAGAGCTGTCTTCTGAAAAGGGCAGGCCTTGGGAAGCAATCAGGCAATAGACAGAACAAACAGAAGGTGCCATGCTCCAGCTCTCTCCACCCTTTGTTTTGAGAACATAAATGTAGAGAGAAAAAAAGTGAGCTCCTGAATCAAATCTGTAATCTCAGTACCCAGGAATCTGAGTCAGGGGGATCATCATGAGTATGAGGCCAGCCCGTGCATCCTGGTGAGACAGGTTTCAAACTAAACAAGCAAATAAACATGGAGAAACAGCAGCAGCAATGCAGATCCTTTCAATCCTGTTTCTGACCAGTGTCAACACTGTCCCCAGCAATAACCTATGTAGGCAGTGTACATGTATTGTGTCAGACTTTCCAGGTGTTTACGTCTGTAACATACATGTGCACACACATGTGTGAGGTCGAGATCTTTGTTCCTCAGTGATTTTTACACATGGCTGACCATATTGCTCTGCAGTTGCTTGTCTGGAACAGCCCAAGCTGGACCTCCTCTGGGGGAAAGCATCCTTGCTTGTTTTGCTAGTTTCCTGGATGAGAGTCCGTGTGTGGATACAGC
The DNA here is from genome assembly GCA_019843965.1 of Rhynchomys soricoides. Taxonomy (NCBI): domain Eukaryota; kingdom Metazoa; phylum Chordata; class Mammalia; order Rodentia; family Muridae; genus Rhynchomys; species Rhynchomys soricoides. The sequence continues at coordinate 14,097,320 of JADRCH010000018.1, read as the reverse complement.
ATTAAGAGCTGATTCAGTGGCTTCCTGTCCTCCCCGGCTCTCACTTGGGAGCATGAACCAGCTTTTATAGTAAACTGCATGTCTGCCTAATTCCAGGGGCCACCACCCACTCTCAGAATGTGTTAGCCCTGCCTGATGGACAGCCGAGGTGTCTCCAATTGTTACCACACAGACAATCCCGCAGGGACCATGCTGCCCAGGCCTTTCTGCATGCCTGTGAATAGTTTTTTGGGCATTGTTTCCTAGGGTGAACCCCGTGGGTGGGCAGAAATTCATGCACACCCCTCTTAGTGAACAGGGCCCAACGTGGGAGGGTGGCTTGGGTTCCCCTGCCTGCTCAGGCTCAGCCAAACGTGTCCCAGTAGCACACATTCCCCACGTGACTGCTGGCTGGGCTGCTGTTTCCAGGAAATCGATTGTAAAGACCGCTGAGTGTCAGTGGCTCACACACTGGAGGCCATCCAGGGTGTAGATTAAATTGTAGGAGAAAAATCTTATCCTGAACTCAAGATGGCTGGTAATGGGAGCCCTGTGGTGACCTTCCTGGAGAAGTTAAAAGAATACAGGCACTTTTAACCGCTCCCTTGCTCACCATCTCCAGTCCACCTGGCAGAAGTGTAGTCCCTCTGCCCTTGAAGGAGCCTCTCTCCAGAGCAGGCCTGGCTGCTGGGGTAAGGTCTGGTCTGGGGTCCAGACCGTCTTTGTAGCCAGAGACTAGCAAACCCTCTTCACCAAGTCCCAGACCAGTGGCTCCTCTTGGTTGGGCACAGCCCATTTCTTCCCCTATACACAGGTGCCAGGGCTGGCCCCAGCCTTTGCTGACATTCCAGAACAATCAGGTACTCAGCCTGCCCGCTCAGTCTAAGGACCAGAGAGTCCTTGGGCGGAGCCTGTTTCTTTGGGCCAGGTGAAGCAGGTTTGTTTGTTTTTTCCTTCTGAGAAATGATAAGCTACGTTGCAGAGGGGCTTCCCACCTTCTGTGTGGCACCAGGGCTGCCTGTCTCTCTCTTTCTCTGTAATGGCCCAGCAGGGGAGAAGGGAGGGGGAGTAGAAGCCTGGAGAAAGGCTGGAGCAGGAAATGAGTGGTATGAGAGGAGAGGGGTGTGGGTGGGGAGTGGCTGAGCCGTGGGCGCCGCCACATCACATGAGCAGTGGTAATGGTAAAACAGCCCTTCACCGTAAGTGCCAAGGCAGCCACTAACGCGCGCTTTGTCATCTGCAAATTCCCTCATCGAATCTTTACCCTCACGCCAGCATGATTAGTAGCTCTCATTAGTTTTACACATATAATATGAGGCTGGGTCATTTGTTCAGTTGTCCCAGCTGGTAGGTGACAAAAGCAGCCTGCTATCTGATCCAGAGCTCCACCACTGGATGGGGTTACTTCTCTTCTGTGACTAGCCCTTGGCCAGTAGGATTTCCAGGTAAGCCTGCATTAGCCTTTCAGTGTGGCTTTGCCCTGATCCCTTACACACACCATAACACGCGCGGGTGCGTGCACGCGCACATTCACGCCAGTCTGTACCCTGCCTCCGAGATCAAGGGGAGCTCTGTACCTGGAACAAGAGCCCAGAGAATGAAGGCAGAGTAAACTCAGGTCTTCACACAGTCTGATGTCTCTCCCAAACCCTGGTACAGGTGCTCAGGTAATCTCCACTGCTGAACAGAAAATCTAGGGGTGAATTACTGTTTTTATTAAGACATGGCCTTTCCATGCTGGGGATGTAGTTATCTAGTACAGAGTTTGCCTGGTATTCTTGAAAGCTCTGGGTTTGATCCTCAGCAGATCATGAATGGGACACAGTAATACACACCTGTGATCTTGGCTTTAAGGAGGTGGAGGCAGGAAGATCAAAGTCAAGTTTATTTTCAGCTACACAGGAGTTCACTGCCAGCCTGAGCTACATGAGATCCTATCCTTTAAAAAATATTTTAATGCATTTTTATTTTTTAATGTGTATGGCTGTTTTGCCCCTGTGTGCATATGTCTGCCCACTACATGCATGCCTGGTGCCCTTGGAGACCTGAAGAAGGTATAGTTTCCTTTGGACTTAGAGGTACAGTTATGAGCTGTCATGTGGGTGCTGGGAATCAAACTTGAGTCTTAGTCAGTAGCTGGGTGTGGCTGCTCACGCCTTTAATCCTAGGCAGAGGTAGGTGGATCTCCCGAGTTCTGGTCTACAGAGTGAGTTCCAGGACAACCAGGGCTACACAGAGAAACCCTGTCTCAACAAACAAACCCAAGTCATCTGAAAAGCCACAAGTCCTCCTAATGACTGATCCATCTCTCCAGCCCCCATAGCAAAACAAAGAGCAAAAAGCAGGGGATGTTTATGTGCTGACCTGGTCTCCTGGGTTCAAGCAACCTTTCTTCCTGGTGGCTGGAACTATAAGCATAAGCCACTATGACTGGCTCATGATATGAATTATTAACTGTCAGACAAGAATGCCATGTACCAATCATACCAATAGATACAAAGATGCCCTCTCTCTCTCTCTTTTTTTTTTTTTTGAGACAGGTTTCTCTGTGTAGCAGAGCCCTCGCTGTCCTGGACTTGCTTTGTAGACCAGGCTGGCTCACAGAGACCTGCCTACCTCTGTCTCCTAGTTCAGGAATTAAAGGCGTGTGTCACCATCCCCGGTGGATGTCCTATTTCTTATTCCATTGAAAATAAAGCAAGTTAGGGCTAGAGAGATGGCTCAGTGGTTAGGAACACTTGCTGCTCTTGTAAAGAACTTGGGTTCAGTTCCTAGCACCTACATGGAAGCTCTCAATCATTGGTAACTCCAGTTCTAGGGTGCTTTGACACCTTCTTTTGGCTTCTGTGGATATCAGGCCTACACATATATGCAAGCAAAAGACTCACACAGATAAAAGGAAATAAATACAGCAGGGCAGGGGCTAACTGGTCAGGTGACTCCAGTGGTAAGTGCTTGCTGCACATACAGGAGCACCTAAGTCATCCCTAGCATCCCTGTGAAAAGCCTGGGTGTTGGTTAACACATGTAATTTCGGTGCTTGGACCTGGAGGCAGGGGGATTCCTCATGCTTACTAGCCAGCCAGCCTAATTTAATTGGTGAACTCTGAGTCCCTCAGAGAGACCTTGGCTCAAAAACATCAAGGTGGATGGCATTCCTGAAGATGATGTCTGAGGTTGACCTCTGTCTGCACCCTGCACTCAGGTGTAGATGTATTTATTTAGTGTCTATATGTGGTGTGGTGCTGGTATTGAACTCAGGGCCTTGCCCATGCATGCTAGGCAAGTACTCTACCCTTGAACTACAGCTGAGCCTCCATCCCGTACCCTCTCCCAAAGAATAAACATACAAGGATATAAGGCTGCATAACAGTAAGACACCATTTTATTAATGAGACAAAAAGATTCTCTTTGAGAACGGATATCTGCCAAGGTGTTAACAGATGATTTTCATTGTTTTCTCTTGGCTTATCTGTGTTTCCTGGTTTGTTTTTTTTCAATGAATATCAATTATTTGCATGATTTTAAAGAGCAATAAAAATAATCAACTCCAGACTGTTTGCACTTTTTCCTGTGCTCATCCCCAACCCAGCAGCTCTCAAAAAAATATGCATATATATGTCAATCATTACAACACTCTCGAATCTTCCCTTCCTCTCCCTGTCACTTTGACAACTGGGTTGAGGGGAGGGGCCCTGCTGCTCCCAGAAGCCCCCTGCTGACTAGTGGATGGAGAGAAGTCTGGCCCCCTGAGAGCACCAAAGGCCTCCTTCCCTCCCTCCCTCCCTCCCTCCCTCCCTCCCCACTCCCTTTCCTCCCTTCCTCTCTGCCAAGCCATTCATACCCGCGTGGCCTTTCTAGTTATTATTTGTTTCTGCAGGTGATGCTGGCCTCCGAGGGCAAGGAGCTCTGACCTACTCTGGTTGTCTTGCTGGCCCCAACCTGGAGCCCAGGGACACATGGCATGGTGTGAGACTCCTTCTCGACTGCTGAAGTGAAAACTGGCCCCATTGCGGCAGATTTGCAGAGGCAGGTGCCTGCCCCTCTGCTGTGCAAGCAAAAGCAGTGCCTTAGGGCACAACCATACTGGTCTCTTCTGGAAGGCTTCAGGGAAGGGAAGGAAAACATGGAAACTGGTTCTTCGGAGCATCTATGGGCATGTAGGGCTGGGATCTGCATGGTCCACCCTTGTCTCTTAGTATACCTTCCCAAAGTATACAGGAGCAACTCAGGCAGAGAAAGCGCAGGTTCGAGGTGGTTGACTCTGGAGAATCTGACTGTGGTCCTCTTAGACAGAGAAGTGAGTACTGGCTTATCCCCCTTAGGAGTACATTGCTTGGGCACCCCAGAACACAGACTCCTCAGGATCAGATCAAGGTGGATCATTCTGGGGGAAGGAAAGGTTTCCTGAAGTCTTGCAAGTTTAATGATGAGCCATTGATTTTATCATTCCCTCCATCAATACAGAGCTGGTCAAAAGAGGCAGCTAGGATCTAGGAGAACTGCAGGAACTAGGAACAGCAGGCCCTTCGAGTCCCCAGGTCCCACCTTTAAATCAAATCCCTTGAGGTGTAGGGCCTGGCTACTTGGAAAGAGCTCCTAAAAAGGCTTTTTACACCCAGGATGGATAGAGTTGGTACATGGAATCTTCTTAGCTTTGGTCCCAATTACCAGGTCACCTTGGCCAAGTCACTCCTCCCTCAACCCTTCTATCCACACAGAGTAGTGCAAAGACAGGTTTGAAAGGGTATGACTGAAGAATGCCCAGCTGCCTGCCAACAACATTTCTGCTCTACGCGGGAGTCTGGTGGTAAAGTTTCATGACCCAGTATAACCTGGTATGGCTGCAGGAATCAAAGTGTGATCATTAGCGCCACCATGTGGACACAGTGGGTAACTGCATTGGCTTGCACTGAAGCCTCAGGGTGACTTCCAGCTTCCTTCATTAAGGGGAGAGGAGCTGATTGCAATTAATCACATTCATCATCTTACGTGGGGAGCTGTCTTGGAGCTGGCAAAGAAAATCCCAAATCAGGAGACAATCTCCCAGCCAGATCTCCCTGCTGTAAGCCTTCATCTAGACACCTGTTTTGTTTAAATTTTCAAATACCGGCTTGATAGAAGGGTCTAGTTTAACGAAGGGAGAGCAACAGTAATCACAACGTTAATAAAAATTTAACAGGCTGTTTACTCTTGCCACGATTCTCACAGGCATCACCTCATTTCACGTTCCCAGCAGCCCTGGGTGGTACTTACTCATGTCCCCAAATTTCAGATACAGAATGTGAGCTGTGTCTGGGAGGGGAAACTAGATTTCAAACCTAAGCAGCCTGGCATCAGACTCCATTTTCTTCTTTGTTTTGTTCTGAGTCAGAGTCTTACCAGGCAACTCAGGCTGGCCTCAGACTCAAGATCTTCATACCTCAGTCTCCTGTGTGCTAGGACAACAGGCTCTTGGGATAACACCCAGATGGCCCTCCCTCCCTCGCTCCCTCCCTCCCCCTCTCTCTCCCCCTTTTTTTCTTTAAAAAATGGCTTCCTTTACGTGTATAGGTGCTTTGTGTGTATGTCTGTGTACCACATACCTGCTTAGTATTGTCCACAGAGGCTAGAAGGAGTTAAGATCCTTTGGGACTGAAGTTAGAGATGGTTGTGAGCCACCATGTTGGGCATTAGGAATTAAACCTGGGTCCTCTGGAAGAGCAGCCTGTGCTCTCAAACACTGGCCCGTTTTAGCCTTTCCTTTCCTCCTCCTCCCCTTCCTCTTCCTCCTTTTCACTTTTTTTTTTCTTCCCTCTTGAGACTAGGTTTCATGTAGCCTGGGTTGCCCTGGAACTCACTAAATAGCCAAAATGGATAACCTCGAAATTCTGATTCTTGTGCCTCTACCTCCCCAATTCTTCTGGGTTTATAGACTTGAACTACCACGTATGGTTTTTGTTTTTGTTTACTTGAGTTTGTTGGTGGTGGTGGTGGTGGTTTTTCTTGAGACAGGGTTTCTCTGTGTAGCCCTGGCTATCCTGGAACTCACCCTGTAGACCAGGCTGGTCTTGAACTCTGAGATCCATATGTCTTCTCCAGAGTTCAGAGACTACAGGTGTACACCACCACTGCCTGGCTTCACATGATTTTGTTTTCAGTGCTGAGGCTCAAACCCAGAGCCCTAAGGTTTATCAACTGAGCTGCATTCCACACCCAATTGAATTGCCCATTCCGTCCCTCCTTCTTTCAAACGTTTTATTTATCTATTTGCCATGTTTTTGAGACAAGTTCTCCTGTGGCCCAGGCTTTTCTCAGACTTCAACTTCTGACCTCCAGCTGCTGAGCTGTGCTCCTAGCTCCACCGTACGCAGCTGCATTTTTCTCTTTCTTTCTTATTTTCTTTTTTCATTTACAGGAATTAAACAGAGCCTCACACGTGGTGGACATGTGCTCTACCTCTGAGCTATATCACCCCGCCCCTCCCTCCAACACCTTTTCTTTTCTTTTTTTTTTTTTTTTTTCTTTTCTGGAGACTAAGCCCAGACCCTTGGGTGTACTGCTGCAGAGACATAGACTCACCCCATCCCGCTATGTGAGGCAGGGTCTCACCATGTAGCCCTGTCAACCCATCCACCCCATGTTCCTGGTAATCCCTCCAGATTGAGGAAATCCCACTTCCTGGTTGGAATCCCACATTGGTTGGAATTCCTCAGCATGCTGACAAAAGGTTTTCCTTGGCATTGAAGATGGGTACATAAGAGAAGCTTTAGGTTAGATAGCCCAGGCTGGGGTCCCAACTTCTTTCCTCACTGTTACTAGCCATGTGCCCCGGGTTCATTCCGGAGCCTCACATTCTTGGCCTGAAAAATGTCTGCCAAGCACCCTCAGCTTTCAAGGGTGCTGTGATGACTAGAGAAGTTGTTTCCTGCTGAGCAGTGTTCATGAAAGTGCTTGCCTTGTTATCTGTAATTTGTCAAATTCTGCCTTGGGAGGAGCCACCTGATAGATTTCACAAACTCTTATCCAGTCTCCTTGGAAAGCAGGGCTATGATATGAAAAAAGTTAGGATCTGGGTAGTAGTGAACACCAGTGTGGGGCAGTGGACCACACCACCAGACAGAAAAACTGGTGAGGTCGGGCCGATTAAGGAACCCTGGCAATTCTTCTAATTGAGAATGAACGGCAGGCATTTAAATCTTCTCTGACCAGGTTCCTGTCCTGGAGCACATGAGGACTGTGTCAACTGGTCACGTATCTTATAAACCCAGAGTTCAGTCGGGCAATGGTGGCGCACGCCTTTAATCCCAGCACCTGGGAGGCAGAGGCAGGCAGATTTCTGAGTTCGAGGTCAGCCTGGTCTACACAGTGAGTTCCAGGACAGCCAGTGCTACACAGAGAAACCCTGTCTCGAAAAACCAAAAAAAAAAAAAAAGAGGGAGTTTCTTTGTGTAGTCCTGGCTGTCCTAGAACTCACTGTCTAGACTGTAGACCAGGCTGGCTTTAAACTCAGAAATCCACCTGCCTCTGCCTTCCAAGTGCTGGGATTAAAGGCATGCACCACCACTGCCTGGGTAAAATACTGGCATCTTGTTTCTCCTTTGCTGACTTGGCTAAATAAGTCTTTTGGACATTTCTAGAATCAAGAACTCCCTCTACAGCTCACAAGCCTCATCTGCAGCAGGCTGGTGTGTGGTTCTGCCTTTCGATTCACCACTGGGGTGTTGGAACACTAAGACACAGCTTGGGTAGGCAAAATGCAGGGACGCTAGGCTACACTCCTTTCTCAATGCTGGGGTGCCCAGCTCATGGGACAGCGACATGATGCTCAGGGGAGGTAAAATGCAGCCTAAGATAGAGGTCCCAGCCCATGTTTCTAGAGAAATGGGGGAGAGGGGCTGGGATGTAGGCTGTGGTTCTCAGACTCCTATGCACCCAGATGCTGCTGGGAACCACTGAGGTCCTGAGATGAACCAGAGGAGGGGTGCCCAGCTTAGCTCAGAGTGAGTACAAGAAACAATTTAAGGGGGTGCTGGACAGAAGGCTCAACCTTTAAGAGCATTGGCTGCTGCTCTTCTAGAGGACCTGGGATCAATTCTCAACACCAACATGTTGGCTTCAAAAACTAGTAAATCCAATCCTAGGGGATCTGTTGCCCTCTTCTGGCCTCCAGGAGCACTGCACACATGTGTGCTACAGAAGTACATGCAAGCAAAATGCCCATTCACCACCACCACTACCACCACCTCCTCCTCCTCCTCTTCTTCCTCTTCCACCTCTTCTTCTTCTTCTGAAACAATTTAGCCAAGCATGATGGTACATTCCTTTAATCCCAGCACTTGGGAGGCAGAGGCAGGCAAATCTCTGAGTTCAAGGCCAGCCTGGTCTACAGAGCAAATTCTAGGACAGCCAGTACTACATAAAAAAAAAAAAATCCTGTCTCAAAAAATGTCAGGAGAAAGGATTCACATGGCTCTCCATTTGAGAGGATGGTATCCTTTACAGCAGTAAGCCATGTTGATGGATGGCTTCCAGGTGGTAGTACAGGCCAGTCTGCTCACACCTTGCAGCTATCAATAAGCAGAAAGACTGGGCCTGTGGGACTAGAGAGATGGCTCAGTGGTTAAGAGCACTGGCTGATCTTCCAGAAGACCTAGGTTCAATTCCCAGCACCCACATGGCAGCTTACAACTGTCTACTCTACTCTAGGGATCTGACACCCTCAGATATATATATTTCCTCCTTCCTGGTAGGTCCTATGGCCTAAAGATTCCACAACTCCCCCCATCTTCCAAGTTGTCAAACACATATACCTGTGAGGTACACACAATGGAAGGCACACACTGGTGAATAAGCAGGCAGGTCACCCACCACTGTAGCTGTGGGCAGTGGGACTAGACCCTGAGCATTCCAGGTTCCGTGGTGTAAGAGATTATAAAGGTTGGACTGAAGTGAAGCCCCAGTGTAGGAGAGCAGGGGAGATAACTTAGTTCACATTTTCCACATGCCCATGAAGACCAAGCTCAAGCCCCTGAGCCTATATAAAAAAGCTGGGCATGGGACACATATTTGCAATTCCAGTTCTGAGAGGGTGAATCCCTGGGGTTCAGTGGCCAAGAAAAGACTCACTCTGTCTCAAGAGAGGCTGGGGAGAGAGCTCAGGCAGCAAACAGGAGGACCTGAGTATAAATGAAACAAAACAAACAAACAAAACCAAGGATGGCATGCCTTGTAATCCCAGTGCTGGAGAGGTGGAGACACTTAGAGAGCTGGCCAACCAGCATAACCTAACTGGTGAGCCCTGGGTCCCGCTGGAAAATGCTGTCTCAAAAAACAAGGCAGAGGGTTGGAGAGATGGCTCAGCAGTTGAGAGCACTGACTGCTTTCCTGAGTTCAATTCCCAGCAACCACATGGTGGCTCACAACTATCTTGTAATGGGAAATGATGCCATCTTCTGATGTGTTTGAAGACAGATACAGTGTACAATAAATAAATATTAAAAAACAAGCAAACAAACAAAAACAAGGTAGAATTATTCTTGTGGATAAGACCCAAGGTTGACCTCTGGCATCCACCCTCATGCATATCTGTATACATGCAAACACACACGAGCACATACAAAAGGGATGTGGAGTCAGTGTCTTAGTCAGGGTTTCTATTCGTGCACAAACATCATGACCAAGAAGCAAGTTGGGGAGGAATGGGTTTATTCAGCTTACACTTCCATGCTGCTGTGCATCACCAGTGGAAGTCAGGACTGGAACTCAAGCAGGTCGGGAAGCAGGAGCTGATACAGAGGCCATGGAGGGATGTTACTTACTGGCTTGCTTGCTTCTCTTGGCTTACTCAGCTGGCTTTCTTATAGAGCCCAAGACTACCAGCCCAGGGATGGTACCACCCACAAGGGGCCCTCCCCCCTTGATCACTAATTGAGAAAATGCCTTACATCTAGATCTCATGGAGATATTTTCTCAACTGAAACTCCTTTCTCTGTGATAATTCCAGCTTGTGTCAAGTTGACACACAACCAGCCAGTACAGGTGGCTTAGCAGGTGAAGATTCCTGCTTCCAAGCCTGACAACCTGAGTTGTTCCTCATGACCTGCAACAAAGAAAGAGAGAACCAACTCCTCCAAGTGGTTGTCTGAGCTCCACATGCTCACCATGGTGCATACCTCTCCCCAGACACAATAAAATAAAATGTAATTAGAAGAAAAAGAAAGAAGAAGCAGTGTGGGTGCTTGTGATGAGAGGTGGAGGCTGGCAGATCTCTGTGAGTTTGAGGTCAGCCTGGTCCACATAGTTTCAGGCTAGCCCCAAGTACATAGTGAGACCTGTCTCAAAACAAAACACAAAACACAAGAAACAAGAAACAGAAAACAGTATTTGAGGGAATGTGGGGAATGGGGAACTGTGGTTTGGTTGAGAATGGTCCCCATAGGCTCATAGGTTTGAATACTTGGTCTCCAGTGGTGGAACTGTTTGAGAAGGATTTGGAGGTGTGGCCTTGTTAGAGGTGGTGTGTCAGTGGGGGCAGGCTTTGAGGTTTTAAAAGACTAGTGCCATGCCTGGGTAACTCACTTTGTCTAACTTGTGGTCAGTGATGTATCAGATGTGAGCTTTTTGCTATTGCTGCTGCAATATCCCTGTCTGCTTGAGGCCAGGCTCCTCATCATGGTGGTCATGGGAGCTAAGCCTATAAAACCCAAGTTAACACTTTCAGTTATAAGCTGTCTTGGTCATGGCATTTTTATCACAGCAATAGAAAAGCAAGGAAGGAAAGGACAAAGTTGTTTGCTGAAAGCTGTACTCCCAAGGGCTTTCTGGTCTCCATAGCCCTCATCCACAGAGCCATTCAGAGCTGAGAATCCCATGGCTCTGTTCCTGTAGAAGGGTCCCATTGGGACTGGCCCTGTGAGTGCTTCCCACAGACTTCCTGCAGAGCATGGCTGAGCCAGCCACTGTGGTGTCTTTTTGAGCTCTTATAGTGCTTCCTGGAGGAACAAGGGGCTCTCAGCAGGAAGTTGGAAGAGATGCTGGGTTTAGGGGGAGCAAAGATGGAGCCCAGATTATTGACCTGTATGGAGGTGTGAATAAAGGATGCTTAAGGGGAGTGGGGGGGTGGAGAGATGGCTTAGAGGTTAAGAGCACTGACTGCTCTTCCAAAGGTCCTGAGTTCAAATCCCAGCAACCACATGGTGGCTCACAACCATCTGTAATGGGATCTGATGCCCTCTTCTGGGGTGTCTGAAGACAGCTACAGTGTATACACACACACACACACACACTATTTATATATATATAATAAATCTTTTTTTAAAAATGCTTAAGGGAGAAGCATAGAGAAGGCCTTCTGCAGAGCCCAGGGATCTCCTAAGGAAGAGATTTCATTGTCTGACACAGCCAGGGAGGACAGCCCTGTTTCCTCCATTCCCTCAGGTACTTCTCCTCTTCCTCCTCCTCTTCCTCCTCTTCCTCCTCTTCCTCCTCCTCTATCACTTAGACCCTGAAAGCTACTAGCAAGTTGGGCAGAAGTGTGACCGACAAAGCTTTTTATGTCCACATCCCTAGAGACCAGTGGCTCCCAACCCCATACCTCAATAAGGGCAGGAGAGGATTCATCTCTGAAGGAAGATGAAAGTTGTCACTTGCTGTCTTTGACTGGATGCTTGAACTCCTTGAGGGACAGTGGATTTTATGGACTTGAAAGGTCCAACTGCCCCTGCCCAGCACACGGATTGGGAGTGAGCGTGGACCAGCTAAGGCAAAGGGGTTGCCCTGCATCGCATCCCAGGCTATGGGAGTGGGGGTGGGGGTGGGGCTGGTTTCAGAGAGCCTGGGGCTTTGTCAAATGAGCCTGATAGTTCTTCACATTCCTACCTGTGGTCCCCTAAAGGCAGGGCCTCCATGTGAGGTCCCTGATCCCTGATCCTCTCTCAGCTGTCCCCTAGATCTGAAGAATGTTTACTGACTTGTTTTTTTTTTTTCCTTTCCTTCCTATCTGTCTGGAAATGACAGAGATCAGCGGCAACAAAAAGAGGACGCCTTGTTCCAGTGCAGACCGCCCACACCCTTGAACTCTTCACCCAGCCTTGGCCTGACTTCACCCCGGAGTGGGCGAGGGAGGGGACAGGGAGGCTGGGCCTTGGCCTGAGGACAAGATGCTCCTCTGCCTGGGAGCAAAAGATTTTTTTCTGGAAAGCTTGGAGCAAGTCAGGGAGATGGGGGAGGGAAGGCAGGAGGGAACGTGGAGACAGTGCTAATGAAAATGTCCCCAGGGTGATAGAGCAGTGATCTGACAGTCCTTTAAAAGTCTGGTTAGCTATTGAAAAACAATTGGCTGGCTCCTAGTCTTCTGCTCTCCCTGTCCTTGCACAAAGCTGGGGACTGACTCTGTCCTTAAAGAGGCAGGCTTCAAGGGCTGGAAATGTAGTCAGCTGACTGAGTGGTTGCCTGCTTTGCTAAAAGCCCTTTGACCCCCAGGATTATGTAAACTGGATGTATTGGTACATGGTAACCCCAACACTCTGGAGGTGGTGGAGGTAAGAGGACCAAGCATTCAAGGTCATCCTTGGCTACATAATGAATTCCAGGCTATGAGCCTCTGCCTCTCAAAGACAACCAAACCAACCAACCAACCAACCAAGTAAGCAAACAAAAAAGAGGCCCGGCTGGGGAGAGAGCTCAATATTGTCTTGCAAAGCATGAGGACCTAAGGTGGGGCCCCAGAACCCAGTGGGAAAAACCAAAGCTGGGTGTGTGCTCAGGGATACCAGGGAGAGACAGGGGATCCCTGGAGTCCACTAGCCAGGCAGCCTTGTCTAATCAGTCAGCTCCAGGTCCCAGTGGAAGACTTTGTCTCAATAAACAAGGTAGATGCCTCCTGAGGAGTGATATGGTAGGTTGTCCTCTGGTCTCCATGCATCACAGACACAGACACACAGACTCTACAGACACAGACACACAGACTCTATCTATCTATCTATCTATCTATCTAAACTTTTAAAAGATGCTTTTATTTTCTGTGCGTGATTGTTTTGCCTGTGTGTATATCTGGGGAGCTCCTAGGACCCCTGCCTCCCAGTGCAGAGCAGGGGCTCTGAATCTCCCCCTTGTTTCAGCAGAGTATCTGTTAATCATGTGGCCAAGGACAGTAAGATGTGCGTGCAGGAGCTAAACAAGCTCATTCTGCATGGAGAGGGCTCCTACCACCCCTTGAACCTACCTCCTTAAGGCTTCAGGTACTTAACATCTTTGCCATCAGAGAACCCCTTGTTTTAGTTCTCTTGAGTCCTGGCACTCAGAAGAGTCCCTACCCCCACCCCCAGGAAATGGATTTCAGGTTAGTTACTGCAAATAGCTTAATAATGACTTAATTGTGAACAAATGGCTGTCGGTTGGCTTGGCCTGACAAGCCCAGGAGAGCAGCAAGTTGGGCGGCCGTTCTAGGGCCCTTAGTCTCCTGGAGCATGTTAGTATGAGGAACATCTCAGGAGTAGGTAAGTTATGTGGAACCAGCAAAGCATTATGGTCTGAAAACTGGTGCTTCTCCTAAAGTCATATGTGGAAAGCTAACCCAGCAATGCTATAGTCCCAAGAAGCAGGTTCTTTGAAAAGTGATTAGGGCAGCCAGGCAGTGGTGGCACACACCTTTAATCCCAGCACTTGGGAGGCAGAGGCAGGTGGATTTCTGAGTTCGAGGCCAGCCTGGTCTACAGAGTGAGTTTCAGGACAGCTAGGGCTATACAGAAAAACCCTGTCTCAGAAAATATAAAAAAAAAAAAAAAAAAAAAATTTAATCGAGTCAGGACTTCTCTGTGTATCCCTGGTTGTCCTGGAACTTGCTCTGTAGTCCAGGCTGGCTTTGAACTTAGAGATCTGTCTGCCTCTGCCTCCTGAGCGCTGGGACTAAAGGCTTGTACCATCACTGCCTAGCAAGTTTTGTTGTTTATAAGTAGTTGCCTAGTCTAAGGTGTGCTATGGTAGCCTAAAGAGATATGGTGCTAAACATTCTGGGCTAGATAATTCTTCCTTGAAGGGGCTGTGCCATATGTTGGAGGATGCCATGTGTCTCCCTGGCTTCTGTTCATAACAGCCCAGTAGTTGCTCCTTCCCATAAACTCAAAACTATCTCTAGACACAGACATATGCCCCTTTAGGACTCAGTAATCTGTTTGGGAACCATGGCAATCAGTACTGTCCGTTCAGTGATCAAATGGAGGAGGAGATCCAGAGAGAAGCTGGGCCACACATTCTCAAGTGAAGTTGAATTCCATGCAGAAGAAAGGCTAAGTCTAGCAAGCCTTGTGTCAGTTTCTGCTCTTTTAGTTGTAACAAATGGTACCCAGGAATGCTGGTGCAAACCTGTGATCTCAGCATTTGGGAATTCAAGGCCAGTCTCAGCCATGATGGGGACAAGGCCAGCTTACACTATCTAAGGCCCTATCTTAAACAAAACAAAAAACAAAAAAAACAAAAAAAAAAAAAACAAAACAAAAAAATAATCACCTTGAAATGGCTTAAAAATGGGAAGTCAGATAGCAGGGGTTTGGACATAGCTCTGGTTGAGGCTGAACTTGATCCAATGACTCAAATGTCATCTCCAGAACTTGTTTTTATCTGTGGACTCTGGTCTTCTCTATCTGTCTCCTTGAAGGGATGGATGATTTCGAGTGATCCAGGCCTAACTCCCCCCACTTGAAACTTGAGTGGGTTAGTGGTAGCACATACCTTTAGTCCCACTGCTTGGAAGCAGAGGGCAGCCTGGTATACAGAGTGAGTTCTAGGACAGAGAGAGAGAGAGAGAGAGAGAGAGAGAGAGAGAGAGAGAG
>JADRCH010000018.1:14018337-14082521 GCA_019843965.1 Rhynchomys soricoides | reverse complement strand
GAACTTTTCATGGCACATGATTGGCTAATTTGATTGTAGATCTAACCCAAGCAAAACACCCTGGCCAGAGAAAGTGATGGCCTAATTGGCCTAAAAAGTTACACGGCCTCCTCTGGACCTAAGAGTAGAATTAGCTCTGCCTAGAGGATGTCCTAAGAGGAAAATCATGTACAACGTCTAGGAGACAGGTGAAGGATTTGAGATCACAGAGACGAGAGGTGCAACTACTGTCTTTGTAACGGTTTCCTCTGAACTGGGTCAAGGTGAGAGCTGACACTGTATGGAAGACCTCACTGTGTAGCTGTGTAAAGCGTATGCCAGAAGCAGACCAAAGCTGCCCTCAGATGCTGCACGAATTTTCTCTTCGATGTCTCTGGGATAAATTAGCAACAAAGGGCCTTCATCCAGGTGTGTCTCCACAGCAGACTCTACCAGTGACTTTTCTTTCCGTTTCCATAGGTGCATTTTAAAAATAATAATAAAAAAATGTATATGGATGTTTTGTTTTGTCTGTTTGTAGGTTTGTGCATCACATGCGTGTCTGGTACCTGCAGAGGCCAAAAGAAGAGCAGATCACCAGGAACTACAGTTACAGATGGTGGCAACCTGCCTTGTGGATGCAGTGAATTGAACCCAGGTTCTCTGGAAGAACACCCAGTGCTCAACTGCTGAATCATCTCTCCAACCTCCGCAGGCGCATATTTATAATAGGGTCAGTCGTTGTCCATCTGGGACTAGCAATCTCTGGCCTCTCTGCCAGAGATGTGGCTGTGGAACTGCATCACACCCTATGAGCAGAAGACGTGGAAATCCCTGCGTCTTAACTCAGTGGTTTGTGTAATCCAGACTGCTTCTTCTCTCCTTGAGTCAGAGCAAGGATTTGCCTGAGATCCAGCTTTGAGCATGCAAGTGAAATATATCCTAGAACATGTAAAAACAAAACTAAACAAAACCTGGTTTTCTGAATGACCACATGGAACAGAGGCTCCTGCCAACTTGGAATGAATCCCTCCAGTGAGGAAGGCTTTACGAAATCACTAAATCACCGTGCTTCATCCGTTCTAAAAATCCGGCTTTCTCCCTACTCCACTGTCCTTGAGGTGCAGTGCCATTGGCCAGACGTGGTCATCAGAGGCCACTCTTAAGGTATGCCAAGTCCTAGGAGATTTTTTTTTTTCCTAAGATTTACTTGTTTATTTCATGTGAGTACACTGTCGCTACCTTCAGAAACCAGAAGAAGGCATCAGATCCCATTACAGATGGTTGTGAGCCACCATGTGGTTGCTGGGAATTGAACTCAGGGCCTCTGAAGAACAGTCAGTGCTCTTAACCACTGAGCCATCTCTCCAGCCCGAGGTTTTTTTTTAATGAGAGACTTGGTGTTGAAAAAAAAATCTCCTGTTTATCTAAATAAATTAATTTAAAACCAACATATAACATGTACAGATCCTTGTGAAGAACAGCAATTTATCAATGAAGGTCTAAAATCCTGGGTAGGGAAGAACTGTGCATATATTTATTCCCAGGGTTAGGCACACTTTTTTTTTTCTGTTTCAATCCAGAAATCATCTCTTGATTACTTCATAACTCCCACGGGTTAATACAATAGCAACACAGCCTCTTATTAGCTAAATGCTGTTGCATGTGATATTGTTCTTTTTGGATCACCACGCCAATGTCCTATTTCTGCCCTTCCGCAGCTGTGTTTCCTAACATTATTTGTTGGTTACCGAGGCTACGTGTACATCCTGGTAACTGAATTTCCATGAATGTGGCGTTTTGCCCTCTTTTCATACAGAGTCCATGTGTTCCTCGTCCCAGAGGCTTTCTTTGGCCAAAGGTAATGCTGAAAGAGAGACATTTAAACAAGTAGCTATGGTACCAAATCCTGTTAGTTTTGAACTAAGCCATTTTCTAGTTTCTTTCCCTGATTGTAGAGTGAGTTGTTGACTTGTTTTCCAGACAGCTCAGTCAAGGTCTGGTCAATGTTCATTGCTAAAGAACCCTGTGTTCTAGTCAGCTCAGAGACATGTCCTTCATCTGGGGCCACAGATATTCTGTGAGAAGTCCTTGTCAGCCACAGACTTTACTGGCTGTGTCCTGAGCATTCCCAGACTGAAATCAGTGGTTTGCAAGTGGAAGCTTACTCATGTGTCAAGCATGGAGTGTAAAGAAGATGAGAGGGGCCTGGAGTGGAGGGGTGTGGCATGAGAGTGTGAGAGCCCATGTGGCCAGCCTGGGCACACATGGGAGATTTTACCGCTTTTCCCCACCCAGCCAGGAAAACCACAAAGTCAGCAGAGAACATGTGAATGGAGGCGCAAGGGCTGCCAGATGGTCAGCGATAAAGTATATACCAAAAAAAAAAAAAAAAAAAAGGAAAGAAAACCAAAAGGAGCCCGGGCTGTACAGCTCAGCTGGAAGAGTATGTGCATGCTGTTAGTGAGACCCTGGGTTTATCCCACAGTTCAAAAACTTATTATAGTCCAGAACTTAGGAGGGAGAGGCAGGAGGACGAAGTATTAAGGGCCCTCCTCAGGTGCTGAGTGGTACACAGCACCTTTGCTATATCAAAGGGACACAGTTCTGCATGGGAAGTGGCAAATGCTGGGGCCAGACATTGTATCATCAAAATCTCTTTCTTTCTTTCTTTCTTTCTTTCTTTTTTTTTTTTTTTTTTTGGTTTTTCAAGACAGGGTTTCTCTGTGTAGCCCTGACTGTCCCGGAACTCACTCTGTAGACCAGGCTGGCCTTGAACTCAGAAATCCACCGGCCTCTGCCTCCCAAGCGCTGGGATTAAAGGTGTGCGCCACCACTGCTCAGCTCAAAATCTCTTTCTCAAAACCAGTACTCAGAGGGAAAAAAGGCACCAATCCATCTAGAATGATCTAGCCTGGGCTACCTTGGCTGCTAGGTTTGGAAGCCAATTGTGCCACGAAATACTTTTAACCCCAGTGTCATGACAATTTACTACCACAGGCTGAGCTCTTTGGTTGCAATAGTTAACATTCGTGCCCTTAGTGAATGGGCTTTGGGCACTGAGGGGAGCTCTCTCTGTATGGGCTTGAGTGGATTTGGTGCCTGTCACTTCCTGAACACGTTGGATCCTTCTGTTAAGACCAACAAGGTACCAGAACAACACTTGAATGTCTGAAGTCTAAGGGAGGACCCTTAGTCTATGAGTGGAATATATTTTTTAAAAATGTTATGTCATCTAAGTTCCTTGTAGGAAGTATGGTATTGTTAGAGGCCCCACAGCAATGATTTCAAGATGAAAAGTGGCGTGGGAGAGTCGGGCTGTGTGGTGCTGAACTAAAACTGAGTCCTTGGCAAAAGCAGCAGGCACTCTTAACTGCTGAGCCATGTCTCCAAGCCCTACTGTTTTACTTAATCAATTTATTATGTGTTCGTGCGCACACGCACATGCATGTGTGTGGTGTGTGTGTGTGTGTGTGTGTGTGTGTGTGTGTGTGTTTGCCCACATGCACGCGCGCACCGTGGTGCATATGTGGACGTCAGAGGGAAACTTTGAGGAGGTAGATCTTGCCTTCCACCCCACTAAAGCAGGACCTCTTTTGTTTCTTGCTTTTGAACCTGTGCTGAGCACTCCAGACTTTCTGAACCTTTTTTTTTTGCCCCTGCCTCCTGAGTGCTAGGATTAAACGTGTGTGCCCTGACATCCGGCTTGGTTTGCTCCCTCGTTGTGTATAAGAACTAACGCTGTATCCCACTGCACCTCTCCTCTGTCATGTTAGCTGTCTTGCCACAGTGATAGAAAACTATCATAGAAAGAATCCAGCCCCAAGGTAGCAGGGCCCACCTTCTGACATCGGACCCATGGTGTGCGCCACCACGGACGGCCCGGCTACATTTCTCTCTTTGTCTTTCGTGTTTTCTGGATATAAATAGTCTGTATTGTGTTGGCTTCTTTTCTGGGGGTGGGAGTGGATATTTCTATGGAGATAATTCTCATAGCACAAGAATACAAGGTGGCATTAAGCTTGGAGCACCGCCATTGTTAGCTCTCATAGGAAAGCAGCTCAGAGTTCCCATGAAGTGGCACTTTCCTACACTAACGTCTATTAGAAACATCTCTGTCTTAAATTTTCACCACTATTTTAGGGTTTCATGTATTCTAGGCTAGCCTCGAAGTCAGTCACTCTGTAGCTGAGGATAATTTTTAACTTCTGATCCTCTGGTTTCCACTGCGAAAGTGTTGGGGTTATAGGAGCGAGCCATCACATCCACTGTTATGCTGGTGCTGGAGATCAAAACAAGAGCTTAATACACGTGAGGCAAGGACTCTACCGGCTGAGTTCGGAAGCCCAGCTCCTAAGAAGAGCCTTTAAAGTGGGGTGGTGGATTTCATGTAGGTTGTTGTCGTTAGACAGTGTCTCATGTAGCCAAGGTTGGCTTTGAACTTCCTATCCCCCGGAGTTCTTGGATATCACCTCTTGTCTGACACTTGACATCATCTCTTAAGTTAAAAAAAAATTTTAACCGTTATTTTTATTTTCTGTGTGTGGATGTTCTGCTTGTATGTATGCAGTGCCCTTGAAGACCAGAAGAGGGCACTGGATCCCCAGGACTGAAGTTATAGACAATTGTGAGCCATCATATGGGTACTGGGAACCCTAGTCAAGTTCTCTGGAAGAGCAACCAGAAACAGAGTGGGAGGGAGAGGGAAAGAGGGAGAGAAAGGGTGGAGGGGTAGGGGGGAGGGGAGAGAGAGGGAGAGGAGAGGGAGAAAGGGAGGGAGGGAGGGAGAGAGAGAGAGAGAGAGAGAGAGAAAGAGAGGGAGAGAGAGGGAGACAGAGAGAGGTAATTATGTAAGACTTGGAACAATTGTGTGTGTATGTGTGTGTGTGTGTGTGTGTGTGAGAGAGAGAGAGAGAGAGAGAGAGAGAGAGAGAGAGAAAGAGAGAGAGAGAGTGTGTGGATAGGGTCTCACTATGTATCCCTGGCTAGCCTGGAACTCACAGAGCTCCACCTTTGAGTGCTGGGATTAAAGGACTGTGTCAGTAAGTCCAGCCAGTTAAGAAAGTAAACACTTGCTAGGAGTAGTGTTTCATTCCTTTCATCCCAGCACTCAGGAGGAAGAGACAGGAGAATCTCTGTGAGTTTGAGGCCAGCCTGGTCTACAAGGGAGCTCTAGGACAGCCAGAGCTACATAGAAAAATCCTATCTCAAAAACCAAAGCCACACACACACACACACACACACACACACACACACACAAGCTTCTCTTCCAGAGGACCTGGGTTTTGTTCCCAGCACCCACATGGCCACTCACAACCAGCTATAACTCCAGATCCAGGGGGTCCTGTGCCCTCTTCTGACCTCTGTGGACACCAGACACACACACACAGTACATAGATATACATGTAGGCAAGACATCCATACACATAAAATAAAAATAAAATTTAAAGTAAATAAATAAACTTAGAGGCAGTCTCCTTCCAAGTGGAATAATCCAGGGCAGCCCATTCACCCACCAGCTGATTGCCCGGTCCCCAGCTACTTGAAGGGTCCCTTAGTTAAAAAGGGAAGACTCTCTCAGGAATGGTCCCCATAGCAGCAGTTAGAGAAGTCTGGCTGCAGGGTTTCTGAATAGAGAGAAAATAGGTTTTTGTTCTATGTTATGGACAATGATCCAGATATGACTCGATACAGGCTTCTGAGATAATTTTTTCTTGCTATTTCACCTGAAGTCTGAAGGAGAAGACACACTGGACAAATCATGGCATACACCGTATAGATTAAAGTAGTTAAGGATATGCCCGAACCAAAGGGCAACAGGCTATCTGACTCAGGTCCACTTAAAAAAAAATTTTTTTTTTTCGAGACAGGGTTTCTCTGTGTAGCCCTGGCTGTCCTGGAACTCACTCTGTAGACCAGGCTGGCCTTGAACTCAGAAATCCACCTGCCTCTGTCTCCCAAGTGCCAGGATTAAACGCGTGTGCCACCACTGCCTGGCAATTTTTTTTTTTAAATTTCATTTATTTGTGCTGGGAGTGGGATGGGTGAGAACATGCCATTGCCTAAGTGTGGAAGTCAGGACAAATTTGGGGATTTGATTTTCTGCTTTCTGATGTGTGTTCCAGGGATCAGTTCTGAGGAAGGAACTTAGGTTGTCAATTTAGACTGTAGGCAGCAAGAGCCATTACCACTGGCTTTGTTTGGTTTGGGGGGGGGGAGGGGGAGGGGGAGAGGTAAATGCTGGGAAGTCAGTGTCAATCCAGGTCCTCTGCAAGATCAGTAAGTGCTCTTAACCTCTCCGCCATCTCTCCAGTCTCAGGTTGGTTTTGTTTGTTTGGTTTGGTTTGGTTGTTTGTTTTTTTTATGACTTTGATGCTAAATTCTCAGTTCGCCTCTCATTGGCAGTCTGTAGACTTGCTTTGCAAACCTCACCATTATGTTTTCTAGGAAAGCACATGGACACAATACAAGGCATTCCTTACTCCTTTGGCCCAGACAGTCTTTTGGTTCCCTTATGAATGCTGATGTGCACTCTTGGGTCACCACCTTGTTGGTGACACAACAGCCCTCCCTCCAGCTTTCTCTGCTGGTCTGAGTGAGAAAGGACCAAAGACCTTCCTTAGCTGGCGAGAGGCAGCCACGTTGCTCCAAAGCAGACAAAGAAAGATAAGGAAGAGGATCCTTTAAACCTGAATGTGTAAAATAGAGGTGCAGGCTGTGAACACCATGCAGCAATTATGTAGAAAGACTGCAGCACAGGCCCAGGCTGGGTTGCACCGTCCTATCAGACACTGGCAGTGACACGTTCCTACAAGAGCCTTTTAAGAGCTGCTAATTATTTAGATTCCAATAGGAGTTGGGTCTTAAAAGTGATTTTGAACTGATTACAGCTTTTTGAACTGATTGCATCTGTAAGCTAGAAAGGCAGGAATCTATAAAAAAAAAAAAAAAAAAAAAAAAAAATCCTTTGGTCAAACACAAAGGAATTATGCTAAATAAAAATGCCATCATTTCACATCTACACAGTTGTTCCACACATGTAAACAAGCAATTTCTACACATATCAAAGATGTAAGCAATTATATTCATCCCCCCCCCCAGGCTTGGAACCACACCCTGGATTTTGTTATATGTGCTAGGTGAGTGTCTGCCACTGAGCTATGCACTGCTGTTCTACACCAAATTTCAAGTTGGCTGAGAAGAGGGCATAGTTGTTCATCCTTACAATCCCCTTCAGTGTGCAGAGTGCTATCAATTCTGTAAGGGAGTATTTACTGAATTGGATTGATGCATTCGCTATATTAACAACCAGAGCAGATAATTGTCGTTTATTGTGATAAGGAAGTATAGACTGAATGCTGGGGAGGGGAAAGACAAAAGACCATTTGAATAGCTTCAGGGCTGGGGAGACATACCTATTTTTTTCCCAGAGACCCAAGAGAAATATGCAAATATTCTTGAGAGGAGAGCCAACCTCTCTACATTCCACAGAGACTGTGTTGATTGCTCTGTGGGAGTTGCTATGCAACCACTTGGTATTCCCCCCCCCAATAGAGATGAGCCTGTCACGCGCTTTCCTGGCTGTATCTGACATGGGGGGTGGGGGGGACAGACAGGTAAAGGACAGCTAAGAACACCTGCACCTGGATGACACAGTCACTCTGGCTGAAGTGTGCTGACACTGGAGAAGATCCTCATGCCCTGTCACAAGTTGCTGCAGGGAGAATTTCATTAAACTCTTAGTGCATGACATTGCAGTGAGTTTTCCTGGATTCACCCTGTGGGCAGATCCTGCGGCTGATCCTGTTATCCCTGACCACAAAGCCTAAGACCAAAAGCATTGCAATTCTGCATGTGCATGGCTGTCACTTCAATGAGGGCTCCAGATCCTGTCCCCTGGCTCCAGCTGGGATGAGGCTTCACCAGATAAAAGCAGCTTTTTAAGTCTTAAAAGGAACACTGGAAACCACAAAGAGACCCAAGTTCTGGGTGAGCCGACTACACTTTTTACACACTCATAGAAAAGGCCTCTTAATATTTCCTTTGTTTGAGTATGATTTCCAAGAAGTATGATTCCATAGACAAATGTCTTGTAAAGAATCCACTCCACCATGGGTCTTGACACCATCAACTGCCTTCAAATTAGGTTGAAAGTGAGATAAAACATTGGGGGACGGATGCTTTGTCATGTCTCAAATCTTCTTTGATATTAAGGAAGGAATAGTGAATTTGATTTTAAATTAAGAGGAGTGGCTTATTCATTCAAAATTTCAAAAGGTTGCCCCCTCCCAAATTAAAAAGAAAAAGTCCTCCAGCCTATCATATTTGAGTCTTTGGAGACTGATTGCTGGCTTTTCACCCTTTCATTTGAGATCTTGGGCTCTGAGATTAGGCAATCAGCCATAGAAAAGCAAGTTTTAAGTTGAGATAAAGCATCCACTCTTGATGAACTACCGGGCAAGGCTCCACCCAAACATTGGGCACCCACTAACCTAGCCTGCTGCCATGTGGTCACGGCAGTGGCAGGAGAGGAGAGTCAACAGAGAGACAGTTGTGCCCCTCCCTTTGGTTATCAGGCTGTTGAAACAATGAACTCCAGATAATAAAAATTTCTCCAGGAATCCCCTGTTGAGGGAAGAGAAATGCTGAAATCCTGACACCCACCACTGGGGGAACCTGCTTCCCAAAAAGACCTTTCACGTGGGTCTGAGAACTTCGCATGTATATATTTCCTGACTTATTATGTTTTTCCTACAGAGGAAGTAGGGAGAAACTAGGGGTCTTTCTCTTCCTGGTTCAGGCAAACTGTGAATAAACTTAATTTCCTTTATTAATTTACACACACACACACACACACACACACACACACACGAATATATATACACAAACAAAAAAGGACTTTTGAAAGCCAGAGGACAACTTTGAGTGTTGATCCTCAGTACCCATCCACCTCAACTTGTTGACAAAGTCTCTCACTTAGGAGCTGGGTCTAGCAGATTAATGCTAGGCTAGCTGGCCAGAAGCCCCAGGGATCCTCTCATCTCCACTTCCTCTGTGGTGATTTGACTGAGAATGGCCCCTATAGGCTCATATATTTGATTCCCAGTTGGTGGACCTGTTTAGGAAGGATTAGGAGGTGTGGCCTCGTTGGTAGAGCTATGTCACTGAGGGTTGGCTTGAGGTTTCAGAAGCTCACACCAGGCCCCATCTCACTATCCTCACTATCTCTGTCTGTCTGCAGATCAGGATGTAAACTCTCAACTACTGCTCCAGCACTGTGCCTGCCTACCTGCTACCATGCATCTCACCATGATGATCATAGTCTAGTCCTCTGAAACTGTAAGCCAGCCCCCATTTAAATGCTAAATGCTTTGTTCCTTTGGGTCCCTTGGTTGTGGTGTCTTCACAGCAATATAACAGTGACTAAGACCTCTGTGGTGCTTAGATTACAGAGTAAACACCATCACACTTGGCTTTTTACTTAGGTGCTAGAGTGAACTCAGGCATTGTGTTTTCATGTCAAGCACTTTCCTGACTGAGCTACCCACTCAGCCCTTCAGTCTCCTAATCTTTGAAGATACAGGGGAAATGATGAAGCAGGTTTGATGTGTCTAAGTGTCCCAGTAATGACACTGCCTTAAACAGGCCAGGGGCCAACCCTTAGAGTGACACCTTCGAGGATCCAGCCTACCTCCCCTTGGAGTATGGTATACAGAATTCTTAGGAATGCTTTGGTCTGTCACACAGACAATACACATGTCCTCTCTTTTAACATTTTTCAGAGATTCCAAATACCATCAGCCTTAAGCTAAATCAAATTTAAGGAGGCAATTTATTTTTTTAGAAAATTAATTTTTAAAATTATTTTTAAAAGATTTATTTATTTATTTTATGTATATGACTACACTGCCCTTGTCTTCAGACACACCAGAAGGGGGCATCAGATCCCATTAGAGATGGTCGTGAGCCACCATGTGGTTGCTGGGAATTGAAATCAGGACCTCTGGAAGAGCAGCCAGTATTTTAAACCTCTGAGCCACCTCTCCAGCTCTTTAAGGACATTCTTGCACAAATGAACAGGATGGTAAACAAAAACAACAAACAAACAAGCAGCCCACAAATGACTCCAATGAGAATAGTGGGACTGCAGTGTTTTTTCATTCACTCCCCCCCCCCCCTCCAGGGACTCATATAGCTCAGGTTGGTCCTGAATGTTCTAGGTACTAGAAGCTGAGTATCTGAGTGTGAAAGGCATGTGAAGTACCATCACGGAGAAAGGAGGCAAGCTAGCTGTTTAGAGGAGTTTTCTGTGTCTGTGTACTCAGAGCTGGGCCTAAATGTGAACACCCTGACTGTGTCTAAACACAGTCTTTTTCACCACCCTGCTCTTCCAGATTCCCACCTATGAACACCAGTCAAGAAAAACTTGGCTGCCGAGGGGAAAGAGGTCATGAATCCTTCTGCTTTTGACCTGTTCATGTCTCTGTCTGTGTGAGATCCAGGGTCTCTCTTGCCTGTCCAGGCCGGAGAGCTGCCTCTTCTCTCAGTATGACTCTGGCACTCCAGTGCACAATTGTATCCAGCACACTATCAAATCCTCTTTGAAGACTCTATGAACTGGCCAGCATTGATAATGCTAGGTATTGATTCAGACTAGAGAGTGTTACAGATGGTCAAGGGAAGTTCAGAAAAATGAAATCTCTGGCTCCCAAACACCGGTCCAAGAACCGATCCAGTCCTTATGTTTTTACTTGTCCTTGGTAAAACTGGAGAAATGAGAATGTGAAAAGTTTTGTATGACTCTGGTTTTTTGAAACAGGGTTTCTCTGTATAGCCCTGGATGTCCTGGGACTAGCTTGGTATACCAGGCTGGCCTTGAACTCTAATCCTCCATGCCTCTGCCTCCCTAGTGCTGAGGTCAAAGGTGTGTGCCACCATGACCAACTTGAAATTACCCAATTTTTCAATTGTGAAAATATATCTTATCCTGTGTAAATGAGTTGCCAAAATGCCCTTTCTTTTATAAAATGATACTAAGAGAAGCTGGGATTTCAAACTTGATCTTTTGGATACTTTCCTTGATTCCTATTAAAATAACTTCAATTTAAGATTCAAGTTTATGCCACTTGGTGGCACACCAAGGTGGTGGTGCACACCTTTAATCCTAGCACTCAGAGGCAGAGGCAGGCAGATTTGAGTTCCAGGCCAGTCTGGTCTACAGAGCTAGTTCCAGGCCAGCCTGGTCTACACAGAGAAACCCTGTTTGGAAAAAACAGGAACAAAACAAATAAAGATTCAAGTTTATTTATCAATTTCCTTTCTCTCTGTCTCTCTGTCTGCCTGCCTTTCTGTCTGTCTGTCTTAGCACTGGGATCTAACCAGGGCCTGGTGCTAGGCAAGCTCTCTACCATGGAGTCTTTCCCAGCCTCCACCTCTGTGGTAGCTCTGAACTCCTCTGCTCAAATTATCCTCTGTGTCAGCCTTTCAAGTAGCTAAGATTACAGGAATGCACCACCAAGCCTGGACAAAATTATTGTTATTTATAAATATTTGAAGGCATACCACCTCTAATAGCTCATGCCTGTAATTCCAGCATTCAGGAGGCAGAGGCAGGACAATCAATGAAAGTTTGAGACGAGGTCACCCTGGGTTTCAAAGTGAGTAATAGATAGCCAGGACTACGTAGAGAGACCCTACCTATAAAAAAAAAGTAAAAACGAATTCAAAAATATATGCACATACATACTACATACTACATACATACATAGCTAACTCTTTTAGCTACATTACATGGGACTAAAAAGTCAAATCCTAATATGGATAGGTGATAGTTTATTGAAGTAGTCTGGAAGGAGTTGCAGTTTGATTCAGCTCTGCTTACAGGGGGAAATCTATTCCCAAATCCTAAAGCAGCATTTAAAGTAGCATGTCTCCCCCTGCTGGAAATGATGTTGGCAAAATAGGTCTTGAGTCTCAAGCAGTTCTGGGGAGGATTCAAACTGTTAAGACCTTAAAGCCAGGCCAGCCTGGTCTACAGAGTGAGTTCCAGGACAGCCAGGGCTACACAGAGCAACCTTGTCTCGAACCCCCCCCCCCCCAAAAAAAAGACCTGAAAGCCAGAAGAATCCTGTTTGAAAATCTGTTCTCCATCACAGGGACCTTAGCCCAAACAGGAATCCTTGAACAATGACTACAGGCTGCAGGCCACAGAAATCTATCCATACAAGGGCCAACTTACAACCCTGGAATATCAGTTTTAAAAAGGAAGAAAACATGATTTGGCTACCTAACAATATCTACTTTCATAGACTTCTTTATTTAGAATCATAGAGTAAAATAGTCATAAATTATGCCTATCCATAAATACCGCTGATTCATTTAGAAATTCAAAGTAGCTGATACACAATGGCCATCTCCTCATATGCAAGGGAAATCTGATTTATTTTTCCTTTTTGAAGTTCAAGACCGCTTCATGGTTCTGCATATTTCATTTGTTCTTTTTTGCCTATATTATCTCACCTTCAAGACTGTAAATCCGACTTTTATCTGTGCTTAAAACTTTACCCGGTTTCCTCCTCTTCCTCCTCCTCCTCCTCTTCTTCCAATAATGACTCAAGTTGAATTTTTTTCCTCCTTTGCTTTTATTGATTTGTTCATTTTTCTGGCCCTTACATTCTCTCATGTTGGTTATTAGACCATTTTATTTCATGTGTTTGATTTTTAAGGTGTTTGAGAGCAAAGCTCATTTTAGTTAGGATCGGTACGCCTTCCCGTTAAGAGTTCAGGTTTAGCCGCGGGATGGGCACAAACTTCAGTTCCCACATTTATAAAGGGAAACAGCACCTATGTCCTACAATTGTTGAGATGTCCCGAGGAAAACGCATGTAAAGCTACAGGTTTTTAACCATTTGATAATGGTTAGCCACTGTTTTCATTTCCTCCATCTCCCAAACAACAGCCGTACAATGTGTAGGCATTCATCTACTACTACTTGTTGGGAGGGCTTATGCTAATAAGCACATTCATTCTCACTAATACATTAGCATTATCGGTGTTTGGATGAATAATGTGATTAGCTATGACCTTTAAGCTGCTTGGATTACCAATGCAGGGGCCATTTGCCATCTACATCTGCAAGGTGCAATTTAACTTTCTGTAGTGCTAAGAACACGCGATAATCTTCGCGGTCCAATAAAGTAGTCATCAGCTGCATGTGGCCACTGAGTTCTTGTAATGCTGCCAATACGTCTGGAAACCTAATACCCCCCATTTTACTAAATTTTAACTGCTCTTCACGGAATACCGGGTTGGAGAGACAGGGACAGCTCCAGTGTCAGCTTCAAACTGTCAGCAACCTAAACTTGCTCATTTTTAGTTGTGAAACACTTCCCTTAGAGATTACGCTCATTTTATCATTCCCTTTCCTTTCAGCGTGTTCGAGGGGCAATTTTCCAGGACCAGGCATGGGACATCGTCTATAAAACCTGACATCGCCCACTGCAAGGGGCAAAGCGAGCCAAACATCAAAATGCATGAAATCATCTCGCTAAAATACTCATTGTTTCTAGTCCTCGTGCACGGTCTGGGGGACTGATGGGAAATCAAACCAGGCGACAAGCGTGGCAAAAAATGTGAGTCGCCGGAACACCGCGCCCGACTGCCAGCCCGCGCGAGTCCTCCTACGCTGGGCGCCGCAGCCGGGCGCATCCAGTTCCAGTCCCCACCCCTAACGGCGTCAAGGGGACACACCCCGAGAGCAGCTTCACTTCAGTGTCCCCAAACGAATTCCAACTCCTGCCATGTGGCTACAAGCCACTACCCATGCCTTAGAAACCCAGTCGTGAGCTCTTGGCCTCAACACAATAACCCAAGGAACCGGACAAAATGGCGGCGAAGCCTTAAGTGCCAACCATAGAGAGGACCACCGCTGTGGACAGAGTGTCGCTCTCTCCTCGGTGCTCCGCGGCCTTCCGGCTAGAGCGGCAGGTGGGGGCGGGTCTCCATGTGCCCTTCTAGGAGCACAGCGCGCAGTCTCCATGGTGCTGGGTCTTCGGAACCGGGCCACGTGACTGGCGAAAGATGTCGCGGAGGCGGAGGGAGGAGAAATGGGCGGGAGGCCTTGGGGATAGCTAGAGACCCAGCGAATACCAGGTTGTCATGGAGTCGTGGGGCCCGGCTCGCGCATGCGCCAGCTGACCCGCCGGGCTGGTCATGGAGCGGCGACCCTGGCCCTAGGTGAGAAAGGCAGGGCTCGCTAGGCTCCGGGCACAGGGAGAGCTGGGATGGGGGTGAGACTGAGAGGTTGGGACTAGGAGCACCGAAAAAGCAGGTGGAAGCAGGTGGAAGAGGAAGAAGAGCGAAGTGGGCCCGAGGGAGAACCAGGACTTTGGGGGGACGGGGGCGCCAAAAATTGGGAGCAGAGGGACGCGCCATTCCTGGCCTCCTTTTAGTTGGTTTGCTATGAGGGTCGGGCCCGGTGTGGGGAAGAGAATCTGGGGTGAGGCACAGACGGTGTGTAGGGACTGGGTTTGTGTAAGGGGTAAGTGGTGTGAGTCCCTTAGAGCATGTGTGCCTTGGCCTGGCCCTGGATACCACCATTGCTCCCGCGGGAGGAAAACCTGAAGGCCTGAGGGGTCTATGAATGGGCTAGTTGGTGGGCATGAAGGCTGCTTACCGAGTGAGTGTCCAGGACCTTCGTTTAGGAGCTGTGCCTCAGACACAGGTGCACTGTTTCAGAGGCCTGCGGTCTCCTACTTTTACTGGTTATTTCTCCTGGATGGCCGGCTAGCCAGGCGTGGTGCCAAGGATAGGGACGTGAGGAAGAAGGTGGCTTGTGCCAATGGTTAGTGGGTGGGCAGGACAGTTTTGATCTGGACCCAGGGGCAGAGCCAAGATCTCTGTTTATTGCCCAAGTTCTGGCAGTAGGCATTGCCTGGCATTTGCCCTGGAGACTGGTGGTATGCCAGTCACAGCATAGTCCTGGGGTCTGCCCAGTTCTGCCCTGATGAGTTGGCAGGCTAGTTGATGCCTGGAGGGTGCACATGCTGTCTGTCGCAGATGTCCTGTGGGCTGGTGCGAATGGATAGGTGGGCACTGTTACTTCGAGCCCCCTTTTTGAAGTGATCTGAGAATGATCTCTAATCACATGGCCCCCTTTGAAAGGTGAAGATGGAGAGAGCTGTGGGAAACTGTATGGAACAGGGCAGGGTCCTCGACATGACTTTTTTTCAGCCAGTTTTGAGAACGGGAAGGAGTGTGAAGGAGAATGTGAATAATAGACACGTAGGTAGGTGAAATTCCACCACTAAAATACACATTCTCCCGGAATGGCGTTTCTGAAAATGCCCATCAAAAGAAAAACGACTTCAGAGAAAACCTAGTAATACCTGCGTGGTTCTAACTGGGGTTACTCACGGGTTTATGGCTGATAAATTCACTTTCTACGGCCTTATCACTTGATTATATGTAAGCCTTTGCTTGGGCTTTCACCTCACACCTCTCTGCACGCATGTCATACACGTGACACATTTAAAGGGAACGTGAGGTCTCAGGAATGTAGCCAAGTAGCTATAAAAGGAGAGTGCTAGAAACTGTGTGTCAGAGCCTTTCCTCTTAACCCTTTGGTCGGCCTTTTCATCCCAAACTCAAGCTCCCCAGAGACTGTGGGTCACACCAGCTTTACCTTGGTTGGTATATTTGTCCCTGTGGTTTCATCTTAGAATAAGGACTATATTGGACTACAGCTGATGATTAGACCTTGAGGTGATCATGGTGTTTGAAAATGCAGTCTTGACCTTCAAGTTGTTCAGGTATTTTGGTGATTACTGAACTGCTTGGGTTGCCAGAGTCTCTGCTGGGCTGAGGTGGTTACAATTTATTATTTTCTTAACTACCTCACAAGTCTGTTGCAAAGTTGAAAACAAAATAGAGATAGAGCCAAGGACTCTGAGGTTCTAGAGCAGTGGCCTTCAATCTTCCTAACCCTGGGACCCTTTAATACAGTTCCTCATATTGTGGTGACCCACAACCACAAAATAATTTTTTGTTGCTACTTTATAACTGTAATTTTGCTACTGTTATGAATTGTAACGTAAATATCTGTGTTTTCTGACTCTTATGTGACTCCTGTGAAACAGTCTTTTGACCCACAAAGGATTTGGTACCCACAGGTTGAGAACCACTGTTTTAGAGACAAATAATGACTGTAATGTAAGAAGTGAAAAACAGAAGTGAGGGCAGGTGCCGTGATGCACACTCCCGGGAATGCCATCTTCTACCAGTTTATATGAGTGTTGACTAATTTCCCATTATGGGTCTTACTATACACTGTCTTGAGGGGTGCTGGTGGGACATACCACTTCTCTGTTTTTCTGCCCAGGGCTTCCTCTGGTGTGCTGCACGGGAGCCCACTTCCTCCAAAAGAAGAGCGCTGTGTGTTGCTCTCTGTTCTTCTCACTTGGGCCTCCTCGGCTGAAACACTAAAGCTTTTTTTTCTGATTGAGCAGAACTTTATCAAAAACAGAGACTCTCATATTTTTAATCTTTTTGCATCTAAAATAGACACTTTACCATTTTAAAGTCAGTTGTGTGGGTTTTGTTTTTCTTCTCAAATGCCACCAATTCCCCCAGGATATAAAGTTTTAGAATTTAACAAATTTGTCAAAGTTTTAGAATTTTGATTCTGCAGTCAATATTCTTTAAATTTCCCGTGAACCAGAGTAAATTCCTAAGTGTTTTTCTGTAGCTCCACTGACTGTATTTTAATAGCTAACATCTTAATAACTCTTCATAGTCTTGTGACAATATCATAGAGACTAAATTGGGATGCTTTCTGTAAAATATTCTTTTTAGTAAGATAGTGTGACGTTTTCTCAGATTCTTAGTTGCAACTGCTGTGACCTTCTAATCTGGATCAATGGCCGGTCAGACCCAAATTAGTATGAATACCATCCAGAGGCCACTTCTAGTTTCATTTTAAAGAAGGCTGGCTCTATTCACTTTCAAACAGTATTCTTTTAGGAAGATTACACTGTGCACATCTGTTAGGTTTCATACAAAAGGACCCTGCTTTAGTTAAGAGCTACGGCTTTACATTTCCATCTGCTTTTCAAACAGGATTGTCCAGATCAAACATCACAGCTGTCAAACAGATATTGCTTTGCATAGTGCTCTGTAAGATGTGGCAGTGTCATTGTTTATCATTGCGTGTGGAGGGTTAAGCATGTGACTGGTGGGAAAGTCACATGATATGAACTGGATGAAGCTGACAAATCATATTTGAGTTAGATGTGGGGCAAAATAACTTTTACTTGGAGTTGTTTAGAACTTCCTTCCATTCAGATCAGTTTGTGTCCCTTTGGTCCACTGCAAGTGTCTATAAGCATGTGAGCAAGAGGTTGCTCAAGAGTGCGTGGACTGGAGTTCCAGGACAGCCAAAGCTACACAGAGAAACCCTGTCTCAAAAAAAAAAAAAAAAGAGTGCATGGACTCACGTGTCTCCTGCTCATTGTACCCTGAGTCTTTGGTGTTTCTCACTAGATCCTGAGTAGCAGAAAAGTTCAGGTGTGGCACTTGAGGATATTCCAGGGACAGTGTTGCTTGGCTGAGGTGTGTGTTTTCACTCAGAACAGCTGCGAGGAGTCATGAATGGATTGTGGATTCAATAATTTCTGGGCTTTTCATACTCCTACCTAGTTTCATCATTATTGTTTCCCTGGGTGGTACCCTCTTTACCCCTGAAGTGTTCCTTGTTTTTGTGTTAAGACAGGATCTCACTAGGTAGCTCTGGCTGGCCCAAAGCTCACTATCTAGACCAAGTTGGCCTCAAACTCAGAGATCTGCCTGACTTTGCCTCCTGAGTGCTCCGCAAGTGCCACCACTCCCACTGCTCCTTAGTTAATATCCATAGTCTTTCTAGCGTTCGTGACTCCCAGGCACTGCCTGTCTGTCCTGTGTGTCTACTCTCCCATCTCTTCCCCCATCCCCATTGTCTGTGCACAGCATTCTGCTCTGACCTCCCTGGCCATTTTACTTCTGAGTATACCAAGTTTTTTCTCTCTTCAGCCTTCACATTGGCTTGGAACATGCCTCACAGTCTACCTATGGCCTTTGACCTCACTAATGTGCTAACTCCCCATCCTCCAGATCCCAGCCACAGCCCTTTGTGCTGTCCCAGACAATTAGCCGCACACCTTCATAGCCTGTCAAAGCAATCATGAGTTGTATGACTACTTGATTAATATCTATTGTTTTCTCTCTAGATCACAACTTCCAGGAAGCATACAAACACAAATTATTCTATTTTCTGAATTCTCAGTCTAGCACAGTGGCCAATTTATAGGGAGCACTTGGTACATTTTTAAATGCGTGTTTCTAAATGACTGAGTGTAATGTATCTGAGCCTTACCTCTTTCATTACAAAATGGGACGGCAGCTGAGGAGGGTAATTTAAAGCTCAAGGATAACATTAACCACAGTAAATGTTGCATATCCCTATGCAATATAAGTATTTACATTTAAAATTTTTTATTTATGCGTAGGGATGTTTTGTTTGCATGTATGTCTGTGTACCACGTGTATGCCTAGTGCTCACAGATGCCAGAGAAGGCATCATATCCTCTAGGGCTCGAGCTGTTGTGAGCCACCATGTGTGTGCTAGGACTCAACCCTGAGTCCTCTGGAAGATTGCAAGCGCTCCTAACTGTTGAGCCACCTCTCAAGCACTTTTTACATTTAAAAGTTTTTATTATTTTACTTATTCTCTTTACAGCCCACATACTGCTCCCTCCCACTCACAATTTGTCCCGAGTAAGCACTTTTAAAATATGTTGTGTGTACATAAAAGTTTCTGCTTTTATGTGGTCCATGCTGAGGATTAAACTTTGGCTTAAAGCATACCAAGTAAGTACTCCACCCCTGAGCCATACCTTCAGGCCTGTAGAAGTTTTGTGGGGTTTTTTGTTTGTTTGTGACTTTTTTTTTTGTATTATTTAAGTCAAAAAGTAGCATAGAGAGAGATAGATGGCTCAGGGGTTAAGAGCACTGGCTGCTCTTCCAGAGGACCTGAGAGCTGACACCCTCACACAGACATACATATAGGGGAAACACTCATGCACATAAAATAAAAATAAGTCATTAAAAAAAAGTGGCGGATGGGGCCAGTGAGATAGTTCATCAGGTAAAGGTGCTTGCCACTGGACAGGACGAGGCAGAAGGATATGACCATCTCCTGTCAGTTGTCCTCAGACCTCTACACATGAATCACAGCACATGTGTGTTCACACAAATGTTTATGTGTATACAAAAATAAAACAATAAAGTAAATGTAAAAAAGGCTTTTGAAGTTGTGTGTGTGTGTGTGTGTGAGTGATATTGGTTGCACTCTGCTCAGTTATTCTAAGAACTGACCGGTTTATTTGAGAAATCCTGCACTGTTGAGCAGTGGCACTAGGTTATAAGCCACATATGTCTACTGGGAAAGCACGCCTTGCTGGTTGATGTTACCTCTCCTCTCCTCGGGGAGGAGGGTGAGTTTATTTGGTTACCCATTTCAAAAAGCCTAATCAAATGTCCCTTTGTTAGCAGCTCACAAAGCATCCACTGAATATGGTTGCGTGCCTTGAATTCGTACCTTGGATTCGAAGTGGATTTAGAGGGTGGCAAGGGGATGGTGAACCTCCTTTTGGGTAGAAACCATTCTGTTTAGGAAACCTGAAGCCTGGTCAGCTGAGACCACAGAGAAGCCGTAGCTGAAGTGGGTGAGGCTAGCGTTCTTTGCCCTTAGTTTCCTCACCATTTGGCTCACCTCATTTATGCTCCAGGTAATGACTTATTATGTAACTGTTGTTTTTCATAGAGTAATCCATATGCAAAGACTACCTGTGATCCAGCTTCCAGCCCTCTTAGACATGGAGAGGAAAATCCCATCCAGAGAGAGCCCCAGAAGACTTTCCGCCAAGCCAGGCCGAGGCCCAGAGATGAAAAAACTAGCCCGACCACTTGGTGTGGTGGCTGCTGACTCAGACAAGGACTCTGGCTTTTCAGGTTAACCATATCTTACTCTTCTGCCTTTTGCTGAATGATTGGCATGAAAACCTTTCTCCCTGAAACTCATTAGTATAAGAAAAACAATAAGCTTTCACACACAGGATAAATAACTATCTGAGCTCTTATGAATGAATGAGGGTGGCAGTGGAGGTAATTCTGTGGTATCTTATGATCTATCTGTCACAGTACCATAGAGTTAATTCTGAAAAAATAATTTGATATCCCTTTTCAATTAGACTTTCAACTTTTAACCCTACATTTCAAACCATAGCTACTAGGAAAAACCATAGCTACTAGGAAAATATTTAAACATGGACTGGAAATACAGTTCAGTTGTGGAGTGCTTGCCTAGTATTCAGGAAGCCCTGGGTTGGATCCCCAGCACTTTATAAAACTGGGTGTGCTAGCTCGCCGTGCCTGTAATCCCATTACTAGAAGTTTGGAACAGGAGGATCAGAAGTTCGATGTCATCCTTAGCTACTACACACAATTCAAGGCCTGTTTGAATTATAGGAGGCAAGTGGTTTTAAAAATGCTCAGAATTCTGTTATGTTAATTTATTTTATATGACAGGGAAAAAGAAAAATACTACTATGTCTTGTTGCCATCCAACAGTGTGAAGGTCAGTTAAAAGTCATAGTCTTGTATTGTGTAATGAGAAGCTGGTCCTTCTGTGATTTTTATCCTTGTGTGAACACTAGGGTGTACTTTGCTAAATGATATAGCCTGTTACATACTTAGGCTTTATGGTATAGTCATTATCACATATGTGGCCTGTCATTGGCTAAACCTTCTTTATGTGGTAAGTGACTATCACTTAAGAAAACACTGGCTTAGAAAGTAATTTTGCTATGCATTAAAAAAGTCCCTTCCAACATCTTCCTAATAACCACATTTTGTGTTTGGACTACGAGCTACCTGACCCAACTGTAAACTCTATTAGAGATAAGAAAGTAGAACAGGGGGCTGGAAAGATGGCTCAGCAGGTAAGAGCACTTAGTATTCTTGTAGAGGACATGGGTTCAGTGTCTACCACCACATCAGGTAGTTCACAGCCACTTGTAACTCTAGTTCCAGGAGATCTGACACCTCTTATAGTCTCTGAGGGCTCCTGCATGTACATGGTGCATGTATATACAGACAGACTAGCAGCCACACATGCTTGCACACACACACACACACACACACACACACACACACAAGAAAATAAACAAATCTTTGAGCTGGCTATGGTGGCACATGCCTTTAATCCCAGGATTTGGGATGCAGAGTTAGGTGGATCTCTGAGCTTAAAGCCATCATGGTCTACAGAGTGAGTTCCAGGCCATCAGGACTATATGATGAGACCCTATCTCAAACAAATCAAAACAACAACAACAAAAACCCAAACCAAACAAACAAACCTCCTAAAACAAATTTATTAGTAGTATTACCTTCTTTTCTTTCTTTCTTTATTTTTTTAATGTATGTGAGTACACTGTTGCTTGTATCCCATAACCATGGTGTGGTTGCTGGGAATTGAACTCAGGACCTCTGGAAGAGCAGTCAGTGCTCTTAACCACTGAGCCATCTCTCCAGCCCTTCTTTCTTTCTTTAAAAATTTTTAAATTAAAAAAAAAAAAAAAAAAAAAATGAGACAGGGTCTCTTTATGTAGTCCTGGCTATCCTGAAACTTAATATGTAGACCAGTTGGGCCTTGAACTCATAGTGATCCTCCTGCCTCCACCATGACAGTATATGGCAGAAGCACCATTTCAGGTGGTCTCAAAAAACAAATCTTTGAAAAAATATTAAAAAAGAAAAAATTGATAGTAAAGCAACTTTCATTGTTAGCTGTCCTGAGCCTAACCCAAACGGGCTGGCTGCATCCCTCTGTGAGCCTCTGAATTTTGTGCTGGTGCTCTTTTATTTCTAGGTCTGAAGGTAGTCAGTGGCTTGAACTACCCTTACTGTGCAAGAAATGCCAACAGTGTTGTCCCAGTAGATTCTCAGGTGAAGGGGGTACTCAGGCTCACTATCTTGAGAATGGAGCTTTGTCTAGGGAAAGATTTATACCCAGGCATACACATATCTCCAGGTGTTACTCAGGTTCCACCCATGTTACTGATTTACTAATTTATAGTAGGAAATGCTGCTGTTAGGAAATCTAAGACTCTTCCCTTCTTAGATTGGTATGCTTTGTCTCATAGGCATGCTGAATGAGACGCTAAGTTATAAATAGACTATTACTCAGAGAGGGACAGCACTGACCCAGGGATTAGAACAGAGGAATTAGTGTCTTACCCAGGGCTAGGACAGTGCAGGGAAGGGTGAGCCAGCCTCTAGCACTGTGGGTTTCCTTCTCTGAATGTAATTGCTTACCAGGCTTGCCTCATGAAGCTCACCTGAAGCATCTATTGAAGATTTAGATCCCTAGACCCTCCTAGAGATTCTGGTACTGCGACTGGGGAAGGGTCTGGAAAGTGGGGTCTATAAACAAAGTTCAAGGTCTGGAAAACACTCGGGGCTTTTTTCTCTTTCAGTGTCACACTTGCTTTTGCTCTGTTTCTAGACCATACAGGCAATGCATGCTCATTGTGAAAGCTTAAACGCTTAGGGGAGTCAAAGAAGAAAGCAAACTTTGCCCACAGTCCTTCTGTTTGTAATTCCCAGGACCATTGGCATTCAGCTCCTTCTTCTAAAGTCTAACTGTGTCAGTCAGTTGTTTTGGTAAAGTACTGTATTGTTCAGACACAGTGGCAGTAACACAGTCGCCCCCACTCCTGTTTCAGAAGGTGGCACCAGTGAAAGCTACTGTTCATTCTTGGGGCAGGTTCCAGGCAGTTGGTCACTACCTGAGTTAGTCCAGCTTCCTTGGATATGATGTAATTTGTACTTGATCTTAGCCAAAAGGCTGAAAAGCACTTTGGTACAATTTGCACAACTAGGGCTAGAGAGATGGCTCAGTGGTTAAGGGCACTGTCTGCTCTTCCAAAGGACCCAGGTTCAATCCTCAACACCTACATGGCAGCTCACAACTCTTTGTGATTCTAGTTCCAACAAACCTGACACCCTCATACCAATGCACATAAAATAAAACTAAATTAAAAAAAAAAATTGCAAAACCAAGATGGAGTGTGTTTTCTGTTTTAATTATTTCCCCAAATTTATTTCGAGAAATTTCAGATCTAAAGAAAAGTGATTGAGTCCCACGCCAGAAAGATACTTTCTTCAGATTCATGAGGAATTACTATTTTTGCTTCATTTACATCCCTCCCCTGTGTACATTGCTTAACTATTTGAAAAGTAAACTTGAAACACCATCTCATCTCTCAGTCTTTAGTCTAAATCTCAGAAACAAAGGCATTTCTCTACATAATTATAATGCCATCCTCACACCCAAGAAAGTCAGCCCCGTAGAACACTCTGACACAGTGCATCTGAATTTCCCCATTCTCCTAGTGATGTCCCTGTAGCATTTGTCACTGTCTTTTGCCTTTTGGATCCAGCATCCAGTTGAGTATGCATTGCATGAAGATAGCCTGCTTTTTAATCTTATTTAATCCAGAGTAGCTGACCATCTTTCTTTCCTTTCCTTTATGACACTGACATCTTTGAACAAGACAAGACTGTAGTTTGATAGAATGTCCCTCATTCTGGATTTTCTGATAGCTTCCCCATGTTTGGCATCATTAGGGCACCACATTGTTGATGTTTTTCCATTGCAAAAACACAAGGAAACTGTTAAGTTAGTCTTAGTCCATTTTTGTTTGTTTATTTTGTTTTAAAATTTATTTATTTGTATGCATATGTCTCTTCATGAGTTTGTGCACTATTTACATGTAGGCCAGTAGAGGGCATTAGATCCCCTGGAACTGGAGGTACAGGAGGTTGTGAGTCACCTGATGTGGGGTCTGGGAACTGAACTTGGGTCTTCTGTAAGTGCTCTTAACTGCTGAACCATTTCCAGCTCCCATTTTCATTCTTGGTGATACACTGATCACATGGTTAAATGGTACCATGTACCAGATTTCTTTATTGTAAAGATAACCTTTTAGTCAGGCCTGTTGGCACATGTCTAGAATCCTAGGTTCTGGGGAGGCTGAGGCAGGTGAATTACTTGGTCATAACCTGCCTGGCCTCCTGAGTGCTAGGGTCATAGGCAGGTATCATTACATCTGCCTTCTAGTAAACCCCTGGCCAGTGTTTTATCGTCTGTTGATGATCTTTGCTTTAACTGGTTACCACCCCAGTGATTTAAAGGTTATAATCTTCTATTGCTGTCATTTTGCCAACTGAACCTTTTATGAAAAAATATTTTCCTTCTTCTGTTTCGTTATGAGTATTGTCCTGGATTTGTGGAATTCTTTAGTTATTATTTGTTGGTCCATTATCACTGTTTTCTGTTACAGATAGTCTCATGTGACACCTTCTCCCACAGTGTTTGAGTGAAGGGAACAACCTGTCTAGGTTCATCTTATGTCTTTTTTAGCAAAAGACTTGCAGTAACTCTTTCTCCAGGACACTTGTTTTTTTTTTTTCTATTTATTTGTTTGTTTGTTTGTTTGTTTAATATGAGCACACTGTAGCTGTCTTCAGACACACCAGAAAAGGACATCAGATCCCATTACAGATGGTTGTGAGCCACCATGTGGTTGCTGGGAATTGAACTCAGGACCTCTAGAAAAACAGGTGGTACTCTTAACTGCTGAGCCATCTCTCCAGCCCAACAGCCATGATTTTTGATAAGTGTCACTAGACATTCTGAATTACACCTCTGTTGATAAATATCTTTCTGATCACAATCAATCAAGTTGTACAAAATATATTTACAGTTTATTTTGGCTCATTCAGATTACTCTGGCATACTTATGGGGCTTTGTTTGTTTGCTTGTTTGTTTGTTTTGTTTTTTAAGAAGGCATTGGATGCCCTGGAGCTGGAATTACAAGCAGTTGTGAGCCACCCGTGTGGTTCCTGGAAGAGCAGCAAGTGCTTTTAACCACTGATTCATCTCTCCAGTCCTTATTTGTTTTTTTGAGACTGGATCATTTTGTGTAACTGAGGCTAGCCTTGAACTTCTGGTCTTTCTGGCTCAGCATTCTGAGTGATGGGATTATAGGTATGTGCCATCACACGTGGTCTGTTCTGATCTCTCTGTCCCCACCCCCACCCCCACCCCAGTCTCCTCTCTCTCTCTCTCTCTCTCTCTCTCTCTCAGTAGAACTTCATGTATGCCTGGTCTCAAACTCACTATATAGTCAATGATGATCTTGGACTCCTGACCCTCCTGCCTCTACCTCTTGAGTGCTGACATTACAGGTGTGCACAAGACCTAGCTTATGTGGTGCTTGAGATGGAACCCAGGGCTGCATACATGCCAGGAAAGCTCTTTGTCAACTGAGCTACATGTGAGCATTTAGAGTAGTCCCAGATACTTCTATAGAAGGTACACGGTCTCTGGGTTCATTTTAGCAGGAACCTGACTGCATTCCTATTATATGGAATTTACACGGGGAGAATATCTGTACTGTCTCCCATCACCATAACCGTGATACCTGACAGGAAGGTTTATGTTGGTCATAGTTCAGATGGTGTCAGTCCTTTGAGGCGGAAGCTACAGTGAAGCAGCTCCATCTGTGGAGGTAGAGGTGTGCAGCAGTGGGCCAGGAACAGAGAAAGCAGGCCAGAGCCAGAGCCTGATATAACCTGCAAAGGCCTGCTCCCACCCATCTACCAGCCAAGTCCCACTCCTGAAACCTCTATGCCTTCAAAATAGAGCCACAGCTGGGGATCAGACATTCAAACCATGGGCCTGTGGGAGACACTTCAAATGTAAACCTTACCAGCATCCTTTTATGCCCTGTTGTACAGGATTCCCAGTGAGCTCTCATGTGTTCAGGACTTCAGCATAGTAGGTACTGAACAGAGTGGCCGGGACAACAGAGAGGAACAGTTTAGCTTCAGCTTTGACAACTGATAGAAGTTTCTTTTCCTGTCACTGTGATAAAATACTCTGACAAAAGCAACTTATGGGAAAAGGGTTTATTTCAGCTCATAGTTCAAAGTTATAGTTCATCATGGCAGGCAAGTCAAGGCAGCAAGGACTTGAAGCAGTTTCTCACACACCTACAGTCAGGAAGCAGGGAGCAATGAATGTTGGTGCTTCGCTCACTTCCATCTTTGTATATAGTCAGTGCAGAATCCCTGCCCTGGGAGTGTTCCTGCCTATAGTCAGGCCATCCCACACCAGTTAACCTAACTGATAATCCCTCACAGACATTCTCAGAAGCTAAACTTGATCTAGATAACCCTTTACAGCTATGCCTGGAGCTTTGTCTCCTAGATGATTATAGATTCTGCTAACAGTTATCACTAACCATTCACATCAGAAAATTCAGGACAGAGCTATTTTCATTTTATCATGGATAAAAATTTTAATTGGCTTTGATTTTTATATTTTGTATCTTATGGTTCCAGAGCCTCTGAGGCTCTTAAGAATGTTACACATTCTCCCCACTTCTCAGAAACAGTTTTTAAAGTAATGACCTGGCCCTGGTGAAATGGCTCAGCAGGTAAAGTCACTTATCACCAAGGCTGACAACCCAGGAGCAGAGAATTGACTCCCACAAGTTGTTCTCTGTCCCCTACATGTGCAGTATGACACGCACACCCCACCCCATCCATCCATACAGAATGTAAGCAAAAAGTTGTTAAATAAGAAAATAAAAGTAACCATTTAACTTTGCAGTCTTCAACTAATTTCTCTTGTGATCTGGTGATGGTTGCTTTCAAACAACCATTGACACAGGGCTTTCTAAGAGTTTTGAAGAAAGTCAAGCAGAGTAGTTAAAACCTGTGGAGTGGAAAGATAGTTATTGAACAGCCAGGGAACCTTCCAACCTCAACATTCACAGAAACACCCATCAAAGATGCTCCTTTCTATTTCAAGGAGTCCTTGGCTCCTTAGGAGCTGAGTTATGAGCCATAGCTCAAGTGGACTGACCGTTTTTCTGCCCACAGATGGGAGCTCAGAATGTCTGAGCTCTGCAGAGCAGATGGAGTCGGAGGACATGCTGAGCGCCTTGGGCTGGAACAGAGAAGACAAGCTGAGGCAGACCTCCAAAGCTGCAAACAATGCCTTCCCCACACTGTCCCCTATGGTTGTCATGAAGAACGTGTTGGTGAAGCAGGTGAGGAGACAGACATGTGGACCCAAAGTCTTTGCAGGTGAAAGTTTCCGAGCTTCCCATGTGCTCATGTGCAAACACTCCCTCTGTGAGGACATGCTAGAGCCACACTGATGTGGACCTTCTGTCCAGGGAGAGAGACAGTGTTGCCTTTCAACTACTGATGCTGTTTGGTCTTTTTTTCCTGATTTAAAATTTTTTCTTTAAGCTTAATTTTTTAAAAGTGTGTGTGTTAATATGCAAGTGCTCTACTGTAGCTGTCCAGGGCACACTCTACCATGTCTTCCTCTGACCTGAGGGCACCTGAGCTCACATGTACACACACTTATACTGAAACTCATACATACTCTTAAACACACACACACACACACACACACACACACAGAGAGAGAGAGAGAGAGAGAGACAGACAGACAGACAGACGGGAGGGGAGCTGAAAACATGCAGCCACACTCAGGAGTGAGAGTGAGGTAGCTTCTCTAGCAGAGGGACAGAAGGACAGCTGGTCAGACTGCTAGGCTAGTCAGGAGATAGGAAATTCAGTGATAAGCTACTTTCATGGAGTCACTTCTGGGTTTTATTTAGTTTTGGTTTTGAGACAGGATCTCCAGTAGCCCAGGCTGTTCTTAAACTCCTTGTATAGCTGAGCATGAATCTGAGCTCTTGATGTTCCTGCTTCTGTTTCCTGGATGCCAAGATGATAGGTATCTGCTGCTGTGCCAGGGTTATGTGGGGCTGGGGATCCAATAAGGAACTCCAAGCATGTTAGGCCAGCACTCCACCTGACCTGAGCTTAGCATCCTTTAACCTTGCCAGGAAATTACACTGTCCTTACTGCCTCAGTTGGACCATACCTGTGCCATTATTTTATCTGCCTTCAGTTTTTTTTTCTGAGTGATAGTTCTTGACTAAAAAACAGGTATTTCAGGCTGGAGGGATGGCTCAGCAGTTAGGAGCACTTGTTCTTCCAGAGGACCCAAGTTTTGTCCCAGCACCCATGTTGGACTGCTCACAACCACTTATAACTCCATCTCCAGCGGATCT
Organism: Rhynchomys soricoides; assembly: GCA_019843965.1. Classification (NCBI taxonomy): domain Eukaryota; kingdom Metazoa; phylum Chordata; class Mammalia; order Rodentia; family Muridae; genus Rhynchomys; species Rhynchomys soricoides. The sequence goes on along the minus strand of JADRCH010000018.1, from coordinate 14,054,285 downwards.
GATATGGGCACCTTTACTTGTGTGCACATTCACAGGCATATACACACATTCACAGAGATGGGATTTTAAATAAAGTAAACTCAGATATTTCCTCAAGTTTTCCCTTAGGAAAAGGTTTTGTTTTTTTTTTTAAAAGATTTATTTTATATATATGAGTACACTGTCACTGTCTTCAGACACACCAGAAGAGGGCATCAGATCCCATTACAGATGGTTGTGAGCAATCGTGTGGTTGCTGGGAATTGAACTCAGGACCTCTGGAAGAGCAGTCAGTGCTGAGCCATCTTGCCAACCCCCAGGAAAAAGTTTTGTGTTTGCTTTGCTTTTGTTTTAAAGTATCATTCAGATATAAGTGAATTTCAGGCCACTTCCCCCTGTTATCAACAAGGGCTCCCCTGTGTATGAGGGAAACACAGCCATAGCTGAGCATCCTCTTCCTTTGCCTTGGGTGGAAGCTGGAGGCTGCACTCATCCACATGGATGTAGCTGCTCTCTTCCTTTGTTTACAGGGCAGCAGCTCATCCCAGCTCCAGTCCTGGACTGTCCAGCCCTCCTTTGAAGTGATCTCAGCGCAGCCACAGCTCTTTGTCCTTCATCCACCTGTGCCATCTCCTGTCAGTCCATGCCATACTGGTGAGAAAAAGTCAGAATCCAGAAACTACTTGCCCATTCTAAATTCTTATACCAAAATAGCCCCCCACCCAGGCAAAAGGGGCCTCAACTCAGAAGACAGAGGAACAAGTGGGGTACCGAAGAAAATCTGCACTGAGAGACTAGGGCCAAGCCTGTCTTCCAGTGAGCCAGCCAAGACTGGCCGAGTGCTATCTGGTCCTTCCACTCCAGCCCCACCCAATTCCAAACTCACCGAGGACTCAGCTCTGCAAGGAGTCCCCTCCCTTGGGGCTGGCGGAAGTCCACAGACTCTTCAGCCTGTGTCCAGCAGTCATGTGGCTAAAGCTCCCAGTCTGACCTTCGCTTCGCCTGCCAGTCCTGTGTGTGCATCAGACAGCACTCTGCATGGCTTAGAGAGCAGCTCCCCTCTCTCCCCACTGTCAGCCAGTTACAGTTCACCTCTGTGGGCTGCAGAGCACCTCTGCCGCAGCCCAGACATCTTCTCTGAGCAGAGGCAGAACAAGCATAGGCGCTTTCAGAATACCTTGGTGGTCCTCCACAAGTCTGGTTTGCTGGAAATCACTCTGAAAACCAAGGAGTTGATTCGTCAGAACCAAGCAACTCAGGTGGAACTGGACCAGCTGAAGGAGCAAACCCAGATGTTTATAGAGGCCACCAAGAGCAGGGCTCCTCAGGCATGGGCCAAGTTGCAGGCATCACTAACATCTGGATCTAGTAATTCAGGCAGTGACCTAGACACATTGTCTGATCACCCAGACATATAGCCCAGAAGTATTTTACAGTTACTGGAGTTAACTCCTTTGCTATTACAACTACACTTGTTTTCCACAGCCTATTTAAGAGCTCTTCTTTCTAAACTCACCCACAAAGCCACGTGCCAGTCCCTGGCTGTTGTCTTACACTGTGGTCCATGCCCAGCTTAAGTGTGTTTAAATTCTTCTGAGGACCTCCAGCTGGAAGTGCCCATGAGCACCTTTTCCTTAACCTGCAGGCACTTAGCTGGATCTTGGGACAAAGGAGAGATGTCTGTCTGTGTCTCTTCCAGCTGTTACTTCCCGTCATCCTCCTCACTGTCCAGGATCAGGGTACAGTGACACGATGAGTGTACACAGTGACACTTGTCCAGTCAAGGAGTAGGTGACCTAAGGATCCTTTCACTGTTCTCCCTCAAGTATGTTAGTCACGGAGAAAACCAAGAGGATATATTTTCATCTTACCAGGCGTTGTGCCTGTTGAGAGAAACCTAAAATGCTTTGGCACAGGTGCCTGGGTGCAAGCATTTACCACATAAGGCTTTGTTCCTTACACTTGAAAGTAAGGGAAAAGGGCAAAGCCGTCTGACTCACACACTGATCACAAACCAGATCTCACTTATACAAGAGGCAATACTTCAGATTTTTAAATTATAGAATGGATTTAATACCATCTGGAATTGTAATTGGTGAATTGCTTTTTTTGATTTAAGGGTCAAAGAAGCCAGCATGTTTGGTCACTAGCTGCTGGAAGGTTTTGTTAACTTATGTTTGAAATGGCACAACCTATCTAAAAGGCTGCAGATGGGGCTGCAGGATGGCTCAGTGAGGAAAGGTGCTTGCTGCCAATGACCTGAATTTGATCCCCTGAACCCACACAATAGAAGGAGAGGATCTACTACTACAAATTGTCCATCACATGTGCACACATGCACACATACACACACGATAAATAAACTAATATAAAATGAAAAGTACAAGTATCATCAATATCAAAACAAGGTAAAACAATCAAAGCTTGAGATGGCTTCAGTGGGTCCTCAGGGTCTAGTGTAAGTCCACCCTCTGCTGTCTCTTGTCTGTACCTCACCCAGCTGTTTCTGTGAGGAAAAATGATTGTGCTTATAAATTTAAGTAAAACCCCAAGGCCACAACAATCAAAAAGAATCCTTCCCTGTTTTCACATCTGGGTTCTCACACATGCCCTGTGATGATGAGGGCCACCGTGGAGCGATCTTGCTTCTCGTGTTGGATATGGGCAACAGAGATGAAGTGTGATGTCCCTCTCTGAGGCTGGTCTTAAGGTGGAGAGCATGAGGAGTTTCCACTGTCTTCAGCTTCCCTGTGCCAGTAGCTAAGTGTCTAAATGGTGAAGATCCAAAGGCTTGTATCTGTCCTCTGTTAAATTTTCATCCTCCTGGAAATCTTTGTTCTTTACAAATTAACTTGGTTTTTATGACCAACATCATCTTTTTCTGCAGAGGGAATGCTCTTGGGGCTTTACTAGGCCCAGAGCTAAGGTTCACATTTATTACATAGATTTATTACATAGTTGGTTTAATTCTAACAGTTAAAACAGTATAAGACTCGGGTTGGCTCTACTGTGCTCATAAAGATATATGATTTAGATAGAACTGGCTTAAAAATAATAAGCTTGGTAAAATCTCTGTTCTTTGGTCAACATAGAATTATTACCTGCTGTTTGCTTTCTGAAAGTTTCCAAGATCAGAGTCAGTGTTTCTGGGCAGGCTCGACTCCTTGTGATATGCTTCCCCTGAATCTGTATGGTATTATGGCCATTTTGATCTTCATTAGGAAGCATCTTTTCTGGCAGAATGTCTGGCAGGAAAGCTGTAGAGACAGGTGCATTCAGAGCAGCCTGGGCACCAGCCATGAGTCTTAGCGTGCGTCAGAAGGCTGGAAGCACTTGCTGGGAGCCAAATGTACTACTCCACTGGAAAAGCCCTCTGTGGTGCTGTAAGCTTCTTGGACTCTTCATCCTAGATTTGGGTTTTCATTTCCCTTCCTGTCCCCATAAAAGATGATGAAAGCCACCATGGATCCTCACTGCTGAGTGGCAGGACAGTTAGCTGCTCCTCTGTGATCTTAGAGGCACAGCTGCAAGTCTCTAGGCTGTTAGCATAGTGCTCTGTTCCTGGTGCAGCTGGAAGCAGACGGACTCCAGTAGAGAGGCTAGATCTTAGAAGGAGTGCTCCTTTGAGGCCAGAGGCCAGACCAACACTTGGAGGAAGTCCGGAGTGGACTGGAAGAGTCTTCATTGGTTGCCCAAGGCTGTAAGTAGCAATGGCCTCAGTGCATTCTACAAGCTCTTATGAAGAATTAGGTAGAGCTGTTGTTTTCCCAAGGTGAGAAGTTAATTTTAACTTAGACCAACCCATAGGAGAACTTTTGTCAGGTTGTACTGGCAATATTGAAACACATTTAGAAAGGTTCCTGACTGAAATTGGCTATAGAATTTACTGTCATTTGTAATTTACACTGTTTTTATTGATTATGGTATCATCTGACTTCTTCTCTAGTATGATTCCTTCAGCAGACAAGTTACTCTTGCACATATACTGAAGTGGCTTTTCAGCCACATCCTCCTTAGGGTAGAGACTATTTACCAAATGTGAATTCTTTTAAGAAAGTGTGAAGTTATGTAGAAATTGACTGTGAAATGTCAAAGAAAAAAAAAAAATAAAAGTCACTTACTTGAAAGCTATTTGGTCTATTTGCTTTGTAACTGCTTAAAAATTCTAAGGCCTGGGCATGTAGTGATGGGTAGAATGCTTGCCTAGGGTGTGTGAGGCCCTGGGCACTACCCCTAGGACCACTGCCCTCGCTCCCACTTCCTCAAAAACCCTCGAAGTTTCAAACATTGTCCTGTGTTGTTTGGGATATAGAATAGGTTGCTGAATATTGGAGACTGTTCAGCTTGCAGGGTTTTAATTCAGGAGGTGGAGGAGCAAGAAGGCCATCCAGGGGCTTCCTCCGTCCAACATGTCACAGAGAGAACTCTGAAATGGCAAAACGGCTACAGTTGCATACTGGGATGAAGTGAAGCCACATTAACTGAAGTTCTTTCTACAACAGAGGGGTCTTTAGCAAGTGTGTCTCAGCCTTCTTCCGCTTCCTCCAGGGAGAAGTCTTCCCTGCTTCCCCATCCAGCCAAGAACCGCCTCCTGGCATGTTTGACACTGGGAGTGTAATAAGCTTGCTTTCATGAAAAGATCGGCAGGGTTGGCAGTGTGAAGTCCTGTAGAAGTATTTCTGGCCCACACAGTGGTTTCAGTGACTTTACAATATGGTTGTAAGACCACTAAAGTGAATTTAAAATGGATAAAGATGGCCCAAGAAGGTCCTTCTGAAATAGAGACACCATCCTCCGGAAGTGATGTCCAGAAAAGAGAGCAGGAAAGGTGACCCCGGAGGGGTGGGGGTGGGGGGTTGGGAGAGCGCTGTCCTTGATGTACATCGCCCCACCGACCTTGTGAGGATGCAGCCCCGCTTCTAGGACAGCCTGTTTGTGAACATGCCTGTTTAAGCCGGATCTTGGAGGCTTCCACAGTTCATAGCTTGGTGCAGAAGAGATGAAAGCCTGGCATTTGTGTGTTATTTCTATTTAATTTTTGTTTTTCCATGGTTGGTGCTGAAAATTGAACCTAGAGCCTCAGGCATGGTACTGGGTTAAGTCCCCTCCATACCTACTATTACTGGTAACTTTGGCTAGCTCACTTAGCCTGCGAGCTGAATAATAAAGAGCTAATTACCTATAAGGCTCTTCCCAGCATTACCTCTTGTGAGATCTGTAGCAGTGGGTCAGCAAGACAGCTCAGGGACTACAGGTATTTACCTAAGCCTGATGACCTGGGGTGACCACCAAGCCTCATATGATAGGCAGAGAGAACTGGCCCCTGAAAGTTGTTCTCTGACCTCCACATGTGCACCATGGCACACACATACACACACCCTCACCCAAACACACAAGTAAATGAAATGTAATCTTAAAAGGTTTTGTTTTTAGAAAAGATCTGTAGCTTCGTTAGATGGCATAAATAAAATCACCAGACTCAAAAGAACTAATGTGAGAACCTTAAAAAGTGGGTTGCCTGTGTTCCGGCGAGGTGACTTTATATGCGCTAGTGTCCGGTTGGATCTTACTTCTGGTATGTGACTCCAGACAAGCATGTTGCTGCTTCTGCCCTTCTCATAAGTACCTGATTGCAACTTGCATAGCCACTCATTCCCATGTAAACACTGCCCTCATCCAGATGTACTTGCCCAGGCCTTTCATTCCAGCACTCAGGAAAGTAGAGACAAATGGATTTTTGTGAATTTGAGACCAGCCTGGAAAACAGTTCCAGGACAGCCAAGGCTATGCAGCTGTCTGAACAGCAATAAAACATTGCATTCAGATTTTTTCTTTATTGTTTTGGGGCAATGTCTTGTTATATATAGCCCAGACCTGTCTTGAACTTACGACCCTCTTGATACCGCTTCCCAAGTGAGACCTGAGACTATCTAATCTATCTATCTATCTATCTATCTATCTATCTATCTATCTATCTAGTGCTGAGCATTGAACCTAGGGCCTTGCATGTTAGAACAAGCACTTTGCTGCATTGAGCTACATCCCTAGACCTCCAAACAAGCAGTTATCTGTGCATATATAAATTGTATGTATACATGTATGTAGATTCGTGCTCAGCATTATTTCCTTAACACAGGATCACTCCGTAAACCTGGAGCTCCATGGGTTTTTGCTAGACTGGTGGCCAGCAAGTCTCAGTAATTCTGTCTCCACCACCCACTAGTGCCACACATAGCTTTTTACGTGAATGCTGGGGATTTGAACTCAAGTCCTCATCATGTTTGTGTAGAAGCACTCTTACCCATTGAGCCTCAAATTATTATTTTTTTTCAAGACAGAGTTTCTCTGAGTAACCCTGGCTACCCTGGAACTCACTCTATAAAAAAGGCTGGCCTCAAACTCAGAGCTCCACCTGCCTCTGTCTCCCGAGTGCTGGGATCAAAGGCTCAAATTCTTATTAGCCAAAAGTAAGGGCATTTGGAGATTAACTCACATCGTGTTCTTTGCTGGTCAGTTATCTGCAAACTGGCCTTTCATCTCAGATGAAAGGAGTGAGTTTTAGGGTTTTGGGTTTTGTTTGTTTGTTTTTTAAAAATCTTTTTAGAGTGTGTCAGTTGGCTTTTTATTTCCTTTTAGACTTCTCTTCCCACCATCAGGGATGATGTTTCTCCATGTATTGCCAGAAGCTGTGAACTGAGTGAACATTTTCACCGTCAGTAGTCAGGGCTACACAGATGCTATTGCGCTTTGTGAGGCCCTTTATTCTGGTGCCTGCCTTCAGGTGTCGCCTTTTGTCTGTTCGGAAAGAGAAAAGGAGATGAGAAAAGCTTCTGTGGCCTGGCACAGGCAGAACAGTTGAGAAAGAAGCACCAGAGTGTCTTGGCTCTTGCAGCCTTTATCTCTGGTACTTTTAGTTGAGAACAGGGTGGGACTCTGTTCTGGGTTGAGAACAGGGCTGAGATTGAAGTGTGGAAGAATGTCACCTTAGGTTTTAAAATTGCAGAGCAAGGCCTCCTTCATTCGTGCAGATCCTGTGGTGGGATTCAGCCTCAGAAAGGCTGTCACTTGCTTGGGGGTAATTAAGACTCAACTGCCAAAATGTATAGTTAACCCCAAGTCAGCAATGGCAACTCAGGATGGTTATTCTGCCCAGCTTCCTGGAAGACATGTTCTGTGGGTCCACACGTGACTGCTTGGGCTTCTCAGAATCCCCCCTCTTTCTCAGAACACGTGGCTTCCCTGTCTTTCTGAGGGCTGGTTATGCAAGACATTAGAGAATTGCTTGAAATAAAGTCTGCACGATTCCTGCCACACATTTCAGCAGCTGGAGATGAGCAAGAAAGTGAGACAAGCCCATGGCATACCAAGTGAACACAGCAAGTGGGTGGAGACTGGTAGGAGACAAGGGGAGAACCAAAAAAAGAAGAAAGTTGGATTTTGAGACCGGCTCTTCTGAGGGCCTTGGTCAGGATGAATGCCTGTGTTCTCTACACAGCTTTCAGGAGTGGCTTGAGAGCCTCAGAGTAAAAATAGATGCTTTTAATTTTCCTAGAGTTTTTTTTATCTCAGGAACTGCAGTAGCCCTGGAAGAGGCCCTTCATCCTGATAAAAGCCCTTGTAACAGCAGAACTGCAGCCTCTGTCTCTGCAAACAGTCCAGAGGCGTTACCCACTAGGGAAGCACATGGGAGTACCTGGCACCCTTTGTATGGGGGTAATAGTAAAAAATCAGAAGCCCTGAGAAACCGAGACCCCCTCTGACCTACTGATGGCAAGCCATATCTTTACAGAGAACTGTATTAAAGTGACCATCTCCATTCACTTCTCCTAAAATGAATACATTGTCCCTGGAGGGGCCAGAGGAGTGCTTCCCTGGGGACTCCTGAAGGTTCGTTGGAATGAGCTGAGAGCAGATGTGAGGAGAAAGGCCATTCAGTTTATTATTGGGGAATCTCCGAAGAGCACTGGCTCAGTACGTAACCTAGCTAGGCGCAGGTGTCTCTGTCCTTTCATACAGAGTGTGGGAGAGAGGGGAGATGCGGGCAAGTCCAGGGGTAATGATATTTAAGAAGAGTGTAGCTCCTAACAAAAGGTGACACTCCCCAGCCTTCCTTTCCAGAAGATGACTTGGGAAGGGATCTCTGACAAGTCTGGGCTTTCAACAGACAAAGGGATAATGGAATAAAGCCTCTTCTAGTGTCTGCTGTTAGCCAAGAGCCTTTAATTTTATCAGCATCTTATGGTGCCGTGTGTGTGTGTGTGTGTGTGTGTGTTTGCACACACACACACACACTCACACTGCTTGCATACAGTTGTGCAAGTGAAGAGTAGAAGAATGCTAGAAGTCTTCTCTACTGTGCTGAGCCTTATTGCCTTAATACAGGGTCTCTCGAATGATGAGAATCTCCATGGTTTGGTTAGGCTTGCTGGTGAGAAAGCTTGTAGATATGATCTACCTGTCTCTGCTTTCCCAGGGCTGGGGTCTCAGGCACCAGCGTCATGACATTTTACATAATAGCTTAGGATTCAAACATGGGTACTCACGCTTGTAGAGCAAGCACTCTGACCCACCTGTCCTTCAGTCCTGGGGTGAAATATGTTGAAGTAGAATTCCCTGGGCTTGTTTACTTCAACATTAGGAAGGAGACACACACAGACACACACACACAGAGACACATACACACACATGCAGACACAGAGAGAGAGACACACACACAGACACAGACACATACACGCACGCCTGCACGCATGCACACATGCACGCACAGCAGTCTCACAGAGCCGTCACCTTTCACATTCAAGGAAGCCTGGCTCTCAAGCCTGGGCGCCTCTTGTGAGTTTCTCATTCTTCCACCCTCTGGCTTTAAGCATTCCTCTGGGCCTCTCTTTCTTGAGGGAATGTCCACAACCTAAGCAAACTGGCAAGGCAGCAGATACCACAACCAACCAACAGTCACATCCTCAGCCTGACAACACAGAAGGAGACATGGCCCAAGCGACTGTCGATTGTCCCCTGACTTCCACAGGCAGCTAGGTCACGGTGACCCAAGGTAGAAGCCTCTTTCAAGGCTTTCCCAATAGATGGTGTGGGTAGGTAAAAGCATTTCAACCTTGTCCTGGTTTGTGATTCTTTCATGAGGCATTTTACAGGCTTCAGCTGTGCGTGAAGCCCACACTACTAACATTGCTGATTAGCCCAGTCAGGCCCAGTCCCAGTGAGGGGCCATTTCTGCTTATAACCAGGATGGGGCTCCTTGACCTGCCAACTACAGGAGAATTAGGATGAGTGGGACCTGACTTGGGCACACATTGTTTTTACTGTTGCTATTGTTTTAATTCAAAGGAAAAAGGAAAAGTGCATAGAGTCAGGCAAGCAGGAACCGGCAGGTCAGCACCAAATAGATTCCACGTCGAGGAACCTTAAATATCCTCAAATATGGTCCTTGTCCTTCTGATGTTCATTCCCCCCTCAAAGATTTGTATTGCCACCCCCCACCCCCAAAGACTTGTATTCTCTAGGGCTGGTGATGCAGAGTGCTTGCCTCAAATTTGCAAGGGTTTGAGCTTCAGCTACAGAAAATCAGGTGTTCTCTGTTGGGAAGCCCATCTGGCCCTGGGAAAGCTTGGCTGGGTCAAGTCACATTTTGAGGTACTAGTTCTGAGCTTAGTACCAAGAGTGGTGCACAAGACTGTAACCCTGGTACTTAGAGGTGGGGACAAGAGAGCCGGGAGTTCAAGGTCAACCTGGGCTACATTTGACCCTGTCTCAACATCCCACAAAGACCCCAAAATATAACAACAACAACAACAACAACAACAACACACAGTCTCTGTGTGTTCTCAGATCTTGGTCATTTTCACTTCTGAAAGTTTTCAACCTCACGTCACCAAAGCAATGGCATTGTTATTTCAGGTCATTAGACTCCTTAAGCTGTCAATGTGGTTTGTGTTCCAGGTGCTGACCTAGCTGTATGGTATAAAATGATGACTGTTTAGCTTTCTGTTGCTGTGATAATCATCATGACCAAAAGCTACTTAGGAGAGGAGCAGGTTTACTTGGTTTACACGTCCAGGTCTCAATCCATCACTGAGACTAACTCAGGTCAGAAACTCAAGAAGGAACTGAAATAGAAACCATAGAGGAATGTTGCCTGCTCCACCACCTTTCTTATACAGCCTAGACCCACCTGCCTAGGGATGGCGCTACCGGCAGTGGGCTGTGCCCTCCTCCATCAGTCTCTCACATACAGGACCAAGCCAATCTGATGGAGACAGTTCTGCAATTGAGGTTTCCTCTTCCCAGGTAACAACTGGTTAGGCCAAGTTTACAATAAAAACTAACCACATGCCTTTAATACCAGCACTCAGGAAGCAGAGGTAGGCAGATCTCTGTGAGTTCAAGGCCAGACTAGTCTACAAAGAGAGGTCCAGGATAGCCAATGCTACACAGAGAAACACCATCTTGAAAAAAAACAAAACAAAACCAACCAACCAACCAAAAACTAACCAGGATAATGACTAACACGGAGGAAGATGCAAGTGACTGTTAAACCTTTGATGGTTTTGGTCTCAGTAGGCCTTAGACACCAACGTTGGGAAAAATGATGCCTCCTACTTGCCTCTTTTATTTCAAAGACCAGCACTTTGATAACCTTAGGGTAACAATACCCTGTAATGAGGGCCAGAGTTCTCAGCTCAAGCTCCTAAGCTGAGACCAGAAGGCAGGTGCTGCCACAGGCACAAGACACAGGTTGGTTGATAAGTTCACCCCCAAACCCTATACTGGGAGAGTTCTCAGGTAGATTATCCTGCTGGGTGACTCTAGTCTCCTGCATTACCCTGAACCACAGCCCCATCTGGCCTCAGCGGCTGCCAGCAAGAGCACCCACACTTCCCGGCTTGTATCCAGCAGCACCAAACACTTGCGAGGTACTGTCGACCCACCCTGGGAGCCCTGACACCTGAGCCAGGAGCATGTGTGGGAGACAGTGACATGAGGTGGCATCTGGTGTCCAAGGCAGTTCCTTCTAGATCTGTAGGAGTTCTGTAAGCCCTGGAGAGAGAGCACTCAAGGCAGGTGGAAATTTAAACTCAGGCATAGGGTGAAGCTCCGACAAACAGGTACTAGGGAACAGTGTTTGGTTTTATTTATTTAATTTTAATTTTGTTGTGTTTTGTTTTTGCTTAGCTTCCTTTTTCAAGACAGGGTTTCTTTTTTTAGTCCTGGTCATCTCCAAACTCTCTTTGTACAGCAGACTGGCCTTGAACTCAGAGATCCACCTGCTTCTGCCTTTCAAGTGCTGGGAAAGGCGTAAGATACCATGCCCACCTTATCTATCTATCTCTCTCTCTGTCTCTCTCTCTGTCTCTCTCTCTGTGTCTCTCTCTCTGTCTCTGTGTGTGTGTGTGTGTAGGCTGGGGGGCAACTTTTAGGAGTTGCTTTTCTTCTTCTACCATGTAGGTCTGATAAACCAAACTTAGCTCATTACACTAGATGTCTGCCTTTACCTGAAGAGCGACTCAGAGGCCCCAATCTTAATTTGATTTTTTTTCTGAAAGTTCCTCTCTGTAGCCCATGCTGGCCTCGACTTCTCTCCAATCCTCCTGCCTCAGCCTCCTGAGAGTTGGATTGTAGGTGTGTGCCCCCATGACTGGCTGGAATAGTGTTTAGTCACAAAGAGAGCATGAATGGAGGAGAATGTGGGGACCCTGTCTCTCAGAACTGCGCTAGCTGCTTGCGTGTTGGGTTGCTTCTATCAACATGAAAAGATTGTTGGGCCTGAGCCGGGCAGTGGTGGCACACGCCTTTAATCCCAGGGCTTGGGAGACAGAGGCAGGCGGATTTCTGAGTTCGAGGCCAGCCTGGTCTACAGAGTGAGTTCCAGGACAGCCAGGGCTGTACAGGGAAACTCCGTCTCGAAAAACCAAAAACAAACAAAAACCCAAAAAGATTGTTGGGCCTTAATGTGACCCCGTGTAGTGAATGTTCAATTCCAGTGATCCCTGCAGGTGAACTGTGCTGGTTAAGAAACTGAGGGCTGGGCGGGCTGCACTGGCCTTAGTCCAAGACCAGCCTTCTGCTTTGTACTTACAGTCAGTTAGTCAGCAAATCGGCCAGCTCCCTGCCTGCCTCTGGCACCGGGCCCAGACACCCAGAATGTAGCCCTTCTTGGGGCATATCCTAGAGAATACCTGCCAAATGGCTCGGTGCTTCCCAGCCTGTCCCGGGCCTCACCCCTTTTTATAACCATCCAGGCCAGGTGGGACCAAGGTTGTCAGCCCCACCTTAGCTAGGTCCCACCTCTCTGGTGACTCAGCCTCCAAGTCTTCAGTGCAGTCAGTTCTTACATCTGTGATAACCCCCTTCTGCTCGAACCTACACCTTCAGATACACCCATTGATCTGTAGGCTCAGTTTCAGAGCAAGATTCTTTGGGATCTCTTTTAAGAAAAAATAAATAAATCCATGCCAGGTCACACCCAGACCAGTTTCAGCAGCCTCTCTGGGAGGGAGGGCACCCTGTTCCACACCCAGCAGTAATTTCTGAAACTCCTTGGATGACTGCAAATGTGCAGACCAAGTGGGAGGTGGGGACTATAGTGTGAGCAGAAGCAGCTTGTGAGAAACACAAGAGTCCTGCTGCGTTTTAATAAGGTCCCCAGGGACTTCCTGAACTGCCAGGGGTCAGAGACACCACCTTTTGCTCGTCCAAGTGCACTGCCAAGGATTTTACACACACACACACTCACACTCACACAGACACACCCACGTGTGCACACACACATACACACTCGCACGCACGTGCGCACACACACAAACACCCCATCTCATGCAATTTGCACATCCCTCTCAAACAAGGAAACAAATCTGCCATCTGGGAATTTTTATTTAATTAGCACTTATGTGAGGCTCTGTGCTAGAGGCTTGGCCTAAAATCAGGCTAGGTAGTGGCTGGGGAAGGTCTCAGAGGCGAATGGAATGTAGATTTCAACCTCTTCACTCACCAACTGTGTGTTTTTGGGCAACTTCCTCAGCCCCTTAGAGCCCGGGTTTCTTCCTCAGAACAAGGCTAATTAATAATTAATTAATTAATAATCACTGCGCAGGGCTGTGGCCATGATTGGGAGAACTTCCCTAAGCCAAGTATTCAACCAGCCCTAGGACTAGGCTAGAGCAAGAGAGGACACTATTATAACAAATAAAGCCATAGGGTGCCAGTGAGGGAGGAGGCTACAGGCTGAAGGGCGAGGAGGGCTCAGTCCAGGTGTGTGCTCAATCGGGGACACGCAGATGCACAGCCCGGGTGCTGCGGACCAGGCTGCTGGGTCCCTGTCCCTCTTGACAGGCTATCTGCCTCCTGACCAATGCAGAGACCGGTCTCGGGTCAGCCTATTTTTGGTAGCACGGATCTGGGCCCCAGACTGCGCTCTTTCCCGGCTAAAGCCCTTTGCGGCTCGGAGAGGCAAACACCCAGCAAGCTCTCTGGGCCTGGGGTGGGTCTTGCACGGATGGTCCCCGCAGGCTGTGGTCTCAGGCGCGGCGGGCGGCGGCGCCCCCTCCCGGACGACGCGAGTACTGCATCTCCCTCTGCGTGGCTGCTGTCGAGGTGGAAACACCACTCCCACGTGTGGTCTGAGTGATCGGTGTAGGGGGCTCCACGGTCCTCCAAGCGTTCTGTTGTCTCCTGTAATTTAATTGTCTCTCCCAAACGCGTTGCTAATTAACTCCTTTCTCTGAGAGCCGCCACACTCTCTCCCCTGCTGTTGTGGATTAATTACTCTGTGCCAGTGAGGGATTTCTCAGCCTGGGAGGGCTCCGTGGATGGGCCTCACAGCCTAGGGCTGGCCTCCCTCCTCCATCGCCGTGCCTGGGCCCTGTGAGCAATCTCTACAGTCTTGGATTAAACACAAGAACAGTTTCCTCTTGTTCGTGCGACCTCTGCAGCCTGTATCCATCAAAATCAAATTTATGTTACTTTATCTTCTGTCTTTTCAGCTCTCAAACTATATACACCCTGTTGCTTCTCCTCTTAGGCTCGATTCCTGCTGTCTTACCCACTGTCCACAGCACAACACACCAAGTGACAGGTTTGCGATCGGGCAGAGTGGGCCAGTCACACAGCACAGATAGGACTAGAACTCAGCTTTCCCGAAGCTTGGGCCAAACAGGGAGGGATGTGGGGCAGCAGTCTATGGTGAAGCATATCATGCTTGTCTCTTTGGGGGTCATCCCAATAACTCAGACTAACCAGGCATGCAGTCCTCGGTGTGGTGATCGTTTGGGGGAAGATAGGGGACACGGACTGGCTGGATACCTGTGAAGCTTACTGCTCCATTCATTGTCCCCTACCTAGATGTCTTGCGGCTCCTGGAGATGTTCACAGACAGCACCCTCCCAGGGCTCCTTCCCTGTGCACCCTTGCGATCCCACTCTTCCCTCCCAGTTCAAACATTCTCTAGCCTCTGGCCCACCTCTCCTCTAGCTCCCTACCTAAGGAAGCATCTCAGTTCAAGAACTTTAGTGGCAAATGCCGCCTGGAATTTGAAAATACTTGGCAGAGAGGTTACTAATGTTGAGGAGTAAAGGCATCACAAGCAGGCCAGAGAGAGGGCATTCGGGCACAGGGAGAGCCGGAAGAACTTGTATGCAGGGCTGCTTTTTATCCTGAAGGCCTAGCTCTTAGTGGTGAGCCCTGCTCCTCCCTCCTTCGCTGAGGTTCCGGTTTGGGAAAGTGCAGGCCCCCTTCTGCTGAGCTTCCCATCTTTGCTTTCCTCAGCTTGTAGGACTTAGCTTGTGAGCCACACCAGCAGCCAGGCAAGATTCCGCGGAAGGCCTCTTTCCCAGCATAGTAGGTGAGCTTGTATAGAGGCACTAGAAGCCTACCCCCCTGACACCTGCTCCCCGCTCCACTACCTGAATCTCCACTACCTGAAGCTGGGGTTATGCTGGCCCTTTAACCATGTTTAGTCTCTGTAGGAGTGTAGCCAGAAGGAGCCCGGGCCTTTCCTTAGAGAGGTGTCATCCTAGAATCTAGAAAGCTGCTTTTCTCCAGTGCAAGGTGGTCACTATCCCCAGTCTGGGGAGGCCCCGCACATCACCAGCAGGCTGGTCATGAGCCTTCAGGCAGAGGATGTACTGTACCACTACTTCCTGTGACATTCTAGCAGTTCCATGCACACATTGAGGGGATGAACCCTTCCGTGTTCTTTTCAGCAGAGATTTTGTTGAAATGTGCAGAGGCTGGTGCTTGGAGGCTACGTGGCTCTGCCACTTCCTAGCTGTGAGCCTTGGGCAAATGAATAACTTCTCTGTGCCCCTCCCCCTCTTTTTTTCTTTTTAAACTTGGAAAATAGGTTTATAACAGAGCTGACTTCACAAGGTTGCTACAGGGAATAAATGACTTAATACAGGCAAAGTTTATGATACGACAGGGGCCAGGCAATGGGGGTTGCCCAGCTAATGCTAGTCATTATTAATCCTAGTAATAAAAATATGTCAGCATAGAGGGCTAGAGAGGTTAGAAGCTCGGGAGTAAAGGCATCACAAGCAGGCCAGAGAGGGACCTGATTTCCAGAGGTCCTGAGTTCAATTCCCAGAAACCATCTCTCTATAATGAGATCTGGTGCCCTCTTCTGGTGTTCAGACACACATGCAGGGAGAACATTGTATGCACAATAAATAAATACATCTTTAATGTGTGTGTGTGTGTGTGTGTGTGTGTGATCATGAGGTTGGGGCAAAACCACCACTCACTCCATTCCTGTCCTCTGAGGGGTGTAGTGCAGGCAGGAGACAAACCCACAGGAGGAGGTAATACCAGCAACAGAGAACCATGGGAATTTAGACAGATGTCTCCAGACTAGTTTGGTTCAGGTAAGTCGAAGCCCTGTAGAGGAGTGAGATGTGGACAGGCTGGAGCTATCTAGGCTAAAGATATCTGGGCAAAAAGAAGAGCTATAAGAAGGCACTAGGTCATTGGACGTAGATAGCCACAAGGGAATGCCTTGCCAGGCAGGATAATCGTGCTGGACACAAGGAAGGGTCACCCACACACTTAAGGGTTCTGGTCTTTCTATATGTCATTGTGGTAGGAAGGCTTCCTTTTACCCTGTGTGCTGAGACTATGCAGAAAGGCAGGGATGGCCTCTCAAGAGCCCCTCTTTGGGCACAGGGAGTCAAGACATTTTTTATGTTCCCACCTGAATTCCTCAGCAGCTTTGGACAGACTCCTTCAGAAATAGTCTCCAATATGGAGGCCATTCAGACATCAATTGGCACTCTCTTCACCCAACGGACACCATGAATTGAGGTGAAGCATGGTTTCATAAGAAATCATCACAGATGAGCCAGGGTCCTTGGAGAGTTTAGCCTAAGGACAGGACCCCTAACTGTAGCTGCAGGATGTAGCCCTATCACTTCCAAACCCTGACTTGTGATTCCCAGAAATCACAGGAACCTCTGTCTACACACAGCCTTCCTTCCTCCATGCCTGGCGTGCTTCTATGTATCCCGCCTGGCCTACATGTTGCCTCCTCTGGGAAGCCTTCCAGCCCGCCCACGATTGAGGGGGTGCTGTGCTGTCCTCCAGGCTTCCGTAGCACCTTGTCTTCCCTTCAGCCTGCTCCTACTGCTGAATCACAGCCGTCTGCAATTTGTCTTCTTTCCCGTAAGCTCCCTGAAGTCTCATTCATCTTTGCTTTTCTGGTTCTTGGCATCGTGCCTGGCACAGAGTCAGCCTCAGTGAATGTTTGAGGAATGAGTGGAGTAGCTGGGCCTGCACTGTGTGGGAGAACACGGGAAGATGGGGGGGAGCTGTTCCCAGGCACCTCCTGACCTACACAGCAGGCTCTTGGGGTGCAGAGGAGATCGGGGCTCTGCCTCCTCACCCAAGCAGTCAGATCCTTGGTTCCCACACATCCTTTCTTTAAAGTTGTTTTAAAATTATTTTTAACTGTGCGAGTGTGTCTGTTGATATGTCTCTGTGTATCTGTGCACATGAATGCAGATTCCTGAAGAGGTAGTGGAACCCTGTGGAGCATGGAGGTGACAATCATCTGATGTGGGTGATAGGACTTGAACTCAGATCCTCTGGAAGAACAGTACATGTTCTTAATCGTGGAGCCATCTCCTCAGCTCCTCCTCCTCCTCCTCCTCCTCCTCCTCCTCCTCCTCCTCCTCCTCGTATCCCTGTGACTGTACCTGGAGGCAGAGCAGGTCCACGTGGAAGACATGGGGCACAAAGAAGATCCAGGGCATTTGAAGAGCAGGCAAAGACACAGACAATGGTGAAGACCATGGAGGTCCTAGGGACAGAGATTATTTCCTGGGAGCTAAGGGCCAGCTTGTTACAGCAAAGGGGCCATACACTCAAAGTTTCTCAGATCTATCCCTTTCTCAGAGTTTTGTGTATTCCTGGAACTAAGAGTGGGGCTGCTTATACCTTGCTTGACCAGCTCTAGGACATGAGTCAAAACAGAGTACTCACACTGTCTGAGGGGATATGTAGGTACTGGGGGGAAAGAGACTGGTGCCTCCCTCCATTATTGAATGTAAAGCCAGAGGACCTATGGCTTCTTTCTGAAGTAGGCACACGGCCTTTACCCTGCTTTGGGTTAAGAGTTGCTCCACAAAGTATGCTTATAGATGCCCTCCCCCAGATTCCTTCCTCCACCGATGCAACAGAATGGCTGGTTCACTATGGCATCATCAACTGCTTAGTAAGCCAATGCTAAAGGCAAGTATTCCTGTGGCCAGAACTTCAGCATCCTAGCCCAGTGTCCCTGTCACCCTGTCCTTGAAGTCACCTGATTTACTCTGTTTCAGCCTGCAGGCCACCTTGGATCCTCTCCCTGTGTCTGCTCCAGTCATGCCGTGTGTCTGAGAAGTGCCTCTCACCCACCAGTCCTCTTTCCAAGCCTACAATGCCACCTCCGCCCAGATTATAGGTCATTCCATCTCATCTCCCCCTTCTTCCTTTATCCTCCAAGACTCTACTTTTCTTCTTCTTCTTTACAGTCTAGTACTGATCCTACCTTGCCAAGATGTCTGTGGTTCCCTATTACCCTTCAAGCTCCTTACAGATGTCCTAGCTTGGTGTTCAAAGCCTTTCCTGCTCATATATCAGCTCTCGGCTTTCCCTCCCTCTCACCGTGATGGCCTCTGTGCTCTGAGGCTCCAGGCATGGTCTCTTACCCAGAAACTCCTTCTCCATCTTAAGCTGCCAAAATCTCATTCATCTACCCAGACCTGTACAGATGAAAACCCTACCCTATCCTGACAACTGGATCTACATTCTCTGCCTCTCTGAGCAAAACCCCAGGAGCCTCTCTTAGAGCAAAACCCTCAATATGCAGAACACGTCACTGGAGAAGCAAGCACTCAGTAGTAATTGTTGAGCAGCGACTAGATGCCTCGCCTCCGATAAGCACAGGGCTGAAAAGGGCAGCTGTGGTGTTAGCCTATGGGTGGACAGGCCATGTTCTCTAGAACAAGCTGACAGTTGGCTTCCTGGTCTATCAGGATTTGGCTTGTTGGCTGCGTGTTAGCTGGGGCTTTGATAGGTCACACAAAACCAACATTTGTCCTTTGTACCCCATCCGTCCAGGTCTGCATGTCTTCAGGATGTTTCAGAGGCTATACCCTCAAGAGCCTGGTATCCTCCTTGCTGCCCCAAGGCAGTCAGCCTGAGAGGTCAGGAGGTCCTGCCGAGTTCTCAAGTTAATCTGCTAGCTGAGATGAAGAAGCAGATGGCCTCCCATCCTCTTCCCTACCTTCCTCTCTGTATTCAGGAGGAGGAGGGAGAGGAAATTTCTCAGATGAGATCTTTCATCCTTGGTCTCTGTGGTACCATGGGCTTACTACCTACAAGGGCTAAGAGACACACTACCACACCACACAACATGGCCCTGAGCAGACACAATGCACATATGTATGTGGGTAGAGAGACGGATTGAAGCAGAGTCCTGGATTAGTGCCAGACTGTTCAGTGAACCTGAGGTCGTAGGGATGGCAGGGGTACCATAAGTGCATTGCTCAGGGAAACCCGCTGTAGTTACCCACTGGAACAGAAGCATTCCTAATCACTGTAATTCTGTATCAGTGCATGCCGTTCCTGCAGCCCTGATACCAACCAGACAGACAAACCAAATACAGCTGAAAACCACATATTTTATTGATATTCTTCATTAACAACAGGGGGCCATGTGTTCAAATGCTACTCAAGTACTACACCTGGCAATTTCCCCACAGCCACTCGCCCCTGACCAGCGTTAAAGAGCTGGCCACCAGAAGTACTCCCTTTTTCCTCTGGGATGCCAGGCTCCGTGGTACTGAGACTGAACAACATAGTGCTGGCTTTCAAGTTTGGACTCTAGAGAGCTTCAAGGCCTGAACTGTCCAGACATCTCCCCTCCCATTTCCTTCATGCTGCTAAAGGGTGCCCAGAACTGTGAGTGGAGATGCCTCAAATGGCTCTTCCACTGAGGAAGCTTGGGCTCCCCTTCAGCCCTGCCACATCCTTCTTCTCCAAGAGGCCAGCTGCAATGACTGCCAAGAAAGCAGAGCACAAATGGTAGGAGTCATCTGCCCCTGATGGTGGGCTTCTGGATTGACAGTGACTGAGACTTAGCTCATGGTCGGTGCTAATACAGATAGCAAGGATGAACAGATAGAGTATGAGCAAACTGGGCCTAAAAGAATACCTGCTGAAGGGAGACATGAGCAGGAAAGCCATTACTACATTAGTCCTCTGGAGGGCGCCAAAGTTGAGCAATATCCTCCTGCGGTCCGCTCAACAATTCACGCTCTTCTTGGGCAGTGGCTGGGGTCACTGTGGCGGCCACCCACTGGATACTGCTGAGCACAGGCTTCAGCCTCGGTGCCTGTATGCATGTTGTATTGGCCCTGGGACAGGGTTTTTATGTGGCTCCCACCCCTTCATATGCCCCAGGGGTCTGTCTGGTCCTCTGGATCTCAGGATTCAAGGCAGCGTCCCTATCTAGAGCTAGCCAGACTGGCAGGAATGAACTGGAAATTGCACCCTAATATTCTGTCATTCCCACAAACTCCTCAGGGCTGAGCGTGACCACTAGGCTTTTCTCTCCCTCCGGCTAACTGTACCAACCTGGCTCTAACATAGCTATACCTCCACGTCCTCCACTGCTGGCCCTTCTCAGCTACTGGTAACATCAGCAAGTCTCCTGGACGGCTGGCTTGTGTGCAGAAAGTCCGTGTTATGATTTTTAGACCATTTCATGGTTACCCTACCTCCTACCCTATGGAAGCAGGTAAAACTCTTGTCTCTAAAGATCTTTCTCTTTTTTTTTTCCCTAAAGATTTATTTATGTATGTCAGTACACTTTACTCTCTTCAGACACTCCAGAAGAGGGCATCAGATCCCATTACAGATGGTTGTGAGCCACCGTGTGGTTGCTGAGGATTGAACTCAAGACCTCTGGAAGGGCATTCGATGCTCTTAACCACTGAGCCATCTCTCTAGCCCAAAATCTTGTTTCTAAAGATCTTGTCTCTGGGCCCAGCAGTATCAAAGAAGACATTGGAATCAAGGAGTGGAAAGGGATCTGTAAGTTCATCTAGAACAAACTAGCACAAAAAAACCTCTTCTGGTAGATAACTGACTAGATCCTGTCAAAATACCTCCAGTGGCCAGCACTCACTCTAGGTAACATTCAATCACTGGCCAGCTTTGGCTGCAAAAGAGTTAACCCATTTGCCCCTCCCTCCTTCCCCTCCTATACTCCCCCCCCTCTGTTCTCATAACAACACTTCTCACACACACACACACACACACACACACACACACACAAAATTATATAAGGCTATATAAGAAACACACTTCTCTTATTACTTATGGGTAAGGAACTCCCTCTTCTCTCTCCCTTCTTCCCTTCCCAATATCTAGCATAAATCTGGAGGCTGGAGACCAAAGGGAAAGGCCAGAGAAATTCCAGAGAAAAGAACTATCCAGCTAACTCCTGGGCTAGGCTGGGCTGGCCAGATGGGGCAGGTTGGGCAGAGAACAGCATTTAAGAACACCAGGCCATTGATTGCTGTCTCTAGGGAAAGGGCCTTGTACTTGGGCTGAGCAGCAAGTGCCTGTGCCCCTCCCTCACCAACACAAATACTACTGACTATCCCTCACAGGGATGAGGGTGGATCCCCACCCCTTCCTATTCTCACTAGCAGTTGGTAAAGCTTACTTGACTGCTTCTCATGCATGGTAGCTACCATTTACCATTTACTCTAGGTGCTGTGGAATCTCCTGCTAGTGGCAAGAATGTAGTCTCCACTATCAATGCAAAGAGAAGGACTTTAGCAAAAGCAGCAATGACCTGAGACACAAGAGTGGACGGGCCAGGTGGAGGCAGGGAAGGGCTTCCCAGAAAAAACCCCAAAAACTTGAAGTAGAAACACCCTAACAATTTAGCAGTTCCCTACCTGGCTGGCCCTCGAGCAGCTAGTGGTGCCCAGGTAGCCACTTCTCTTCCATGTCAGGATGCACCTGTTAATATATCCTCTGAAGACTGAAGACCAGGGGTGGATATGAGGCCCTTCTTAGGGGAGGGTGTGGTGTGTCACAAGGGTGCTGTGGTCTTAAGTTTAGGAGGAACTGAGACAGAGAAACGGCAGGAGTGCTTGCTAGCTATTTATCCTGCAGCTTCGAGCTCTCAGTGCCGACATTGAACATGGGGACCAGCAAGCCAAGTAGCCACCTCTTTCCGAAGACCTCCTGTAAGTTCTTGCGCCAGGGCCGGCCTCTCACAGCCACCCCCTTTCGAACCTGGTAGCGGGTTTGCCCCCGGAGGATCAACAGCAATTGGTGGCAGCAGAAACCGGCGCAGGCCAGGCCGACAGCAAACCAGAGGTAGAGCATGAGGATGACGAACATGTCAGAACCGAGGACAGCTCCTGCGGGGGGAGGGGAAACACCAGACCGCTTTACACCCAGGCCACGTACCCAGGCGCTCTGCTATGGCGCTTTACTCTGCGAGGCAGGGAGAGACGCTCGGGAGTTGAAAGCTGCGATTTGTAGCAATCTCAGCTCTGCAGCCTGGGAAGACTGTGGCTGAGCTCCTTGGCCCAAGTTTTCCTCAGTGCTGATGGCTCCCGAGGAGAGGGGGAGAACCGGGTGCCTGGGGAGATAGATGGAGAACAAGCTAAAAGTGCTCAGTGAAAAGAGCCCTCAGCGTTTCCAGCACAGACTAGACTCTGCACATTTCCCTGCACAGTGCCCCCCGTTTCTCTTTCTGTATTGGAAGCGGGTGGGGATGGGTCACAGGAGGGAAGAGGAGCGAGTTTAGGAACCTAAAGAGGGAGCTGGCACCTGGGCAGCTGTCTAGACTGCAGCCAGTTCTTCCTGTGAGGCTGGGAGCACTGTCTGGGAGGATCTGGGAAAGTGACAGCATGATTGAGAACAGAACCTAGTCATGGGAACAAGTCACGAGCTCAGCCTCAAGGGCAGCACACAGAGCCAACTTAGAGAACAATTCAGTCATTAATGTTAATAAGAGAAGTAGACACTGGAACACTCAGCCAAAGCAGTCCGGACAGTTAAGTCCTCGGCTAAGGCTCAAAGAAACCCTTAAGGCCATCATTTCAGCACCCTGCCGCTGGACAGCACCCGTTCTACACCCTCTAAACAGAGCACTTCCTGTGGCTGTTTTCAAGGTCCACTTTGTAAGAGACCTCATGAGTCCTCAGAGTTTGAGGTGAGGGGATTGGTTCATGCTGGGTTTGAATCTCTCAGCTGTGTGGTCTTGCACAGGTTCCTTAACCTCTCTGAGTTCTAGGTTGCTCATCAGCAACGTGGCTATAGTGCTTCATAGGGTTTCCGGATTACAGGTGTTCGGAGTTGCCAGCGTTGTGGTTTACATCTGGTGCTGAATGCCATGGCTTGGAGAAGGAGGATACATCTCCAGATGTTTCAGGTTTAAATCCCAAGACCCTCAGGCCTTCCTCCACCCTTCCAGGGCCTGGAGCTCTGTCTGGGCTATAGCTTTAGTAGCAGTAGTAAAATCTACCTTGGCACACTTAGCAGCCAGATCAGTGGGTTGAGAATAGAACTTGGGTCCCTTTCTTATCTCCTGGGCAACCTCACCACCACCTTCTGCAGAGAGGCTTGGGTGCCTGTGCAGGGATGTCAGTGTACAAGCTACCTACAAAAACCTTCACTATCATCTCCCTCCCCGACCCCCCAGCACCTACTTGCCCCAGCCTACCTCTACCCAGGCTCCAGTTTCCCGACTCCTGAGAAGTAGACTTTAACACCTGTCAGCCTGATCCATGATGAATTCAGCAGCCAAGATGAATCGATCTGCTGGCTTGCTCACTGGAAGTATTTTCCTCAACCCTAGGAGCTTGGGTAGCAGGATTTTCTTTGCAAAGTTAGAGACAAATAGGACCAGCTGCCTGGAGGACAGAAATCTTGTTCCAGCAGGCATTTGGAGAAGCCCCTCCACCGTTGTTGGGGGCAGCAAAGAGACAGACTCAAGTGGAGCTGGCCCATCCCCTGACCCACTTTTTCCTTGTGTGTACAATTTAGCTTGGGCAGCTATGTGCAGGACAGAGACTCCTGGGGCCATGGCACCTTTCCAGCTTGAGGAATATTGATGTGCAAGCCATCCCTCGAGCTAGGATGTGAGAGACTCAGAGCTGTCAAGCTTAGGCCTGCCTTGCAACTCAGCCCCAGGAACAAGTCAGGCAGACAGAAGCCATTTACCACAAGTTTCTAAATCAAGGTATGAGGCAAAGACCTTTTGGCCTTTTGCTGGCCCCATGTAGCAGCTACAAAAGGCTATTCTGGGGACCTGCTTTCTTTCTTTCAAAGTGTTTGAAGTTACCTGTTCTGGCTGCTTCAGTGCCTCTAAACTATGTAATAATAGTTTCTCTTTCAGAAAATCTCACAAGTTTCTTAAGGGATCTGAAAGATTACATCATCTAATTCTCTCCCTCCTTGCTCTCCCCGACAACCATCTCTAACACTTCTGCCAAACCATCTCCCAGCATATTCTGTAATACATCTGGGCATGGGCAGTCCCACTCCTCCCAAAGAAGCTCATTCAGCATGACGCAAGACTAGACAGCCAGGATGGTAGAGTAGAAAAGAATGAACGCAGGGTCCAAAACTGTATGGCTCAGAAGCGACTTAACCTTTGGCTCCCCAGCTTTATAAAAAATAACACAATACCTGTCTCCCAGATTCGCCCCAAGGATTGGACACAATGAGACATGTCTAGTGGGGCACAAAATAGGTGTTCAATAAATTCTAGTCTCCCTTTTCTCCTATGGGGCCCTCTAGTGCTATCTACCAACTGATACTAATCCAAATGCCATGGTGCATGCTAAATGGTGTCACTTCCATTCTCTAGATAAGAATGAGGCTCAGAGAGGTGACACAAAACCAAAAGTAAGGAAACCTTTTCAAGACTCCTCAACAAACCCCCTCTCTTACCTTTAGCATTACCTAAGGGTCTGGAGTCAGTGGCCAGTAGCATTTTGGAATAACCCCCCCCCAAATAAATGTAGGGGTTTTTTAAGGCCCCATTCAGAGTCATCTCAGGTGCCAGTGACAGGTCCCGACCGCCGGGATAATTTCTGGATTAAACAACTACTTTTGTGCAGCCTCCTGCCCTCCCGTTCTCCTGAGCAGCTGAGAGGGTATACTCTGAACCATTTGGACTGGGAACTGGGGAAGAAGAGTCCCAAAGGAGGAGGCTGAATGGAGGATCATATGTGTGTGGACAGGGCCAGGGAGGGTTGTGAAGGGTGAGCAAAGAAGGAAGATGCGGTGGATCTGGTGATGAGAAGCCTTGAATTCATTTTCCCTGTGGGTATGGTAAAAGACGGTGAGGCTCATTCTAAAGCCAGCACAGATGCTTGGGCCCTGAGGTGGGCATGGGCTGTTTTTTTTCTCCCATCAGATCAAAGCAAGAGGCTCCTTCCCTTCCATATTTCCCAAACCTAGCACATATGGACAGGCCTCATGCCCAGACTTAAATCAAACCATTTCAAGGGCCTCCTTCTGGCACCACCCATTTTTATGGTTGGAGAGACTACTTGGAAAAGGATGTGCAATCAGGTTCTCTGGCTCTCCCCATCATTCCACCTGCCTGCTCTCACACTCCACCCCCAGCCCACCCACCTACCCTCCCCCACCCTGCTTATTTCAGTCCTGGCAGCCTTGGCAGCACCAAGATCCAGAAGGCCCCAGAGCTCCAAGTTCTGGGCCCAGCTTAGCCACCAACCCTCCAGGCATTTCTCATGGCTGGTCCTGCCTGGGCTCCTGTGTTCCCACTGCCAAATGGCACAGTAGTTCTATGTCTGTGAAGAGCTGAGCTAAATATACAGCTGAAATGAGTGTTCCCCTGGGTACAGAAAAAATTGTAAAGTACCCAGGCCAGGCCAGTCTAGGTGTCAGGACAGTCAGGCTCTCTGTAGAAGTAGCTGTCTTTCTTTGACCCTGGGAGGTGTTTGGGAATATGGACCCGGAAGGAAAGCACGAGCTTGTGGTTTTAAGCACCTGGATACAAGCCAGAGACAGCCGTTCTAGGGAAGTAAGATTCTAGGCAAGTCATTTAGCCCCAGCTAAGACTCAGTTTATCTGAGAAATGGACCTAAGAATACCAGACACACACCTTTGTGTCCATGCTAATAAACGTAGAGATCAAATTGGTCAGAATTCAAGGTCAAGGTGAGAAAAGAGTGGAAGGCAAGGAGGTAGGGACACATGCCAGGGTCAGATAAGATAGAACTGCCACCAGGAACATCGAGTGTCTCCCAGGGCCAAGTATCACGGAATATTCTTAGAGACATACAATTCAAAAATACAATCCTCACCTTGGTGCCTATGTGAGCATTGGTTTGCAGGCTCATGTACCTGGCTTCAGCAGGTGTCAGAGCCTTCCTGAGAGTCAGATCCCACGCCAGGCTGGATCTGTGGAGTATCAAGCTTGTATCCAGTGAGGTGGCTCTGAGCCACCAAGAGTTTGGTGTAGTCTAATGTCGTGGGTGGGAGGTTGGAGGTCAGCCTCCTGCTCAGCCCAGCCTGAAGTCAAGTTTAGCCTGGGTGTGGTTGTTTGCTAAGAAGTCCTGAAGGAATGTGTGAGTAGGCTAGGGGTCCAGGTCCATGGAGAACATACCATGAGCTCTGAAGGGATGTGCCTGGCCTGAGAAGTGTATAGCTTGGGTACCAAAACTTTATGAAAGATGAGGAGGGTGGGATGTCTGACGAAATAGAGCATGCCCAGTTCATCCTAATCCTTGATAGACTACAATCTGTTCTCTTAGTATGCTTCCGGGAATACTGGGGCATAATCATACCAAACAACTGTTTATCTGACACTTTGAGCCAAGTATCCTGTTCTTTTATTTGGGAAAAACTTGGGGTTGGGCTAGAAGGTCTTGTTTGCCGACCCTGCCTGCCAAGGCCCACTCACCGGAGAAGAACTGGCTGATTGAAGTGGGCAGGAGCGTGAGGAAGGCCAGGGGGTGAGCGAAGGAGATGGAAAGGACAGCTGAGATGTAGGCCACTCCAGCCACCATGGAGTAAAGGCAGGCCAGTGAGGTGTAGAGGCAAAAGAGGATGAAGTTACGCATGTTCCTGCTGCCGATGCAGTTGCCGGTGAAGAAACAGTGATGGTCGTGCCTCAGTGTGACTCGGGAGCACACTCGGCAGAAGTGGGTGCTGGGTGGTGGGCACTGAGGTCTCTGAGACGAGGTTCCCTGGCAGGCACCCAGGTCGTCTGGGGAGTTCTGGATGACCAGGATGTAATTGCCCAGGGCATTGGCTGAGAGGAACAGGAAGAGCGCCCCGTGAAGCACGGCAGGCGAGAAGAGCGGGGTGGCTGTAGGGTCCTCACGCATGCTGGGCAGGAAGAGGAAGAGTTGCAGTACGAAGGTCACCAGAGAAATGCAAAGAAAGTAGGCGGGGGCCACCACGTTGAGCAGCCGCAAGGCCAGCATCCTCGATTACATTCCTAAGGGGCGCAAGGAGAGAGGAAGCCTTACAGGGTTGTCCAGGTTCATCATGGCGCTCTCCTTCTTGGTCAAAGGTTCGGAGGGCTGGACACAAATCTCCCAAACCCTGCCCCTTAGATCACTCTTTCCAGTTTCTCTAATTTGGGACCAAGCAGGTTTGGCTAAATCCTTGTTTCCTTTGAGTCTAGAGGTGAGGTACAAGGAAGGAAGGACCTGTTTGCAGTTTGGAGTGATGGGGGGGGGGGGGACTTAGGAGCTGAGGGGTGAAACAGTAGTGGGTACAACCCACTTTTGGGATCTCTGGCCGAGGCCTCCCTAGGAGAAAGACAAGGATGGGAGTTGGGGGATGGGGTGGAGAGAACCGGTTGACTCTTGGAGATCCTGATTCACCCCTCCCCCTACCTTGGGCAATCTTCTGTGGCCTCACGGGTTACCCAAGGCTCTCTGGAAGTAGCCGTGCTGTGGACCATGATGTGTGTTTCCTTGAGTGCGACTGTACGAGTTATCTGTGTGCGTCTGGGTATGTGTGTGTATACCCACTCCCTGACACCTGGCTTTTTCTTAAAAAAAAAAAAAAAAACAAGAAAATTAATGAATACACTGGATACTGTCACACTTGTTCAGGTGTAGCCAGAGGACCTGTGCCACTGGGTCCCGGTCAGTTCATTTTCCAGCCGCTGGTTGCCCTGACTATTTCTATAAAATCTTTGCAAAGAGTGTTTTCCTTTGAGGCAATGAAATTGAAATCCCCCATTCGCACCCGCCTTTCACTTTCCTGGCGGGAGAAACCCAAACAATCCCCAAGGCGCTGAAACCCCTTCGGTGCCAAGAAGCCCGTCCTGGGTGGATTAGTGGATGCTTGACAGATTTTCCTAGGATGACCCCACACACAGAGCCGAACACAGCCCCACCTCCTACAGCCCGGGCCCCTCCCCAACTTCGGATACCACGGGGAAATAGGTTCCGTGTGTTGCGAACTTTCCAGTGATCTAAGTAATCGGCCAGAAGGAGGCACGAAAAAAGTTCTGGGAAGGTGATTGAGCCGGAGATGGATGGATACCACCGGGTCCAGGCTGTCCCGTCCAGGCCGAGACATTGGTCACCTTGAAATCTTTGCAGGTGACAGTGCCTGATGATCTGGGGACCTGCGGCCTCTCTGCACTGCTGGGGCGCACCGCAGGGCAAGCCTGGGGGCGATCTCTGGAACTCACCCCCACCCTCCGTAGCCATGCATCCCCGGAGGCCACGGGGGCGCTGCCCACTCCACAGAACCCTAGGTATCGGGCTCCAGCGAGAGAAGCAAGTGTCTTCCCGGCGCCAGTCGCCAGGGGGGTGCGGGAGCAGCCTCCAGATGCGCCGCGGCTCTGGGAAGGCAAAGGACAGGGGCTGGGGGGAGTGCGGGGCGCCGGGTGGGCGACTGCAACCCGGGCCCTGCGTCCCGCAACGGTCCGCAGAGAGTGGCGGGCGGTGGCTAGCGTGGGGAGCTGTCCGCTCAGCACCGGCGTCCGCCTCACCGGTCTCAGAGGGCGGCACCGGAGCCCCGCGGACCCAGACAGCGAGGGCACCCACCGGTTCCTCAGTCACTGCCTCCTGGACGCCCAGGCAGCTGCCCCCCGGAGCAGCCGCAGCGCCGCAGAGGGCTAGGGAACGAACTCACCGAGCTCCAGTCGCGACAGGAGGAGCCCCGGACGCCAACCCTGGTCTTCCCCGAGACTGCAAAGTTGTGGGCTCTCCCGACTGGCTTGCAGCCTCACGCTTCGCTTCGGGGACTGGGCAGGTAGCGGGGGTGTGGGAGGAGGGAGCGGGCAGCTGCCGCCCTCCTATTTGGGTGCCAGAGAGTGGGGGCCAGGAGACGGCGGGGATGGCAGCTGGGCACCCCCCAGCTCCACCACCCCTCCCTCCGCTCCTGGGGGCGGTGCTCTGGCCACTGGCTCAGCACTGAGGACTTGCCCCCCACACTCCCGCCCTTCTCCCCCCTAGGGCGGATTGTGGCGCCCTGCCTTACTGCAACCCTGGTTCCCACTGAGAGATGGGGATTCAGCCTTGATGCAGAAGCTCCAGCCATATCCTGACCTCCCTTCCTCTCTTCATCCTGTCTGTGACCCCTCCCTGCTGGCAGCTAGGACCAAAGAAACCTGTGTGTAGGTGGGGGGTGGGGTGGGGGTGATGTTAAGAGCTCAGTTTACCTGGGTAACACCCATGAAGATCAGTATTATCTCAGAAGGGCTGTGAGCTGAGGGTTGAGAGCCAGTCTACCTGGGTGTGGGTATCCACCGTTTACCATTCACTGGGTAAGCCTACATTCCAGTGTGTTCTGTAGAACAGAGGACTGAATGACAGGAGCTATAAAGCCTGCTTGGAATGGGGACCATTCATGTCCCAGATCATCATCATTAACACTACAGATTGGCCCTTTCCTCAGTAACAGGCACAGTGCTGAACCCATGACACAACAGCTGCATTCATCCTCCAATATGATCCCTGAAGCTAGATAAGCCCCGTTCTAGGGGCAAGAAGGTGACACTAAGCCACATGTCCAAGGTCATGCAGCAGGTGAGTGGTGGGGCCTGGGTTTGAACCTGGTTCTAGCACAGTGCTCCTGTTCTCAGCCTCTATCCATGTCAGCATCACTTAAAATCTAGGAGTAGCATTGGTCTGGGGAGAGGGGAGGACAATGGGGTTTATACACAGAGCTGGAACTCGAAGCTTCTCCTGTTTCTGTCTTCTTTTCATGCTTTCTCATGTGTGTGCCATGAGACACCAAGAGTGTATGGCAAACATCTGTGTGTGTGTGTGTGTGTGTGTGTGTGTGTGAAACATCTGTGTGGGCATGCACTCACCCATGTAAGGGGAGTCTAAGATCATAAAACACTGCAAAAGTATCAATGCCTCAGTTTCCCAAGATGTCATGGCTTCCAGCACTGCCTTCTCCACTCTGTGTGTGAGCAAACATAATAAATGCTTATTGCTATCTCAATTGGTTGATTAAAACGAGCAATCCTTTGAAGTGAAGGCCATATGCCGATCGGCTTAGCCTCTATTTTTGAATCATAAGAAACCGTTTTCTCTGTATTTTATCAGCATACATAAAAATAAAAAAGGGGCCAAGAAACCTTTTCATGTTCTAAAAGAATCTTATATACGAAAGGAAAAACAGCATGCCAGGAGGCAGCTTCTGAGAATCTGGTGGCCCCAGGACACAGGAAGCACAAAAGGTCTTTTTCCTTCCACTGAAGCTTTGAGTCACAAGTTGTTGGCCCCTTACACAAGCTTTGCCCGCCTCTCACTCAGGCCTGGGATGGAGGGGCCCAAAGGGCTCAGTCTGGGCCGTACTGATTGAAATATTTCTATTCCTTAAATACCTTGGGGGTTGGGCATATTTCTCATTTTATTTTGCATAATGGTGTGTGGGGGGAGGTGTGGTGGTGTGTGTGTGTGTGTTTGTGTGTGTGTGTGTCTGAATTCGTGTGTGAGGGGTAAAAAGAAGGAGCTGGCAATGTGGGAAGATGTCAGTGGGGGAAGGGAGTAATCACCTAGGAGTGAGGAGACCGGCTGTTCAGACAGGAGTGGACAGGATAATTATTT
This sequence comes from Rhynchomys soricoides, assembly GCA_019843965.1. Lineage (NCBI taxonomy): Eukaryota > Metazoa > Chordata > Mammalia > Rodentia > Muridae > Rhynchomys > Rhynchomys soricoides. The sequence goes on along the minus strand of JADRCH010000018.1, from coordinate 14,023,728 downwards.
ATTTAGAAACCAAACTTTCCGAGGAAAGGACACTAGAGCTGAAGTCTAAGCCTAGAGGTTCCCCGGCCCCTTAAAGAACAGAGGGAGAGAAAGAATAGACAGAACAGACAGAATAAACAGAACCCTGTAGGGAGGTCAACTGGAAACTTCACTTTGATACTGACCCTGAGTTAAGCAGAGAAAACATTATTGTCACTGACCAGCCACCTAAGCCTAAACAGGTGCTTTAGCCTTTCTGTGTCTTCATCGTTAACAGCAGAACAATGTCCAGGCTTGTGGTGGAGGCCGTGCTGTGCTGGAGGTCAGGCCCAGGGAGAAGCTGTAACACTCTTCTGCATCTGCCTTCTCTCTTCTAGGCTCCCATCTCTGTCCTTCTGTCTTCTCCTTTCTAAAATGAGATCTCCCATCCTGTATTAGAAATGTTGGGGGTGGGGGTGTCTCTTTTGCCTGGAGTAGACCAGGGTAAATATTCTGGCTGCTGAATCCATACAGGTCTCTCTGGGAAGAAAAAAAAAATCTGTATTTTGAGGTTTTGAAATGTCTAGTGAAGACACATTTGCCCCCGATCTTCCATCTGGCCCCCACCCACCCTGACGATAGCCTTGCTCTCCACAGATGGTGTCAAAAGTCCTTTCTGAACCACATTCCCTATTTCCCATCTGCTCTCATACCTGAGCTGTGATGGCATCTGCAGGGGTTCCCGAGGGGGCAGGGACTCGGGCAAGCACCTGATTGCTGCTGAGCACTCTCCTGGAGATGTGTGCTGTAAATCTTTCAATTTAGCGGTATTATTTGAATGAAATAAATTCCCTTCCAAGTGGCAATCATTCCATTTTACCACAAAATAAACATAGTATCCAAAGGAAGAGACTGGTGAAGTGAGCAGTGGCTTCTCCCTGGGATGACAGACCCCCCTCCGTGTCTGTCAGGCTCCCCACACGTTTAGATGGAGGCTGTCCCTTGATGCAAGGAGCGGGGGTGGGGTGGGGCGGGGGTGTGTGTGAAGAAGGCTGATGGGTAATGCTTCATTTTTATGCTCTTAGCACGGGTAGATTGTGGAGAATGGAAACTGGGGTCTCGAGGTTAACCAATAGCCTGAAATGAAGCCGGTAATAGATATCCCCAGACAGGATGCTCTCTACAGCCCACAAGTAACCATAGCCACAAGCAACCACAAAGTGCTTCCAAGCCTCAGGAAGCTCAATAAGATGAGACACCATCCCTGCCCACCTGGATTTGGAAGCCATCTTAGTGTGATCTTCATCTCAGCCAGCGGAACACATCGGAATTGGGTTATCACAGAATATCTACCTAGAGGTGCTACTTTACTTTGCCAGAACTGCCTTCATTTAACAGCAACTACATTACTTTGATATAATAAGATAGTAGCTTCACAGAATTAAAATTTCATTCCACAAGTCTCTCAGTAGCCTCATAGCTGGGAGGGAAAGCAATATTAAACCCATATTTCTTCTGAGAAAACTGAGGATCAGAGATTTGCCGCAGGCTAACCCATAAGCCTTTCCTGTGTGGGATTTAAAATGCTATTTGAAACCTGTGCATGTTGGTGCATTCCTGTGATCTTGGGACTGTGGAAGTGTTAGTAGGAGAATCAGGACTTCAAGGCCACCCATCCTCCACTATGTCTGGCCCATCTCAAAAAACCAAAACCAAAACCAAAACAACAGGCCAACCAACAAATGAGCCTCCCTCAATGTGATTCACCAATGCTTGCCTTTTCTGGAACATGCCATTTACATAAAGAAAGCAGGCAGGTCACATGCTCTCCAGAACAAGACCCCCCCATCTCCCTTTATCTAAAGCTGCACTGTTCTTCACCATTGTCCCACCTGCTCTGGAACCTGTACCCCAAAGCACTTGACACCACTTGGTCACAGATCTTATCTGTCTACTGTTTGTCCCTCTTTATTAGAATGCCAACTCCCTGAGAACAGTATTTGGACTATTTATCACTCTGTGTCCCCAAGGCCTAGTGCAGTGTCTTGTGTGTAGTGAGTGTCCAATACACATTAGCTGCCCAAGTGAGTGGACACTAGGAAAGACACAAACACATTCACTCACCTGATGCCCTCAATTGCTCTGCTGTTTGTGGTGCATGAGAAGGTGGCTGTGAGGCAGTAGTGGCACACACCTTTAATCCCAGCACTTGGGAGGCAGAGGCAGGTGAATTTCTGAGTTCGAGGCCAGCCTGGTCTACAGAGTGAGTTCCAGGGCAGCCAGGGCTACACAGAGAAACCCTGTCTTGAAAAACCAAAATCCCGAAACAAACCAAAGCAAACCAAACCAAACCAGAGAGAGAGAGAGAGAGAGAGAGAGAGAGAGAGAGAGAGAGAGAGAAGGTGGCTGTGACACAGTCCTAGATGTCTAGCATCCAGGCCCAAATGCTAAGGTAGAAACAACAGGTTTGGATATGACAGGTAAGCTCACAGCCCTCTGTGATAGGATGCATCAGGGTGAAAAATCTTTGTTTAGATTGGAAGAGCCCTCTTTGCTGTGCTCAGGCCTCAGAAGGATGCACGAAATCATTCCCAATTAGCCACGCTTTTCCGGGACCACTTAAGCAGCCTTGGTAGGGATGTTGATAGCCAGGGACCAACAAGCAGCTCAGCTCATGGGTGGGGGTGGTAGCAGGATTAATTGGCCCTTTCATCTCAGAGCATGCAGGAGGTGGGAGAGAAGGAGGAGGCAGAGAGAAGGGCAGAGAGAAGGGGTAAGGAGACAGTAGAGATGGGGGTGGAGAGGCTGTGGTTGTCTGGCACCCCACAGTTTATGTCTTCATGATAGAGGAGGTTCTGGAGGCACAGGAGGGAATCATCGGACTCCACTGAGAACCCTCCCATGCCAGGTGTCCAGGATGGGAAGAAATACAGCAGAAGCTGACATCTCAATTAGAAGGGGGGAGGGAAGACATGAGCAATGAGGTCACCACAGTGAGCTTAGCTGTTCAGAGACCACTTGGATGTCCTTGTGGCCCCAGAGCAGCAGGCTGCACATACCTCGAATCTCTGATCCCTCCCACCTCATTCATCTGTCCCAGCAGAGAGGGCAGGGCTCAGGAGCGAGGCAGTGTGGTCTGTCGATAAAAGTATAAGCGTTTGGTGTTCACTGACCCGGACTGAATTGCTTTATTCTTACCTTGGCAAGTTCCTCTGCCTCCCTGAGCTTCCAACGACATCTCTACGACATGTGAACCAACCGAGAGTTTAATTCATTCATCCTTTGTGATTTGTTTATTTGTTTTGAGATAAATGTAGCCTCAGCCTTGGTGTAGCTGAAGATGACTTTGTACCCACGATTTTCCTGCCCATTCCTTCTGAGTGCTGGGGTCACAGGTGCCACCGCGCCTGGTGTACCTGATGCTGGGCATCAGATGCAGGGCCTCTTGCACACTAGGCGAGCACTTTATCAGTTACACCTTATCTCTAGCCACCATTCTGAGTTTTAAGCATCGAAGGAGTAATGTTAAGAATAGCTTCCTTTCTACCCAACATGGCCCCAGGCTTGCTGTGCATATAATCCTGTCTGCTTTGGGGTACTTTCTGTGGGTATCTTTCATATGCTGTGTCTCTCCCCCCCCCCCGCTTCTCTCTCTCTCTCCCTTTCTGAGACAGTCTCACCGTGTGAAATTTTGATCAGACTGGAATGCACTATGTAGACCAGGCTGGCCTCCAACTCACAGAGATCCACCTGCCTCTGCATTCTCAGTGCTGGAATTAAAGGTGTGCATCACTATACTGGCTGCTATACCTTTGTTTATTGCCTCTTTCTGTCAAAAACCTCATTGGCAGGACCTTACCTGGCAGCAGTTTTGTAGCCTATACTCAAACACAGAGCCTTGGGTAGGGAGAAGCTCAATAAATCTTTGAATTAATTACAAATAAGTACAGTTATAAATAAATAATAAACTGTACCTCAATATCCGACTTTTAAAAATCAGGCTCGAGGGGTTGGTGAGACGGCTCAATGGTTGAGAGCAATTGCTGCTCTTACAGAGAACTCAGATTCTCAGTACCTACGTGGTGGCTCACATCATCCTTAGCTCCAGTTCTATAGGATCTAGTGCCCTCTTCTGACTTCCACAGACATGAGGCACACACTGCATGGGCACATACATGCAAGCAAAACACTCATACATATGAAATAAAAATAAATTTTTTTTTTTTTAAATGCAGGCTTGAGAGAGCAATGAGTAAACAGAGCCCAAGCAAAGGAGTCTGTTTCCTGTTTCTTATTTTGTGCTCGGCCAGTGGTGCTGAAGCCTAGCCCTCCTTATTTCACTTAGCCCTTACTGCAGCCCTGCCTTCATTTTCATAGAGGAGAACACCAAAGCTCAGAGCAGCCCAGAGACTCACTAAGGTCGTGATGCTTACTGGCATGGAATCCAGGTCACTTGATTCCGAAGCTCAAGCTTCATGGCACGTGACCCCATGCCTCTCACACATCAGTATCACAGGATGTAGAAACAAACCATGTCTTTTCTTATGGAGAGGTAATGTGCTGTGCTGACAATGGCCTCTTACGCTTTAGTGTGGATCAGCCTTTCCCAGGGAGACAGGGCTGCGGAGGAGGAGTAGGTTGGATGGGTGGCCAGAGCTCAAAGTACGCCTGCATCAGGAAGCAGAAGTGTATTTGGGACCAGAGGATAGATGGGAGGCGAGGGAGGAGAGGGAACAAAGAAAAGTCTAGGATTAAATGTTGACATTCAAGTTCAGCTCTGTGCATCACTCCTTGTACAGTCTAGAGCAAAACTCAGCTGGCTTAGACCATTTGTTTGTTGCTATAACAACATACCTGTGCCTGAATGATTTGCAAAGGATAGAGGCTTGTTTAGCTCATGGTGGAGACAGAAAAATTCAAGCGCACGATGCTGATGTCTGGGTGTAGCTTCTGGATACACTGGGGTACAGTGAAGTGTGTCTCATGGTGAGACAGAGCGGAGTGTCAGGCAAAACTCTCCTTTGTCATAAGGCCACTTCCATCTTAACCCTTCCATCCATTAATCTACAAATATATTAAGCTGCCTGAGTGTCTTAGATACCTCTTGACCCTGATGCATGGGAGGAGTGGACTTGCAACACACAAAATTTGAGAGCCATGCTTAAACCATGCATCACTTAAGCTCTCTGCACCTCAGCTTCCTGATCCAAAAGATAGGTCTTTGTAACAACTCTGGCTTCAGGGGGTTGTCATGTAGATTAAGCATAGATTAAATCCGTGCAGAGTATATGGAAGAGGGGCTGCATAATGTGCTAGCTGGTTACTGCTGTGATTATCATTGGGTTCCATAGCAGGAAAACAGTGATTAAATTAATGGGGAGGTTTAATGGAGCCAGTCTAGGATGGGTGCTGACTCTATGGTATGAAGTCAGT